>CM033641.1:8155865-8353672 GCA_019512145.1 Engystomops pustulosus
GCTCCTGCTAGTGCTGCTTTTGATGCCACCAACGCACTATATCATTGTGCCACTCTGCGGGCTCCTGCTGCTTCTGATGCCCACTATATCATTGTGCCACTCTGCGGGCTCCTGCTGCTTCTGATGCCATCTTCACACTATATCATTTTGCCACTCTGCAGGCTCCTGTTGCTTCTTATGCCGCCAACTCACTATATCATTGTGCCACTCTGTGAGGACAGCAGCTTAGTATGTTCAGAGTTCCTGAATATGGAGAAATGGTCAGGGGTGTCCTGTCAATAATAGATTTCAAGTTTTTCTTTTTTTTTATCAGGAGCATTTATACTTTAATAAACTGAGATAGTCTTTTTTTCATGACGGAGCTTAAGTGATTGTAAATTAAAAAAAAATGTAATAAAGTCATGTTATGGTAGAATAGGTACAAATTAAAATAAAGTGCATCACAATGTTTCAGGTTTTGATTCAACATTCAAAAAACAGTGGAGATGTTTTCCTGCTTTGCCAAACTCTTTTGCTAGAACGTTTGACCAGATGTATCTAGTAACTAGTATGTTTAAATAAATGTATGGGTCTGCTGTTTATGACACTTCATGACACCTGTAATGGTGATACAGGAGGAAGAAGAGGAGGAAAAGGTGTTAGTTATACACTTTTGAGGATAAAGAGAGCATGAGGAGGAGTTATTTTACTTATACTGGGTGACACCCAGAGCTTTCATTAGAGATGGGCGAATTTGTTAAAATTGTTTCAACCCGATTCGCCGAATTTTTCAAAAAAGTTTGATTCGACCCGAATCGAATCAAAACGAATCACGTTAAAAAACAGGCATTTCCTGGCTGCAGAGCCTGTAGGGTGTTGTAGAAACGTTGTGCCATGCTTAAATAGCATAGGCAGCGTGTTTGGTCTTCAAACATTGCTGTGTTTTAGTATGACACGCACATGACAGCCGTGGCTCTTAGAATCGCTTCACTCTTCACTTCCATGTGCCCTTAATGGGCCAACTTCCAAATAAGCAAAGCGGGAATGCAGCCGACAATGTAACGTCTGTGCCAGCTCGAAAGGACTGAGTGAGGGCCAAGATCCCACTATGACATCAGAGAGTACACTCTTTTTACACTGAGTGGCACAATGATATAGTGCGTTGGTGGCATCAGTAGAAGCAGCAGAGCACGCAGAGTGGCACAATGATGTAGTGTGAAGGTGGCATCAGTAGAAGCAGGAGCAGGCCCGCAGAGTGGCACAATGATATAGTGTGAAGGTGGAATCGGTGTAACAGCAGCAAGGATGCCTGGTTGCTTCTTATGCCGCCAACTCACTATATCATTGTGCCACTCTGTGAGATCCTCCTGCTGCTGCTGCTACTGATGCCACCTTCACACTATATCATTGTACCGCTCTGCGGGCTCCTGGTGCTGCTGCTGCTACTGATGCCACCAACGCACTATATCATTGTGCCACTCTGCAGGCTCCTGCTGCTTCCGATGCCACCTTCACACTATATCATTGTGCCACTCTGCGGGCTGCTCCTGCTGCTACTGATGCCACCTTCACACTACATCATTGTGCCACTCTGCGTGCTCCTGCTGCTGCTTCTACTGATGCCACCAACGCACTATATCATTGTGCCACTCAGTGTAAAAAGAGTGTACTCTCTGATGTCATAGTGGGATCTTGGCCCTCAGCTCAGTCCTTTCGAGCTGGCACAGACGTTACATTGTCAGGCTGCATTCCCGCTTTGCTTATTTGGGAAAGTTGGCCCATGTAAGGGCACATGGAAGTGAAGAGTGAAGCGATTCTAAGAGCCACGGCTGTCATGTGCGTGTCATACTAAAACACAGCAATGTTTGAAGACCAAACCACGCTGCCTATGCATATTTAAGCATGGCACAACGTTCTACAACACCCTACAGGCTCTCTGCAGCCAGGAAATGCCTGTTTTTTAACGTGATTCGTTTTGATTCGATTCGGGTCGAATCAAACTTTTTTGAAAAATTCGGCGAATCGGGTTGAAACAAATTTTAACAAATTCGCCCATCTCTAATGAGAAGCTCTGGGTGTCACCCAGATATAAGTAAAATACATCCTCCTCATGCTCCTCTTTATCCTCAAAAAGTGTAAACTAACACCTGTTCCTCCTCTTCTTCCTCCTGTATCACCATTACAGGTGTCATGAAGGTGTCATAAACAGCAGACCCAATACATTTATTTAAGCATACACTAGTTACTAGGATACATAGCTGGTCAAACGTCTAGCAAAAGAGTTTGGCAAAGCAGGAAAACATCTCCACTGTTTTTTGAATGTTGAATGCAAAACCTGGAAACATTGTTGATGCACTTTATTTTAATTTGTACCTATTCTACCATAACAATGACTTTATTTACATTTTTTTTATAATTTACAATCACTTAAGCTCCGTCATGAAAAAAAGACTGATCTCATGTTATTAAAGTAATAAATGCTCCTGATAAAAAAAAAGAAAAACTTGAAATCTATTATTGACAGGACACCCACCTGACCATTTCTCCATATTTCAGGAACTCTGAACATACTAAGCTGCTGTCCCTCCGGAGCACTTTCATCATATGCAGCAAAAGGATACATGCTCTGAACTATACCCAATGAAACTTTATAAGCTACAATTCCAAGTATTAAGGACATTTCACCTTTCTCATTGAAAAACACTTCTCTTCCATCAAAAGTGTAAAAATGAAGGTTTTTAAATAACTAAAAAAGAATAAAAAGTACAACACAACAAAAAATAGTTAAAAATGGAGGCACTGTACAGTATTGTGAAGTTCCTGTGTTTTGAAGACTTCTGGGTGCCCAAGGGGGCTGTGTAATCATTGCTCACCCTACCCAGGTCAAATTAAAGAGACACCCAATTTCCCAAACCGAAAAAAAGACTATGGGGGCATAAGAGGACTGAAGTTTCTAGCTCATCACCTCTGCACATGGTTGTGTGAATGAGGCCATATAGATGATGGCCTCCCTGCATGGTTTTTTTTTTCTGATGAGGCTGAAAAACCAGATGTGATGTTTTCAAAGCAATGTTAAAACTTCAGTATTTATTTGCGGAAGAAAAATGGAGACACAATGTAGAAAAAATACAATCGATGCACAACTGAAGCAGAACATCAACTCCAATGTGAAAGAACCCTTACTTGGAAATGACATTTCTGCCATTGCTGTTTTAGATGTGCAAAAAGTTAATATTATAATAATAAAAAGTTCACTTACTTTAATGAAATGTCCATTGCGGAGTCCCCCTCCTACTAATGAAATGTCCACTAGAGAGACACTCTCAACAAAACAATGCTATACTTACCCCTGCTTCTTCACTCTGCAGCTTCACCTCTCTTCCTGGCACGGACCTGCAGGTGCACACAATATGACTTCTCTTGGTCACTGAGCTCTGCCAGGAAGAGATGAAGATGGAGCCACAGAAAGCAGAAGCTGGAAGTAAGTATAGCATAGTTTTTTTTAAAGTTTAAGTTCTTTGCCACAGGCCTGGACCAGGTGTTCCACAGCCCAGTCTTGGCCCATGGCCAGTCAGTGATTTTTTAGTAATGGTGGTACATTATTTCCCCAAGATGTTGTTAAGCAGGGGACGCCACCCCATGTTGACTTTCTCAAGTTGCCTCATGGGTGGTGTGCCCCTAAATTGTGTGGAAGAGGGAGTGAGACAAACCCGAACTTCTAGCTGAAGTACGAAGTTTGGCATCGACCCAACCTTTTGTAGTTTGGGCATGCTCATTACTGCTTAAAGGACATCTACCATCAGGATGAAGGACTGTATGCCAATGAGCCTCAGGGGCTCCAGACTCCATAGGTGTTAATGGAGCCTGGACCCCCTCAGGATCATTTGCATACAGCCCTTCATCCTGGTGGTAGATTCCAGTTAAAACCAAATTCTTATTTACCACTAACTTATATTGCTGTATTTGTAGCAAAAGATTCACCGGTACAGGATTCAGTTACATGGAATATATTACAATTGTTAAAAATTAATATTATTATATATTAATATGTTTCAACTTTTAAATTGAATTGGAAATTTCTATGCAATGATTACATTTATTTTATTAAGTGCACTCATTGGTCCACATTTATTAAAGTGTTTGCACCAGTTTTGTGTCGCTGTTGTAGTACAGATTGCACTAGTTTTGATTGATGTGGCCATTGTCTTACCTTGTATAGGTGTCTGAGGTCATTGCTGATGTCACTATGTCGATGCTTGGACCTGTACAATTGCATTTCGTCCATAGAAAACGCCATGGCATAGATCGTGTTATAAATCTGAATAGCTATTGGCATCATATCAGTAATATAGAGGCCACTGGTATCTTCGCTTAACTTTACGTTTGTGCGGCAGTTATGGAGTCTTTTTTTTGTTAAATGTTGTACTAATCTATTAAGAATTGGATCGGAAGATTTGCAATTGAAATGGTTTGAAAAAATATATTCAAGTAAAATATCATTTGGACGATTCTCAAGACTGATATTATACAGGAATCTTGTTAAACGGGGAAATCTTAAGAATGGTAATGAGAGAACTACAGCGCCATTCAGTGAATGCGTCATGCGAAATGTTAATAATGTGTTCATGATGGAAGTCGCCGGTACAATAAGTGTTTTTGTCATCTTGATGAAAATAGCCTCCAAATTATTCAATGCAACAATTGCAGGTATGCCGCACAAAATTATAATGGTAGAGGTAGATTCTAGAATAGGTAGCATTCTTTTATGTAAAATATACTTTTCTTCTTTGGTATGTGGATTCGTGATGTAGATGAGGAACTCTATGCAGATCCCATGTAGAGCGGCCACTTTTGTCAGCTCTTGGCTTTGAATCTTCCCATCGTCATCATCAGATGCCACCACGCCAATCCATGTCCAATTAAAGTGTTTTATTACCATACCAATCGCCTGGTACTGGGTTTGGTAACTGGGATGGATTTGGAATGAGGATGGGAAGAACTTTCTATTGGATAAAAGAGGATCTGTGGGACTACAGGAGATCTACAAAGGATGGAAGGGAAATAATGAATAAATATGGTTTGTTCTTTTTCAAGATTTTTAACAATAATAATAATATTTAGTTATATAGTGCCATCATATTCCATAGCACTTTACAGATTCTAGGGAACATATACAAATAAAATATGATAACAATGAATATGAAACAATAGGAGTGAGGGCGCTGCTTGCAAGAGCTTACAGTCTATGAGGATGAGGGGGGACACAAGAGCTTACAGTCTATGAGGATGAGGGGGTGACACAAGAGATTACAGTCTATAAGGATGAGGGGGTGACACAAGAGCTTACAGTCTATGAGGATGAGGGGGTAACACAAGAGCTTACAGTCTATGAGGATGAGGGGATGACACAAGAGCTTACAGTCTATGAGGATGAGGGGGTGACACAAGAGCTTACAGTCTATGAGGATGAGGGGGTGACACAAGAGCTTACAGTCTATGAAGATGATGGGCTGACACAAGAGCTTACAGTCTATGAGGATGAGGGGGTGACACAAGAGCTTACAGTCTATGAAGATGAGGGGGTGACACAAGAGCTTACAGTGTATAAGGATGAGGGGTGACACAAGCGATTACAATCTATGAGGATGAGGGGATGACACAAGAGCTTACAGTCTGTGAGGATAAGGGGGTGACACAAGAGCTTACAGTCTATGAGGATGAGGGGTTGACACAAGAGCTTACAGTCTATGAGGATGAGGGGTGACACAAGAGCTTACAGTCTATGAGGATCAGGGGTGACACAAGAGATTACAGTCTATGAGAATGAGGGGGTGACACAAGAGCTTACAGTATATTAGGATGATGGGCTGACACAAGAGTTTACAGTCTATGAGGATGAGGGGGTGACACAAGAGCTTACAGTCTATGGGGATGAGGGGGTGACACAAGAGCTTACCGTCTATGAGGATGAGGGGGTGACACAAGAGCTTACAGTCTATGAGGATGAGGGATTGACACAAAAGCTTACAGTCTATAAGGATGAGGGGGACACAGGAGCTTACAGTTTATGAGAATGACGGGGTGACACAAGAGCCTACAGTCTATGAGGATGAGGGGTGACACAAGAGCTTACAGTCTATGAGGATATAGGTGGTTAACCAAGAGCTTACAGTCTATGTGGATAAAGGTGGGTAAACAAAAGATATAAGAGCTTGTATAATGGTTCAGCCATTGTCTATAAGAGAACAGAATAAAATACTTTAATAAATAAAAATGCTGCTGCTTGAACCGGTCATCAGCCACATCTTATATACAAAGTTCAAAGTGAACCTGACTGCAAAGAAGCTTATTTGTAGGTAGACACAGGAACAAAGACCTTAATTTATGTAGACATGTTCAGTGGTCTGATGAAATTAAAATGTCACTGTTTAATGATAATGATTATCGATACATTTGGAGCAATATTGAAAGGGCTTGCAAGACTGAGAACGCCATCCTAACTGTGAAACACGGGGCTGGCAGCATCATGTTATGTAGGGACTGATGCATCATGTTGTGGAGGGGCTTATAATTGTAGGAATAAGACAGCCATCGCACATGGCTCAGTAACACCACTTCTGTCACGAGATATGGGCCCAAATTCCTGCCAACTATTTTGAGAAGCTAGTGGAAAGATATCCAACAAGATATACTTAAACCATGCAGTTTAAAAGCAATGGTACAAAAGTATAATGAAATGTATGTAAACATTTGACTAAAAGTAATAAAAATACCATAAAATATCCCTTTCATGTCAGATAATGAGAAATATATGCGTGTCTTTTTTTATTATATATGTAAACTTATGGTTTCAACAATATCTAACATACAGCCATTAGAGATTGGTTTGGTTGAAATTTGTGTTCGACAGATTTGTTCAAATTTCCAGACAAAATTTGGTTGAGGTTGAGTTTGGGCCTTATTTTGAATTCAACACGAAAACCGTTGAAGTCAATGGGCATTTAAGAGATTCTTGCTGGCTTGTGCCTTAACAGAACATAGGCTGGACACATTAGCATCTGAGTGCAGGTTCCAGGATGGCTCACTAGACACACAAAAAAATTGCAATCCAAACCATAACTGCTGAAAAATGGAGACAAGGCGGTAGATAGGGAAACATGGTGATTGTAAATACACTCAGGGATAGCTAACGGTTTACCCCAATCTTCCTGCCAATCATATATAAAGTTCCTGTTGTACTGCTCAACCCCCAAACTGTCTTATTCTGAAATTCCGGCAGTGTCGGGGTGAAAGGATGGTGTTACAGACAGTTGTATCCCCAACTTCTTACAGAACTCACTCTAGAAAATCACGGATACAAATTGTACCCCTTGTTAAAAAAATAACAGATTCAGGTACCCCATGCAGTTTAAGAACATTGTCAATAAACAGAGTGGCAGATTCTTTGGCATTAGGCAAATTCTCTAGCAGAAAGAAATGCCCCATTTTAGAAACGAGGTTAACAACCACCCAAATTACTGTCATTTCCTTTGAAGAAGGCAAATTCATGACAAAATTCATAGGTAAATGTGCCCAAGGCTTAGACTGAACAGAGGAGTAGATGATTCCACAGGACATTCTCTGGGAACCTTAGCCTTAGTACAATCATGACATGCAACATATTTCTCCAACCTTAAAAGGCAAAACCTACACAGATTTAGGGTTTTGCAAACCACTTAAAGCCAGACTGATAAACTTAATGTCCTTGGCCACCTAGTCCACAATGGCCTTGTCAGACATCTTATTCTCAGTCAGAAACCAACAACAGATGACTTCATCTGAGATTTGTGAAATACCTGGGCACCTAAGTTACCTCCTTGATTATCCCCTCGTTGTTGATACTCCCCGGAAGTCTGATAGGACAGGACTAGATTAAATGACTGGAGTTTCCACAGTAGAAGCACAGGGCATTCCTCTTGAAGATATCTCTGCGCTGCTGAGGTGACATAACTTCTACTTCAATCTGCATAGGCTTATCCACTTCTATTGACATGGGTTTTACAGTATTTCACATGGTCTACCTACATTTCCCCTTGTGTAAAGCAGTTAACTCTTCTGTGGAGAACTGCTGTGGACATCTCTGGAGCATAAGGGCTAAAGAGAATGTCCAATTTCTTAGGACCAGCCCTTGGGAGTTATATGATGCCTAACCTCCGGGCATTATTACCAGAGGACTGGGGCCTAAGGTGAAAATTAAGCTTGCATCTCTCTGTGATGGCAAAAAAAGTGTCTCCAGCAAAGAGATCAGGTAGCTTGACTTTAAAGAGTAACCGTCATTTTAAAAAACGTTTTATACGCTGTAGGGCAGGCAATTTTAAGCCCTTTTGCAATTGGATTAGTTACCCGAATCTTGCTCCTTCCTCTTGTATTCTGCAGACTTTCCCTAGATGTCAGTGATGGCTTATATAGCTGTTGTTATTTGCATTCTGTCTTCAGACTACAGAGATAGAGACATGCCCACCTATCCTCTCTCTGCTCAACTGATTACCTCAAGTCTCAATGCTCCAGCAGTCATGTGCTGCCAGGAGCCCTCACTAATGTAATAACCAAACACCTTCACTCTTCACTTTATCTCAGCTTTCCATACACTTGTGTATAAACAAATAATCCACACAGACAGAAACTGCAGTCTCCCCTGCCCCCATCACCTCACACTTGACAACAGGAAGTACCAGGAGAGACTCTCCAAGTCTACATGCTGTCCCCTCATGTCCTGTGCTGAAGTATGTATATAGATAGATAGATAGATAGATAGATAGATAGATACATACATATATATATACATACATAGTTAGATATGGTGTCATTGGTCAGCAGCAGGTGCTTGTGATGAGGTGACAGGAGGTAGGTCCCTCCCCTCCTTCTTGCTGTAGTTATTTTGAGAGCTGAAAATCATGGTTGCTATGGGCCAAAAAAGTTACTAAATGAGGACCGAGACGCAAAATACTTTGACATCTGGAGCAGAATTATGTATTTTAGTTTTTTTTGCTCAGAATGACGGTTACACTTTAAGCTCATACACAGACTGACCTTAATTCAAAGAGATACACTGTTCCTTCAGCCAAATTCTGGACCATCTGAGACAGACTTTGTACCTGACTAACAACAGCTTCCATGGCCGCCATATTCAAGTAAGTAAGACAAGTTATTTTTTCAGGGTGAGCCTGCTCTCAGGAACCTAACTAACCTTGCTATTACTGGCGAGAGTTAACTAGGCAATCAACATTGCTATTAAAAACAATTTGACCCAGGGGCCTATTGTTTTAACCCTTTGCAGCAAATGGATATAAGAATTTGTGTTGCAGGTATTAACTTTCCACAATAGTATTACGTCCAAATTTTGGCACCAGCTCACCAGCAGAGTGGGTAGTTACAGCTGACCCCCACTCGTAACAACCACAATTGAGAATAACAAGTTTACAAAAATGTTAAAAGATAAGAGAATTTTTTTATAACAAATAAAAAATGTATACAGTTAAAGTCCCTAAAGCTGCTCTAGTCCACAGTAATAAAGTATAACAAAACACATAAATGTACATTTGGTATTGCCATGTCCATAACAATCTGTTCAATAAAACAAAATCATTATTGGGCATACACAGTGGACACTGTACACAAACCCCCTAAAATTTCCCCTTCACGAAAAAATGTTATTTAAAGTGACCACTATCTCCAAAAATAAGCCCCCGAAGCAACTCAATCAAACAAAAAATGAAAAAGTTATACCTTTGAAAATATGAAAACGTTAAAACAGATTTCATTTTCTTTACATTTGTTTTGATTTATGTTACTGTGAACGGCCCAAAAAAATTAAGCAAAAAATCCTAACCAAGAATTGATGATTTTCTTTTTTTTCCACCAATAAGAGATCCTAAATCCTCCAAAATATATACTCCAAAAATAAACCCCTATATGTCCATACTACCAAAGAAGATTAAAATGAGTAGTTTAGACTGTGACAATTAGAGATGAGCGAGTATACTCGTCCGAGCTTGATGCGTACTCGAAATGGCTCGTTGCTCGAACGAGTATCTCGTCTGTTCGAGATGACACATTGAAGAATGCTCGAGTCTCCCATTGACTTCAATGGGGCTCGTTATTCGAAAAGGAGCACTCGAGCATCGGCAAAAGTTTGTCTCGAATAACGAGCACTCGAGCATTTTAGTGCTCGCTCATCTCTAGTGACAATGCAATGCAGTGAGGCTCTTCTTCCGCTATGCCCTGCTGTGTGCCCATACAGCATTTTACCACTGCATGAGGTATCAAAACTAAGCGGAAACTAGGTATCAAACATGCAGAGCTTTTCAATATTCAATACATTGTGAATATGTAATTTTTGGGCCAAAATGAATGTATTGTTCAAAAATAGTTTCCAAAATGGAGTAATTTATGGAGTTTTACTATTATTTAGGCCTCTCAAAGTCACTTGAGAGCTGTGCAGGTCCCAAATCATAATATTTCATAAAAAAATTGAAAAATCTCACGTTCTAAACCCCAGAACATCACAGTAAAAAGGAATACATAAAATAACATTCCAACAAGTAGACAATCATCAAATGTTAGCTTTCACATTTTTTTTATGTGGTATGACTATCTGCCTGGATAAAAATTGCCAAATATAATTTCTATAGTGATACATCTCAGACTCTCAAACTAGTGCTTGGTAACCAGGCTTAAAACTGGTTGTGGAGCCAAGTAATGAAGATCCAATACTTCTCCCATGTGAGAACCACCATTCTTGATATACAGTATATCCAGCTATAGACCTTTTCTTTTTTTCTAGCTTTAGACTGACCTGTGACCACTCCAGTTAACAAATCATCACTAGATAATACCAGATAATACTAGGTAAATAGTAAAATACTTGTCATATTATTTGGCTCATTTGATTATCATCTGTTACATTGCCTCAATGTTATGATTTCTAATATTTTGGTGCAAAGAAATTGCAAAATGAAGGGTCCGTACCAAACCGAGGACACAGATGCGATCCTTGTCTTACCTGTGTGTATCTATAAATGTTTGCAAAAAGTCCTATGTAGGAAGAGGTCTTGAAGGTATGATCTCCAATAATACCGGCCAGTCGGTCAGATCTGTGATGACGATAATTAGGAATGATATCTCCAGGACCAGATAGGATCTTAAAAAAGCTCCCTATAGCCTTTGTTGCATCACTGCAAGCATCAACAATATGGTATCCCAGGGTCACATTTGGTAAAATTTTGTGGTCCTTATTTATTTCATCAATAGCAAAAATGAAAGTCATGATATATTTATAAAAGTTGGGAATTGGTCTGTGGCAAATGGAGAAGAGGGAGATGAATAATAAGAAATATTTCATTGAAAACATGCTGCTGAAGATCCCACAGAAATAATTTTTTACCGAAAAGAACACATTTATTTATTTTTGCATTGTGCATTGGTTGGGAAAGTAACCTAAATAGGGCTCTCGTTTAACCATGGCATTGCCCATTAGTGTTGTCACGTCGACATTGCCCATATAAGCAGGGGTTGCCGGGTGTAGTATGTGTTTGAATATTTGCTACTACCACCAAGATCTGCACCCGTGGTGGCTCCACGGCTTTACAAATGGCCTCTTTAGGCGACATCACCATGGCTTTACAGGAGCCCAGTCAATGGAGGTCATTTACTTACCCAGTCCTGTCATGATCCAGCTTCGCACTCTCCAACGAGGATTCAGGTCTTCCGGTGATTAACTAAGGTCGTGCGCCCGATGTCCACCAGGTCTCGCTGCTGCGCCAAGGTCCGCCGATGTCCCCCGGAGTTCACCAACCTATCCCCGGTGTATGTAAGTGATAGACTTTGTGACACAATTCGGTTTTTAAATTCCGCGTTTTTTCCAAATCTGTTGGGATTTCCGTCGGCCACACCCGCTGATTTCTTTCACGTGAAAGCCGGCGCCAAAATCCATTCGCGTGCACCAACATCCTGGCGGAATTCAGGGCAAAACAGAAAAATTCAGAAACCCAACGAAAGTGCGGCCGCGGAGCCCTTAATAAATGCCCCCCAATGTGTCTACCTGAGACACACAGTCAAAGTCTACTTATTCTTTAAAATGTAACATGCTGTCTATCAGTTATTTGCTTGCACTTACAGTATACAACATGAGGAATAAGAATAGGTATCACTCTTCACATATTTTTGGTACTTGTTGACACTAAGAATTCCTCCAATAATGAAATCTCCATCCTGGAAATATTCACCAGAATAATAATATTCCAATTCCTTGATAAAACAATTGGCTTCATGGCTTCGCTTTTGTGATTGAGTCTGTGACAGGATAAAAAAGATAAATAATGTTTTATACACATTCATCTGGCAATTTTCTATTAAAGGTTGTTACAGCTTGTTCCTTGAATCTCTCATACTTTGGCCTGGATTTGGATAAGGCGTGGGCAGGTACCCGCTGGGTGAGGGTGGGGCACGATTTCATAGCTTTTTTGTCGTGACTCTAAGCAAAATACCAAAGAAATGAATGTACACTTCTCCTGGTACAAGGACTCTTAATTACATCATCATCATCATGCAAGTCCTCAAACCAGGGAGTGTCTCCATCACTGATGGTGCTCTTCCACTGGAGAGGATGGTGCTGTAGCATTTAGAAGTCAGGGGGCCTGTGTCCCAAATTGCTGCTAGTAAGGAAGGTGATGAAGAAGCGTGGATTCTATGCTTACCTGCAATGGGGAAGACTGTCCGGCATTCAGAGTGGTCAATTGGGCTAATTGTGCTGCATGGTTATTAGGTGGTGAATGAACATGCCACACATGTTTTTAGAGTAGTACATGATACGGGTCCAAATTTGCATGTTCAAATAAATCAGAAAACATTTTCTGTAATGCATGATGGGTTTTGTGATTGTGAGCAAAATATTGAATGCAAACAGATTGAGTTTGCACTGCATATTACCCACTTCGATCCTAGAAATATTAGGATCAGTTGTTATCAAGCGGGCTAGGGGCTCTGTGGCGATTGCAAAGGGGCTGTAGATAGGGGGATCCCTGGAGTCCCTCGTGAAATGGGAATGATACTCCTGGACGTGGACGGATGCTTAAGGGCGGAAGAAGGAACAAAATATTGGTGTGTTTGCAGCATTAGAGACATGAAAAAAAGTTTCCTTATGTTGCCGGGTGCTTGGTGGGACAGCATATAAAGCCTACCCGGTCCTTATGTATTAAGGATGGCAGCACAATGTTTATTCTTTGGGCAAGGATGGCGGTCATGAGTTTATAATTAAAGTATAATATAAAAAGAAATTGGTCTGTAGTTTTTCATAAAAATGTGATCTTTGTTGCATTTAGATATTATGGTTATATTTGCTCCTAGAAAGTCTGGCCTGGAGATATCTAGCTTCTGTAAATTCCTGAAAAAATACGTTAAGGGGCTTAACTAATAGGTGTAGAAACTTTTTGTAATATAAAGCCATCCGACCATCAGGCCTGAGGCTTTTCCAAGTTTCAGGCGGTCAATGGCTTTTGGAAATCTTTGAAGCCTCAGCACCTTTTTGCCTCCAAGACTTTAGGGAGGGTTGCCTGGGACAAAAAGGAGTCAGTAATAAATTGGTATTAATAGAGTACAATTTACTCATGTAGCATCATGGGAATAGATGTGGTAGAGCCTGCAGAATTGCATACAGCATAGACTTTAAGGTTTGTGTATTGTGAAGTTTTGTGGCCAATAGGGTATCTAGTTTGTTAGACAGTTTCAAATGCCAGGCCTTATTCCTTTGGATAGCTCACTCCGTGCGCTTGGTAAAGAGTAAGTCAATCTGGACCTTAGTGTCCACTATTCGATTAGACGGGGCTAGCTGATTGGCAGCTTCTAGGTTAGCTATCAAGTAGACGAAACTGAGCCAATTAGAGTTTTTGTGTATATATTGCTTAATGTTAAGCAATATATATTTTTATGCACCATCCACATATTCATAGTCTCTTCTACAGGCAGTTCCCGGGTAACGTACAAAATAGTTTCTGTAGGTTTTTACTTAAGTTGAATTTGTATGCAAGTTGGAACTGTATACTTTATCATTGTAACCCCAGACAAATATATTTTGGTCTCTGTGACAATTTAATTTTGAAAAATGTTGTATCCTCATAAGAACCAGGATTAGCAATAAAGCTTCAATGCAGACACTAGTGATAACTGTTAAAGCTGTTTATTGTAGCCTAGGGCTAATGTACAGTAAATTACCAACATCCAGAGGTCAGTTTGTAACAAGGGGTTGTGTTTAAGTCGGTGTGCTTAAGTATTATTTCTGATTATTTTCTGATTATTTCTGATTATTTCTTGGTGATCTGAAACTAAAAATGGAGGAATCCAGAGGGTATGCTGAAAATGTAAACAAGTATACTGTCAACCACACATGTATTCATAGCATGAATAACCATGCGCTCTAGTCTTATGCAAATAATTAAGACGATTTGTGCTCTTTTAATACACCAAATTAAATATCTGATTATTCCCTCAAAGACTCTTGGGGAGACTGGGCAAGCACTGAATACACACAGTTACTGGGCAGTGTTATCATTTTTTCTAAACACACTTTATCAGCCCTTAAATATGATTAGTTTACCTTTAGCTTGACTACTGTTTCCAATATGGAAAGTAATAAAGACTTCTTCGAGTTGATAGATAAACCAGAGAATTTCCAAAACACAGAGAATAATTTTATTAGCCGAGGATCCATAATCGGAGAATTTTGTAGAACAAATAAAACATCCACGTTCAAGGATATGTTATCCTTCTCCCCACGGCTCCACTTCCAACCCCCCCAATCCCTTGCTTAATGAAGACATCAAAGTGCAGAAGAGAGAGTGCCCCCCCTGCCGCATTACCCTTGAGAGAAAAATTGCCTTGAGTTTTTATCCTCAATCCTCAGGATTTTGATACAAAACCCAATCCATTCACATAGTTAAGATCAAAAAGAACCTCTGCAAAAAGAACCTCTCCGGGGAAGAGAAGATGGCAGCTGCAGCCTGTGTGTGTCTGTGTCTGTGTTCTCTCCTTCCCACACAACCAACTCCTTCAAAAGCTTGTCAAGCCGGAGAATTCCGCAGTTGGTGGGGAGGTCAAGTTTCAAAGCAAATTTTTTGTTATCTACAAAAAGTTGCGTTATGGTGCCAGCTCATGAGGGAAACAGCTGCCATTCTGCTGTAACACCTGGTGACCATAGATTCATCAGATCATGGGGTTAACACCTTACATGATGTGGTGCAGCATGACCATTCCGTGAAAAGGGCTGCTAATGAGGAATATAAGTAGACAGAGTGGAGGTCAAGTCCATAAATTTCGGAAGCGAATACAAAACTACTCTAAAGTAGCAGTAACAGAAAACAACTTTGGCTCATTGTCAAATTTCGCAGTGAAAAGCAGTTTTAATGCAAAACTGTAAAATACTGCAGTAGCTACATTTTAAATTGAAAACTCTCAAAAAGTGAAGTAGCTGTATTTTAACCCCGGGGAGAGGAAGAGCACATGGCTTACCCATTGCTTTTTTTACCGCAAAGAGAATTAATTTGTCTGGATACCATATGCTGCCCTTAGCGCAGTAACATTCAGTATTTGATTGGGTTTTAACCCCTTCATCATCACCTACAATCTAGCATGAGTGATACAGAAGGTGACTCTTACAAAGCTACACCTATTCATGAAGAGAAAAAATAAATAAATGGAAAGAGAAATAATGCTGAATAAACCAGTCACCAGCTGCTATTGATATCTAAAGAAACCAGGGAGCCTCATTCTGCAGTGCAACCAAGTGTTGATTCCATTGACTGGAAGAGAACTCAACCCATGATGAGAGAAATGGAAGAACTCAACCAATGATGAAAGACACTCAACCGATGATGAAAGAAATGGAAGAACTCAACCAATGATGAAAGACACTCAACCGATGATGAAAGAAACTCAACCGATGATGAAAGAAATGAAAGAACTCAACCGATGATGAAAGAAATGAAAGAACTCAACCGATTATGAAAGAAATGAAAGAACTCAACCGATGATGAAAGAAACTCAACCGATGATGAAAGAAACTCAACCGATGATGAAAGAAACTCAACCGATGATGAAAGAAATGAAAGAACTCAACCGATGATGAAAGACACTCAACCGATGATGAAAGAAACTCAACCGATGATGAACACAACCAATGATTAGAAGAAAGTGAAAATTGCATGCAGTTTCAGAATGTGATGAAATGGGTCTTTGGGAACGTGTGAAATTATGGTTGTCAGGTTTTAGTTAACTGAATTTTCTTAGTCTGGTTTATATGTTCTTTGAGTTTACACATGTGTTGTTTCCCCAGAAGCAGAGCACATGTGGATATAACTTCTGTATGACACAAGGACAAGTACCGATAAGAGGAGCCTCTTTATAGAGGGACGATTTTCTTCTGAAATTATTTTCAGCTGTCATGAAGCATTTACTGGATTTTAAATGCAGCTCAAACATTGATTTGTAAAGGTATAATATTTAAACCAGAATACATAGGAATAATTATTATGTTATTCTTGAACCATGTGGATGGACTCTGCTTAAATCCACTCTTCTATGCTGTGACAGTAAATTGCTGTAGTTTAACCTTATGGCTGTTTCCCCTTTCCTTGTTCTGTCTGTGAATCATTAACCACAGGTTGTCCTGGACAGCACCAGAGCATAATATTGATATATGAGGCAAGGGGTTCCTGCTGCCCAGCAGAACAGCAGTCATGAACTGTAGTCAGAAAGTGCTTATAGAACATTTTATTCCAACCAGTTTCTTAGATACAATATTCAATATTTATACATAACACAACAAAGCATTTCAGATACATATGTGAAGATTTGTCTTTCCTTGCATATTTCCTTTTGGCTCAATAACTTCTGATGTTTCTATTTTGTGAGAAGAATTTTGGAATAAAAAATAATGGTGCAATCCTCTGAAGTATACTTGTGAGCTAAAGTGTAGTCTGTAAGGGGTTTTGCTACCATTTTTCAAGATTGCTTTTAATTTAAGTCTTCAGTCAAATTAAAACAAATTGTAGACAGAATTTTTTTATTTAACATTAAAATTTATAAAGCCATAAAATACCTCTATTTATAGTTTAGATCTATTATTGTCTACACGGTGAATGTTTATTGACCCAACCTATTGTTTTAGGAATTTAAATCTGGTCTGATGAGTATAATGTGACATTTAGGGAAGAATATGCAGCCTAAAACACCAAAACTTGATAACAAAATAGCAAAAATTTCCACAAGAACAGTATTATTCCCAGTAACACTTACATAAACAGGGATGAAAGCCACCCAGACACTGCAGAAAACCAACATGCCGAATGTGATGTTTTTAGATTCATTAAAACGATCTGCTAAATTTCTGGAGATTAAAGCAGAAAGGAAAGTCACAACAGCAAGAAGACCCATGTAACCCAGAGAGATATAAAATGCTAACATTGATCCCTCATTACAGAGAAGAATGATTTTATCTTGGTAGATTTCAGAATTTCTCTCTGGAAATGGAGGGGACACAGATAACCAGATTGTACTAATGAGAACCTGGATAAAAGTGCAGACAATAACAATAGAACTGGAGAGTTTTCCACTAATGAACTTCTTCCAGGAGCTTCCAGGTTTAGTGGCTTTGAAGGCCAAGTAGACCAGAATAACCTTGGCCAGAATACAAGAAACAACTATTGCGAAGATGATCCCAAATGATGTCTGACGGAACATGCAGGTGACATGTAGAGGGCGACCTATGAAGAGCAGAACACAAAGGAAACTCAAAATAATAGAGACTAACAGAGCAAAGCTCAGGTTCTGGTTATTGGCTTTGACAATTGGAGTTATTCTATAGGCAAAAAATATTCCCAGAATAATGGAGGCAATAATGAAGAGAAATACAGCAATACTGGAGATGACAACAGTTATTGGGTCACTGTTATAGGATAGAAATTCTATTGGCTTAAGTACACATTGATTGTAGTCATTAGGCCATTGATCTTCTGGACATCTGTGGCAGGATTTATTGGCTGAAAACAGAAGAAAAAGAAAATAAATCTGTGTGTCAGTACCTGTCCAGCAACCGCGCAACCACAACCAGGCTTGGCGCTAGCTGTCAGACTAGGTATGCGGTGGCGAACTCACCCTGTGACATCCCTGCGGTCTGAGGCCCTGCCTAAAGCAGATAAACCGCCCTGAAAAGGGTGAATCCACTATCAGGAACCTATCTGACAGTCCCTGAGTGACCCTACAAGATGGCAGGAAGACTTACTTCGTCCGGCAGCTGCTGGATGGTGGAGCCGACAGGTAACCGCATTACAGATATAGGTCAGTGTTCACACTGGAAACAGAAACCGAAAAGACAGACGGAAGTTGGGGTCACACTAGGAGATAAGCGATACTGAGTGACAAACAACAAATACAGACAGACAAGTGGAGTCAAACAAACCGGGTCAAAACCAAGATGGCGGCAAAGGTGCAGATTTGTATAGCAAATAGAATGGTCAGTAGGTAAAGCAGAAGTCACTACACAGAATAGCAAGAAACGCAAGAGCACTAGATACACAGATAGACTGCAATAACCAGCACCCAACGAAGGGCTGGGCAGAATATAAGGCAGTAATGGACACTGCCTCCAGCACTGACTGGCTCAGTTGTCCATTACTCAAACCGCAGCTGCAGGCAAAACGAGTACAAAGATGCACCCAGCTTTCCCAGGATCATAAATGGAGCTGTCAATCACAGGCAGCACTGGGAGTGGTTTTCCAGCAAGAAGCCTGAAACTTAATCCCATCAGAGCAATTTGCAAGTTCTGACACTGTGGTTGTTAATTCAAAACAGGTCTTGCAATTGTTCAAACTTTCTGCTCTTTGCACTTGAGATAAGAATAGTCTCTATTCACTTCCATGGGAGCGTCAACAGCAAGGTACAGCGGTGTTTGGTTGTTTTGGTAACACTGACAAACTTGGAGTAATACAAACAAGACTATTCACTTGATCGAAGATGAGAATACTTTTTTAAAGGGAAGCTTCTACCACAATTTACCTACCCAAACTAACTGCTATGTTTTTAGGCCTATACCCTCATATTCCATTAATGCCTTTGTTTTTATTGTCCAGCTGCTCCTTCCATGCCTAAACTTTACTTTACAAATAGGGAAAATATGTTGAAGGACTTCTAGTGGAGCTGAATTTGGGAGGAGATTGTTAATAACCCCCCCCACCCCAAAAATAAAATATTTCATCCTCATATGCATATTTCCAAAGTTCAGACACAGTAGGAAGCTCTTATAAAATAAAAACAAAGGTGTGGGAGTCATGGCCCTACCTGACATATTAGTTGGTTAAAGCATAGAAAGTCAGGTACAACAATGTGCTGGCTGCTTACACAAGGCTTCTAGTATACTCACCACTAATGATAAGAGAACGGGCACACATTTACCGATCACACAGAATGACAGGCCTGGAGTCTTGTATAGGCTCCAGGATGCCATGGGTGCAGCAAACATACAGAAATAGCACCCACAATCAGTTTTGGCACCTATCCTAAGAGTGTAGACCCTTTAAATGATGCCAACGAAGCTGCTTGGTTAAGGGTTTATGAGCTGAGCCTTCTTCTTGCTTAACTAAGTAATCATTACTATTTGGAGTACATGTGACTTTATAACCCAAACTGTTACAACTAAAAATAACTGCAAATCTCACCCCAGAAAAGCCAAGAAATGGATACACTTACAAATACAAGGAACAATGTATGACCTTAGAAACAAGCATAGCAAGTGTAAAATGAAAGTTATTGTAACAAAAAGAACTAAACAGTAATTAGTATCATGATAGTAGTGTATTGTATGATTAAGGTACATGCTTTAAATTATTACACTCAGTTAAAAATAGGTCAAAAATTTAAAATGCAAAAAATAATGGTGGGATTTTTACAAACAAAGGAGACAATGGAGACTATGCAAATTCACTTCCATGTGTTCTGCCCTTATTGGTTTAAGCTTAAAAGCCATATTCAATAAGTTGTATGTAGCTGAAAATTGGGCAAGCTTAAAGAGGACCTGCCACCCAGAAACTGGGTACTAGCTCCTAGTGCTAAAACAAACACAGCAGTGTTACAATGATAGCGTTATCGGAAACACCGCTGCGGAGTACAATAGAAATGCCGGACCGCTCTCAAAGGGGTCTGGCGTATTCATGAGGGGGCAGTCCAATGCGCTGCCTCTACCCCAGACTGCCCTCTCCATAGCTTGGTGGAGACTGCCACACGTCATTATTCCGCCCACTCATGTTTGCAGTGTACAGTGGTTGATAGTGTTATTGAAGTTTTCCGATAGCGCTAACATTGTATTTCTGGGTGACAGGTGACAGGTCCTCTTTAACCCCATAGCGCAATAAGACGTACCCTTACGTCTTACTGCGCATGGGGGAGTATGAAGAGGGCTCACAGGCTGAGCCCTCTTCATACTCACCGGGCATTTGCTTCATAATGAAGCAAACGCCCGTCGCTAACACCCGCGATCGGTGCTTGCACCGATCGCGGGTGTTAACCCTTTGATTGCCGCCGGCAAAGCTGCCGGCGGCATTAAAGAGCCGGCGGCGCGTGGGCGCCGCCATCTTGGCTCCGATCGTCACTCCCCGTGACGTCACCGGGGAGCGGCGATCCGTTGCCATGACAGCCTGGGATCACACAAAGATCCGAGGCTGTCATGATCGAGGCTATCTATTATAGTGTGCGATCTGCACATTATAATAGATGGTATGCAAAATCCCCATATACTGCCAGTACGGCAGTAGTATGGCAGTATATGGTAGGATCAATCAGACAACCTAGGGTTAAAGTACCCTAGGGAGTCTGTAAAATAGTAAAAAAAATAAATAAAAAAAAGTAAAAAAAAAAAATTATATTAAAAAAACATAAAAATTCAAATCACCCCCCTTTCCCTAGAACTGATATAAATATAAATAAACAGTAAAAATCATAAACACAATAGGTATCGCCGTGTCCGAAAATGCCCGATCTATCAAAATATAATAACCGTTTTTCACTGCGTTAAACCCCGTAGCGGAAAATAGCGCCCGAAGTCGCAAATGGCATTTTTTTGCCATTTTGAAAAATAGAAAAAATTCTATAAAAAGTGATCAAAATATCGAACAGTCCTAAAAATAGAAGCATTGAAAACGTCATCAGAAGTCGCAAAAAATGACACCACCCACAGCTCCATACACCAAAGTATGAAAAAGTTATTAGCGCAAGAACACGGCAAAATGAAGAATTTTTTTTCTGTACAGGAGGTTTTAATTTTTGTAAATGTATGAAAACATTATAAAACCTATACAAATTTGGTATCCCCGTGATCGTATTGACCCAATGAATGAAATAGACATGTCATTTAGGGTGCACAGTGAAAGCTGTAAAAACCAAGCCCACAAGAAATGGCGCAAGTGTGTTTTTTCATCATTTTCACTGCATTTAGAATTTTTTTCCCGCTTCCCAGTACACGGCATGGAATATTTAATACCATCACTACGAAGTGCAATTTGTTACGCAGAAAATAAGCCATCACACAGCTCTGTACATGGAAAAATAAAAAAGTTATAGATTTTTGAAGGTGGGGAGTGAAAAATAAAAATGCAAAAACGAAAAAGGGCCTGGTCCTTAAGGGGTTAAAGATATATATATATTGGTTGGACTTAAAATGGTTAAATTTATACAGAAGGGTAAAATGTATACATAAAACTTCTTTATTACCTGTATGTGAGATTTCTCCCTCTAAACATTTGACACAGTCAAAACAACACTTATAAATGACGCTCTTATAGACTCTTCCATAGCCCGGAGCGCAGTCTGATGAGCACTTTGACACCGGAACCTTAAAGAAAATGTATATGTTAAAAATATATTTAGTCAGATGAAATGCCCGTTATGGGAGGCACATGGTGATGATCATTGTCAAAGCTGTACAGTTCTGATCAGTCACTTTTACCTCAGGCCTCATTTTAACGTCGAGGCCCTTTTCCATTTTTGCATTTCCATTTTTCACTCCCCACCATCAAAATTGCATAACCTTTTTTTTATTTTTCCATGTACAGAGATGTGTGATAGCTTGTTTTCTGTGTAACAAATTGCACTTCATAGTCATGGTATTTAATATCCTATATAGAGATGAGCGAACATACTCATCCGATCTTGATGCTCGTTCGAGCATTAGCGTACCCGTAACTGCTTGTTGCTTGGACGAGTATTTCGCCGCTCGAGAAAATGGCATCTCGTGGCGTTTAGATTTTTGGCGGCCAGAAACAGAGCCAATCACAAGCCAGGAGACTCTGCACTCCACCCACCATCAACGTGGTACACTTACATGTCGATAGCAGTGGTTGGCTGGCCTGATCAGGTGACCCTGGGATAGACTAGCCGCTGCCCGCACTGCTCGCATCATTTTCTGTCTGGATGCCGTTAGGGAGAGATCTGCTGCTGCTGCAGGGAAAGTGTTAGGGTTTTATATTAGCTTACTGTTAGGCAGGAGTGAGTCTACAAGAACCCAACAGCCCTTGTTAGGGCTAGAATAGCGTTATATTTTACATTTTTGTCAGTGGCTTGTGCCTGGGCTTGCTGGAACTAGTAGTGCAGCTAGTACCATATTGTGACGAATTTGCAGGGAGACTTGCGAACATTATATTTAGCTCTTAGTGACACACATATCCATCTCAAACACCTAAGCGGGACAATTTGTTAGGGGTTTGATTGAATTAGGCACAGTATGCCGATTATTTATTTATTTATTTTTTTAAAAGTGTAAGTCAAAGACACAGTACAAAATCCTTTTGTGTGCTGTTAGTGTAGGTTAGAAACTAGACATAGCAATCCTCTTTTGTGGTTGCTGTGTCATTTCTTCTGCACGTTTTGTTCTATTAAAAAAAACACAAACAAAAATTTAAAAAACCAAAAAACCCTACAAAAAATCAAAAACAAAAAAAACACAAAAAAATGTACAGTTTATATTTCTGTTTTGTCTATATAATAGACTTTAATTTTGAAAATGTTGAACCGAGGGCTAGGGGTAGAGGACGTGGGCATGGGCGTCCAATTACTGCAGGGATCAGAGGCTGTGGTCCTGGGCGGAGTGAGACACCACCTGCTGATGAGGGAGCAGGGGAACACCGCAGAGCTACGCTCCCTAGCTTCATGTCTCAAGTTACTGGGACTCGTGGTAGAGCACTCTTGAGGCCAGAACAGTGCGAACAGGTGATGTCGTGGATTGCGGACAATGCTACTAGCCATTTGTCCACCAGTCAGTCTTCCACACAGTCCACCCATGTTACCCAAGTGAGCACTCCTCCAGCTCCCAAACCTCAACCTCCTTCCCCCCAGTCTGCCCCTCCCAGGAAAATTTGGCATTTGAGCCAGCATACTCTGAGGAACTGTTTTCTGGACCATTCCCACAGTCACAAACCACTTGTCAGGTTGCTGCTGAGCTCTTTCACGATGCCCAGGTTTTCCACCGGTCGCAGTCTGTGGGTCATGATGACCTTCTTGACGTAGTGGAAGAAGTGTGTAAAGAGGTGTCGGACGATGAGAAGACACGGTTGTCAGACAGTGGTGAAGTTGTTGTCAGGGCAGGAAGTTCGAGGGGGAGCAGACTGAGGGATCGGAGGATGATGAGGTGACAGACCCAAGCTGGGTTGATAGGCTGGGTGAACACAGTGCTTCTGAGACGGAGGCGAGTCCTATACCAGAACAGGTTGGAAGAGGCAGTGGTGGGGCCAGACTGAGAGGCAAGGCCAGAGCTGGTGCATCAGCGCCAAATGTTTCATGTAGTGAAGCTCCCGTGGCGAGGGCTAGATTTTCTGAAGTCTGGAGGTTCTTTAAAGAAACTACGGATGACGGACCGACTGTGGTATGCAACCTGTTCCACACCAGGATCAGCAGGGGTTCCAACACTACTAGCATAACCACCACCAGTATTGCGCAGGCATATGAATGCTAAACACCCCACTCAATGTAACCAAGGCTGTTCACCTCCGGCCAGGTTTAGCACTGCTCCTTCCCCTGTGTCATTTGCTGCCTCTGCTAGTCAGCCCCCTGCCCAGGACCCTGGCACAAACACCTCCCGAGTGAAAAATACACCTTCACCTCCACGATCCTCTACAGCGTCCACCAATGTCTCCATACGCAGCGTTCAGTTTATACCCCAGTCTATACCCCAGACGCTGGAGCGCAAGAGGAAATACAGTGCAACCCAACAACATGCCCAAACCTTCAACATCCACATCTCCAAATTACTCAGCCTGGATATGCTGCCCTATTGGCTGGTAGAGACCGAGGCCTTTCGCAACCTCATGGCAGCGGCCACCTCTCAGTATTCGGTCCCCAGCCACCACTACTTTTCCCGATGTGCCGTCCCAGCCCTGCACCAGGACGTGTCAGACAACATCATCCATGCCCTTACCAATGCCGTTTCTGACAAGGTCCACCTAAGCACAGACACGTGGACGAGTGCTGCCGGGCAGGGCCACTGTATATCGCTGACGGCACATTGGGTTAACTTGGTGGAGGCTGGGACCGAGTCTGACCCTGGGGCTGGTCATATTCTATCCGACGCCGAGGATTGCGGGGCCTACCTCGTTCATGGTCTCTCAGGCCTAGTATGCCTCTTGCTCCTCCTCCCACCCCTCCTCCACCTCCTCCTCTGAATTACCATCCGTGGGCATGGCGCCATCAGTCGGTAGCTCTAAGCGCAGCAGCAGTGCCATCGCTAAGCGACAGCAGGTGGTGCTCGGACTGCTGAGCCTAGGCGATAAAAGTCACACTGCCCAAGAGCTATTACAGGGCATCACAGAGCAGACCGAGCTGTGGCTGGCACCGCTGAACCTCAAGCCAGGCATGGTTGTCCATGGCGACAATGGCCGTAACCTGGTGGTGGCTCTGCAACTCGACAGACTGACACCGACAGACTGACACATGTGCCATGCCTGGCCCATGTGTTAAATCTCATAGTTCAGCGGTTCCTCAAGGCATACCCCAATCTGTATAATTTGCACACGAAGGTCTGCCGCATCTGTGCGCATTTCAGAAAGTCAACTTCCACCAGAAGTGGTAGTCAGGTCAGTCAGCTTCCTCAAGTCTACAATGAGGAGTGGACGTGGATGTCTGATATCTGTCAGGTGCTGAGTAACTTTGATTAGTCAACACAGATGGTCAGTTGCGATGCCACCATCATCAGCCTCACCATCCCGCTGCTTGGCCTGTTGAAAAACTCTCTGGTCAGCATGAAGTCAGAAGCTTTGTGCTCATCACAAGAGACGGGGTGTCAGGCTTGCAGGTGTGGATCCTCTGGACCACTGCAGACGATGACACAAGCCATTACCTGGGATCGGAGTATAAGTGGTACCCAGTTTTCACCACAGCCCGCCACAAAGCGTGTTGGAAAAGCTGCAGCATGGTACCACCAGGTCGTTCCTCAGAAGTGACTTGTCTGCAGTGGCGGCCAAGGTCGAGGTACAGAGACGGCAGACAATCTCGAGGTCAAAGTCCAGGCGCAGAGTCAGGGCAGGCGGCAGTGATGCAATGTCAGAGTCCAATCCAGGGTCAGCAACGGGAGGTCCAAGCAGATGGGTAAGGGAACACGGCACACAGGAAAGCAGCACGGAGGAACACTGGTACACAGGAACACGGAGGAGCTCAGGTAACACAGGAACACGGAGGAGGTCAGGAACGCTGGAGAAACAGGAAGGCTGGAGACACAGGAACGCAGGAGACATAGGAATGCAGGAGGCTTGAGTAGGGAGACATGTAAGGAGTTCGGGATGCGCATGGTGGAAGGAAAGTGCAGCTTGTAAGACACTGGATTTATGGGAGATATAACCTCGAAAGGACCCAAGAATCGTGGACCAAGCTTGTATCCAGGAATCTTTAAGCAGATGTATCTAGCGGACAACCAGACCTTGTCCCCAGGAGAAAAAACAGGAAGTGGCCTGCATTTCTTATCCGCTTGGAGCTTGGTACGGGCGGAAGCCTGCATCAATGAAAGGCGAGTCTGCTCCCAAATGGTCTTTCGATCTCGTACCAACTCATTAACAGCAGGAACCTCTGTGGACACAGGCAGAGGAAGAGGAGGATGTGGATGTTGTCCATAAACAATGAAGAAGGGAGTAGAACCTGAAGTTTCAGAGTCCCGGGAATTGTATGAGAACTCCACCCATGGCAACATGGCAGACCAGTCATATTGGCAGGCCGAGACGAAATGCCGAAGTTATCAGCCTAGAGTTTGATTGACTCTCTCTACCTGTCCATTTGACTGAGGATGATACGCAGACGAGAAGTTCAATTTCACCTGGAGACGGTTACTTAAGGATTGTCAGCAGCGGGAGACAAACTGGACCCCACAGTCCGAAACAATGTGCAATGGTAGTCCATGCAGCTGAAAGATGTGGGAGAAGAACAGGCTGGCAAGAAGCAGAGCAGATGGCAAACCTTCCAAGGAGACAAAATGGGACATTTTCGAGAACCCGTTACCAACCAGATGACAGTATTCCCCGAGGATGATGGAAGGTCCGTGACAATGTCCATGGCCACATGAGTCCACGGGCGACTGGGTATCGGCAACGACATCAGGAGGAAGGTTTGAGGTGTGATTACTTGTTTCAGGCACAGGAGATGCAGGAACCCACAAAATCCTGCACATCCCTGGCCAGATCTGGCCACCAATAGTAACGGGAAATAAGGGCTATGGAACGCTGCACCCCAGGGTGTCCAGGGTGTCCGGCCGCACGAGAGCAATGTCCCCAAGTCAGGATCCTCTTTCGAAGGACAGGTCTGACGTACGTCTTGCCTGGTGGAAGCTGCCGAACGTCCACTTTAGCTGCAAGGAACAGACGTTCCGGAGGAACAATATGACTGGACACAGGGTCTTCTCCAACCACATCCGAAGCACGGGAGAGAGCATCGGACTTAACGTTCTTCTCCGCAGGATGGAAATGGAGTAGGAAATCAAATTGGGAGAAGAAAAGGGACCAACAGGCTTGATGAGGATTAAGTCGCTGAGCGGTCTGGAGATACGGGAGGTTTTTGTGGTCAGTATAAATATGAACTGGGTGACGAGCTCCCTCCAGAAGATAGCGCCATTCCTCCAAAGCCAGCTTTATGGTCAGAAGTTCCCAATCTCCAATGGAATAATTCTTTTCGGCAGGGGAGAATGTCTTCGAGAAGAACCCGCAGGTGAGGGTACGACCTTTGGGCCCCTTCTGGATAAGAACTGCATCAGCAACAACAGACGAATCATCAACCTCCAACTGAAAAGGTTTCTCCGTATCTGGTCTTGTAAGTACTGGCGCAGAGGCAAAGGCAGATTTTAGCTTAGTAAAGGCTTCTTCTGCAGCCGTAGACCATTGTCTAGGATTGGCATTCTTCTTAGTCAATGCCACAATGGGAGCCACAGTGGGGAATAAACTGTCGATAGTAATTGGCGAAGCCCAGAAATCTCTAGACGGCACGCAGTCCCACTGGGCGAGGTCACTGAAGTACGGCTGCCAACTTAGAAGAATCCATTGGGAGACCCTTGCCAGAAATGACGTATCCCAGAAACGGAAGACTGCTCTGGTGAAATTGACACTTCTCGAGTTTGGCGTATAAATGATTAGTCCTTAAGCGTCTGAGAACCTGTTAGACGTGGGTTAGGTGAGAGTGTAAAATTGTAGAAAACACCAAAACGTCATCCAAGTAGACTATAACACAGGAGTAGAGCAGGTCTCTAAAAATATCATTAACGAACTCCTGGAATACCGCTGGAGCATTGCAGAGTCCAAAAGGCATTACCAAATACTCAAAATGCCCATCACGGGTATTGAAAGCTGTCTTCCACTCGTCACCTTCCCGAATACGGATGAGGTTATATGCTCCTCGCAGATCCAGCTTGGTAAACACCTTGGCTACCCGTACATGGTCAAAGAGTTCGGTGATGAGCTGCAAAGAACAGTGGTTTTTCACCGTAATTTTGTTGAGACCGCGGTAGTCTAGGCACGGTCAGAGGGAACCATCCTTCTTAGAGACAAAGAAAAACCCAGCTCCAGCGGGGGAAGAAGATTTACGGATGAATCCCTTCTGCAAATTTTCCTTAATGTATGCAGACATAGCTTCAGTCTCGGGCACAGATAATGGGTATACCCGACCACGTGGAGGAGACGTACCCGGCAGCAAGTCAATGGGGCAACCATAAGGGCGATGTGGAGGCAGGACCTCCGCTTGCTTCTCAGAAAAAATCTCGGTAGCAAACTTGAAGGCCCTTCAGAGACTTGTCAACCACGGTAGTTAACATGAGAGGCACAGGGTGAGGAGCATCCAAGCAATGGGAATGGCAGTCTGGACCCCAACATAGAACCTCCCCCGTCCTCCAATTAAGGACTGGCTAGCAGGAGGCGTGAGGTAGAGCGTGGCAGGACCAGGAAGGACAAACTCTCCTTATTCATAGCACCGACTTGCATGGTTATTGGCTCCGTGCGGTACTGCACTGGGTCCGAGAGAACTCGTCCACTAACTCAAGAAATAACAAGGGGTTTGTCGATAAGGACCACTGGATTGTGGTACCGGGAAAACAATGCAGCATCTATGAAATTCCGAGCGGAGCCGGAGTCCAAAAAGGCTGAGACCTGGGTCTAGTTACCGGAGACAACACTGAGAAGCACTTGAATCAACAGGTCTGGAGAAGTACTGTTCTCCCAAGAACCCTAGGTGTTGGCATTTCCTGGACGTTAGGGTCAGATAGGACAAGACGCAAGGAAATGCTCAGAACTGCCGCCATAGAGACAGAGGTTTACCTGGCGTCTTCTGATATGCTCCTGCGGTGACAATTTGGCCCTGTCCACCTCCATAGACACCTCGGCAGGTGGTATGACCGGAGGCTGGAAGGGTCTTTGGAAAGCAGGAGCTAGACGAGGAAAGCGTCGTGGACGGACTGGAAGTTGCTCAAAAGGCGACTCTTAGGCACGCTCCCTGAAGCACACATCAATCCGGGTGGCAAGGGAGCTTAGACCACTCAGGGAAGATGGTAGATCATGAGCAGCCAGAGCATCCTTAACCTGAGAGGATAGACCCTTCTTAAAAGCTGCAGACAAGGCTGCGTCGTTCCAGGAAAGTTCCGATGCTAAGGTACGGAACTGGACCGCATATTCTCTCACAGAGGAATTCCCCTGACGCATATTCAATAAAGCAGACTCAGCAGGTTCTTCAAATACGGACCGGAATTAAGACAAAAAATCTGGGTCGTTCCTGTCCCACAGAGGAGTAGCCCAGGCCAAGGCTTTCCCGGAGAGAAGGCTGATTATAAATGCCACCTTGGATCGCTCCGTAAAGAATTGGGTCAGCATAAGTTCTATGTGCAGGGAGCTCTGAGTAATAAAGCTCCTGCACATCTTGGGATCGCTATCGTACTTGCTGGGCATGGATAACTACATTCTAGGTTCAACGGCTGGCAGACTAGTCGGTAACGGAGTCGTTAAAGCAGCCTCAGGGACCTGTTGCTGTTGCTGGTTGGCCAACAGTTGTTGCAACATGGCGGTGAATTGCTCCAGCTGATCACGCTGTGCAGCAATCTGCCGGGACCAGTGGATCAAAATGGTAGCGAGATGGGAGACGGAACCTCGGCGGGATCCATGGCCGCATCTTACTGTCAAGCTTGCTGGTGTGGATCCTCTGGATCGCTGCAGACGATGACACAAGCCACTACCTGGGACCGGAGTCTAAGTGGTATCCAGTTTTCAGCACACAAAGCGGGTTAGACAAGCTGCGGCGTGGTACCACCACGTCGTTCCGCAGGCGTGACTTGTCTGCAGTGGCAGCCATGGTCGAGGTACAGAGACGGCAGACAATCTCGAGGTCAAACTCCAGGCACAGAGTCAGGACAGGCGGCAGAGATGCAATGTCAGAGTCCGATCCGGGGTCAGCAACGGGAGGTCCAAGTATGAGGAGGAAGAGGAAGAGAATGTTGGCGAGACAGAAGAGGGGAGCATTGCTCAGTCCTTATTAACTGTTCAGCGTGTATGGGCAGAAGAAGAGGAGCTGGAGGAGGAGGAAATGGAGAGTCTGCCCAGTGAGGGGAGTGACTTCTTGCGCGTTGGGACTCTGGCGCATATGGCAGATTTCATGCTAGGCTGCCTATCCCGTGACTCTCGCGTATAAAGAATTTATTCCAGCACCGATTACTGGGTATTCACTCTCCTGGACCCACGGTACAAGCAAAATCTTTCCACTCTCATCCCTGTAGAGATAAGGATTGTGAGAATGCATGAATACCAGCAGGCTCTGGTGCACAAGCTGAAACAGTATTTCCCTTCTGACAGCGCTAGCGGGACAAGTAGCGAGGGAGAGTAGGCGAGCAGGCAGCTTGTTCAGCACTGGCAGGGTTTCAAAGCTGGACATGTGGCCCGAACTGGCGCTGTACGCCTTGGAGGTTCTGCCTGCCCTGCCACTAGCATGTTTTCAGAGCAGGTTTTCAGTGCAGCTGGCGGCATCATCAACGATAAGTGTACATGCCTGTCAACTGACAGCGCTGCCAGGTTGACGCTTATCAAGATGAATCAAGCCTGGATTTCTCATGATTTCCATTCTCCACCAGGTGACAGCAGCTTAACCTGAATAATTCTCATGTATGCAATCCTCTTTCTCCTCCTCTTTGTACACTAAAGCAGAGGCAACTGTCTATTTTTGCCAGGGCCAACTGGCTCTAGCTATGGTACTATATCTATTTAATTTTTCTGGAGGGCCACCTACCCGCTCCTCTGTTTTGAAAACTTTTTTGGACTGCCACATACAGGCACTATCCAAATTTAATTGTCTCCATAGCAGCCTCCAACCGTCGTCTTTATAGCAGCCTCCAAACATCGTCTTTATAGCTGCCTTCACACTTTGTCTCCATTGCTGCTTACACACGTTATCCCCATTGCTACCTCCACACGTCATCTCCATAGCTGCCTCCATACATTGTCCCCTTAGCAAACAAGCTGTGTCCATCAAAGTTTTGGGTTGTTTTAACGGCTTCCACATCAAACTTGTTAAATTTGTCGCCACCCTGCTTTGTTATCCACAAAATATACCACCAAACTTTTATCTTCGACTGATATTATTTCAGCTCTACTTGTGCATCTGTTTACGTTCCTCCCCCTCACCATAACCAAGCTAAATACTGATAAGAACAGTACTACACTTAATCTTATACAAAAGGTTCTTAGAAGTGCTGTTTGTAGCCCCCACCTGCTTATAAAATTATAATTTTTTCAAAGTAAACACTTTTGGCCCCCTGGCCCATTTTGGGTGGGGAGGAGCCGAGAGGCAGGGGCTTGGACAGGTGAAAGCTCGCCTGGCAGCGGACCACCAGCTCTATCACAAGATACAACTTACATCGTTTTAACTGCAGCACCTTTAATATACTACTACCTTACTGCCTCCATACATTGTCCCCTTAGCAAACTAGCTAAGTCAGGCAGAATTTTGGGTTGTTTTAACGGCTTCCACATCAAACTTGTTAACTTTGTCGCCACCCTGCTGTGTTATCCACAAAATATACCAGAAAACTTTACTGAACGATATTATTTCAGCGCTACTTGCGCATCTCTTTACGCCCCCGCCATAACCAGGCCAAATACTTATAAGAACAGTACTACACTTGATCTTATACAAAGGGTTCTTAGAAGTGCTGTTTGTAGCCCCCACCTGCTTTGAAAATTATAATTTTTTCAAAGTAAACACTTTTGACCCCCAGGCCCATTTTGGGTGGGAAGGAGCTGAGAGGCAGGTGCTTGGACAGGTGAAAGCTCACCTGGCAGCGGACCGCCAGCTCCATCCCAAGATTAGGCAGCCTCAGAGGTATCCATGCATGCTGCCACTGCTGTTTCCTGTCCATTTCGCCTCCACGATCCTCCACAGCGTCCACCAATATCTCCATGTGCAGCATGCAACTGTCTATAACCCAGACGCTGGAGCGCAAGAGAAAAAAACAGCACATAGTTCCCTTAGCAACGAGCTGTGTCAGGCTATATTTGCTGGTGTTTTACCGGCTGTGATTTTCTGGTTTTATATGGGTCACCAATTTTGATAATGGATGCAAAGCTGTATGACTGAGTGTGCGTCCCCCACCACATGCCTCCACACGTCGTCTCCATAGCAGCCTCCACAAGTCGTCTCCATAGCAGCCTCCACAAGCCGTCTCCATAGCTGCCTCTTTACGTTTTCTCCATAGCAGCCTCCAGACGTCGTCTCTATAGCTGCCTCCAAAATTTGTCTCCTTAGCTGATTCCACATGTCATCCCCTTAGCAAATGAGCTGTGTCAGGCACATTTTTCAGGTTTTTCACCAGATATGTTATGGAACATGGTCACTCTGTCGCAGCCATGCTCTGTTATCGACTAAATATACCGTCAACCTTTTGTTCACATAGGAAATAATTTCAGCGCTTCTTGCTCACCTCCTTTGGTTCCTCTCTGCTGCCAAAAGCAGGCCAAATACTGATACGTACAGTGCTACACGTTATCCTCGCCAAAAGAAATCTTTTAAATTGGTTTGAAGTCCATTTGGGGTATGTCACCATGCCACTCTCCAGCCTCCGCTTCTTCCACTGCCTCTGCATGCTGTCACCTATAGTGTCAGTGTTAATTATTGGGTGTTTTAGATGCTATCTCGCCTTACTCTGTCACTCTGTCATCGCCATGCTGTTGCCCATAATTTTGGCATAATGGTGCGATTAAGCAGCCTAAGAGGCATCCATGCATGCTGCCCCTGCTGTTTCCTGTCCATATCCGTGGTGTTTCCATTATTTTCTGAAGTTTCTAGGTTTTTGGCCAAGCTTCCCTGTGCAGAGCCTTGGTCCACTTGAAAAATTCTCGAGTCTCCCTTTGACTTCAATGGGGTTCGTTATTCAAAATGAGCACTCGAGCATCGGAAAAAGTTTGACCCGAGTAACGAGCACTCGAGCATTTTAGTGTTCGCTCATCTCTAATACTATACCATGTATCGGGAAGTGGGAAAATATTCCAAATGCAGTGAAAAAACTGTGCAGTATTCTTGTAGGCTTGGAATTTACGGCTTTAACTTTGTGCCCCAAATTACATGTCTCCTTTATTTTTTGCGTCAGTATTATCACGGGGAAACCAAATTTGTATAGGTTTTATAATGTTTTCATACATTTACAAAAATTAAAACCTCCTGTACAATATATGTATGTATATATATATATATATATATATATATATATATATATATAGCCATCTTCTGTCTCTAATTACTCTATTATACTTTTATACTTTGATGTACAAAGCTGCGAGTGGTGCCATTTTTTTAAACTTTTGATGATGTTTTTAAGTCACTTTGAGGACTGTATGGCTTTTTGATAATTTTTTATATCATAGTTTATACGATTGAAAAAAGACACTTGTCCATCAAGTTCAACCAAGAAAGGGAAGGGATTGGATGAGGAAGGGATTTAGGGAAAACAATTCTATATAACATAACAATCAATGTAGTTTAGGTGTAAAAAGGCAGCTAGACCCTTCTTGAAGCTCACTGCTGCCCCTGCTGTGACCAGGGCAGGCTGTTCCACAGATTGACAGTTCTCATAGCAATAGAGCCCTGTCGCCTCTGGTGATTAAACCTTGTTTTCTCCAGACAGAGACAGTGCCCCCTCGTCTTTTGATTTGATTTAATCTGAAACAACTCACCACCATATTTTTTGTATGGACCATTCATATATTTAAATCATGTCCCCTTGTAGTCGTCTCTTTTCCAGACTAAATAAATCTAGTTGTTTTAATGTTTCCTCATAACTGAGACCCTCCATACCCCTTATCATTTTTTGTGGCTCTATGTTGAACCCTCTCCAGCTCCAGGGCATCCTTTTTATGGACCGGTGCCCAGAACTGGACAGCATATTCCAAGTGAGGCCGAACCAAAGCCTTGTATAGTGGTAATATTACATCCTTATCCCGAGAGTCCATACCACTTTTAATACATGACAAGATCCTACTGGCTTTAGAGGCAGCTGATTGACATTGCATGCTGTTATTCAATTTCTGATCAACCAGGTCCTTCTCAACAAGGCACTCTCCCAAATGAACTCCCCCAAGGACATATTTTGCCTTTGTATTATTAGCCCCCAGGTGCATAACCTTACATTTATCCACATTAAACATCATTTGCCAAGTGGATGGAAATATTCAGTTTGTCCAAGTCACCCTTCAGCCTATGAACATCTTCCATAGACTGCATTACACTACACAGCTTGTTGTCATCTGCAAAAATAGACACAGTGCTATTAATTCCTAAATCTATATAATTAATAAATATATTAAATAGTAGTGGACCAAGCACAGAACCCTGGGATACACTACTCATAACTGGTGACCATTCCGAGTAGGAATCATTGACCACCACGCTCTGGATACGATCCTTGCCAGTTCGCAATCCAATTGCAAATGATTTCTGCCAAACCAATAGCCCTAATTTTACCCATCAGGCGTCTATGAGGGACCATGTCAAATGCCTTTGCAAAGTCCAAGAACACAATATCCACAGCTGCTCCTCCATCCAGGTATCTGCTCACCTCCTCATAAAAGCAGATCAGGTAGTTTGACAACTTCTATTCTTAGGAAACCCATGCTGGCTGCCACTTATTATACCATTTGATGTCACATACTCCAGTATATAGGGGCAGATTTATCAAGCAGTCTGAAAGTCAGAATATTTCCAATTGCCCATGGCAACCAATCACAGCTCCCCTTTAAAATATTCATGAGCACTGGTGAAATGAAAGCTGAGCTGTGATTGGTTGCCATGGGCAACTGGAAATATTCTGACTTTCAGACTGCTTGATAAATCTGCCCCATAGTCTTTTACTAACCCTTCCAATATTTTCCCCACAATGGAAGTTAAGCTTACAGGCCTGTAATTGCCTGTGGAAGTTCTAGAGCCCTTTTTATATATTGGCACCACATTTACCATGCGCCAGTCACTTGGCACCACAGCAGACATTACGGTATCCCTGAAGATTTTAGACAGCGGTACAGCAATAACAGAACTGAGTTTTTTAAGAACTCTGGCATGTAATTTCTCAAATGTTGTGTTTTTCTCTCATTTGTAACCTGCTTGATGAAGGGACAAGGAAAGATTGCAGCAAATATCATTTTACTGATAGGCCAATAAAGGTACCATTCCTTAAGCACTTTCATATTTTACATACAAATGTATTTAATGCAACAGAATAGTTTGAATAGCAGGAACTCAAATATCTTGACCATGAAAGTGCTCTTCTCAGTTAATAGATTGCTGTAATATGTGGTTTATAAAAAGGGGTGAATAGCGCACACTATCGTGTGAATCACAAAAGTGCACCTGTAAGCAAATAGTGTTCAATAATGCACAGACGATAAAAGATTTTTTCAGTTAATAGTACACAGTAAAACATGAAGTGCTCTTCTCAGTGAATGAGGTGCAGAAATAAGAGGATAATAAAAGTGGTCATATGATTAAATAATGCACAGAAATATGTGGATAATAAAAGTGCTCCTGTTACTGAATAGTGTGCAGTAATACATGATTAATATGTGTTCCTCTCAATTAATAGCTCTCAGTAATACATTGACTATAAAATTACTCTTCTCAGTGAATAGCATGAAGAAATATGTAAATCATAAAATTGCTCTTTTCAGTGAAAAATGTGCAGTAATACATCGATCATACAAGAACTCCTGTTATTGAAAAGCAATCACTAATGTGTGAATCTTTAAAGTGCTCCTTTCAGTCAAAATCCTGCAGTAATGCATGGATTATAAAAGTGCTCCTGACAATGAATAATGAGCAGAAATACGTAGATGATAAAATGCTTATGTCATTGAATAGTAATTTCCGGATCAGAAAAGTCCTTTGCTCAGAGAGCAGTGCACAGCATTGCGTGGATCACAAAAGTGCCATGGTCAGTTAATATTGCACAGTGAAAAGAAATGGTAAATGTGCTCTTCTCACACAATATTAATGGATAAGAAAAGTGCTCATGCCAGTGAATAATGTGAAGAGAAACAGGGGTAATGGGGGATATTCATCAAACGCTGGCGCTCGTGCGCCAGCGTATGATCGCCCCGCCGCTGCAAATTCGCAACCCGATACATCAAGAGGCTTCTGCCTCTTGATGTATCGGGCTGCCAGCAGCACAGCTGTTAGGATCAGTGGATCCTCTGGACCACCGCGGGAGATGTAACTAGCCAACACCCGGAACCGGAGCCTAGCAGCATCGCCCGCCGCAAAGCGGGTTGGACTTGCTGCGGCAGGATACCACTAGGTCGTTCCCAGGTGTGACTAGCCCACGGTGGCAGCCGAGGTCGAGGTACCTTAGCGGATGACAATCTCGTAGACAGGTCCAGGCAAAGGGTCAGGGCAGGCGGCAAAGATGCAACGTCAGGTCCAAGTCCGGGGTCAGCAACAGGAGGTCCAGGCAGGTGGGAACGGGAACACAGGCACACGGAACAGAGCAACACGGAGGAACTCAGGTAACACCGCAACACAGGACTCAGGAGCGGGAACACACAGGAATACACAGGAACACAGGAATACACAGGAACGCAGGAATACTCGCTTGGAAGCTTTCTCTAAGGCTATGAGGCACAAAGATCCGACAGGGGACACAGGAAGAGGCAGGATTCTTAAAGGTGAGGTGTTCAGCCAGTGCACCAATTAGCGGTGCGCTGGCCCTAGGAGGCGGGGACGCGCGCGCACGGCAGTCCGGGGAAGAGCAGGAGCCGGGAGAGGTGAGTGAGGAGACAGGGTCTGAGGATAATCAGACCCTGTCACCAGGAGCTAAGACAGGAAAAGGCCGACGTTTCTTGTCCGCTTGATGCTTGGTCTTGGCAGAGGTTTGGAGCAATGAGGTATGGACTTGTTCCCAGATGGCTTTTAGATCCTGTACCAAGTCCTCCACAGCAGGAACATCTGCAGACACAGGTAACGGAAGAGGAGGCCGTGGGTGCAGTCAGTAATTAATAAAGAAGGGAGCAGAACCAGCAGAAGTGGAGTCCAGGGAATTGTAGGAAAACTCCGCCCATGGTAAAAGAGAAGCCCAGTCATCCTGACGAGCGGACACAAAGTGGCAGAGATAGCACCCTAAAGTCTGATTCACCCACTCTACTTGGCCGTTGGACTGAGGATGATAGGCAGAGGAAAAGTCCAATTTCACTTGCAGCTGATTGTACAGAGATCTCCAGAACTTGGACACGAACTGAATACCTCGATCAGAAACGATGTGCTGGGGAAGGCCATGAAGCCGGAAGATGTGCTGGAAGAAGAGACTGGCAAGACGTGGGGCTGAAGGCAAACCTGGTAGAGGGACAAAATGGGAGATCTTAGAGAAGCGGTCTGTTACCACCCAGATAATGGTATTGCCAGATGATGGCGGCAGATCAGTAATGAAGTCCATAGCCAAGTGAGACCACGGGCAGGTAGGCATGGGTAGCGGCAACAGAAGACCAGCTGGTTTTTGTCGAGAGGGCTTATTGCGAGCACAAGAGGCACAAGACCGCACAAAATCCTGAACGTCCTTGACCAAATCAGGCCACCAATAGAAGCGGGAAATCAGGGCCACAGGGTGCCCAGCCACTCGAGAAGAATGTCCCCAGGTCAGGATCCTCTTTCGAAGTCCAGGTCGTACATAAGTCTTGCCGGGAGGTAATTGCCGAAGGTCCACCTGCACTGCCAGCACAAGCCTCTCTGGAGGAATGATGTGTCTCGGAGCATAGTCCTCCCCCATAACATTGGAAGCACGTGACAGGGCATCAGCCTTGATGTTTTTCTCGGCTGGGCGAAAATGGATCTGGAAGTCAAAACGGGAAAAGAAGAGGGACCACCGGGCTTGACGTAGGTTCAACCGTTGAGCTGTCTGTAGGTACTGGAGGTTCTTGTGGTCCGTGAAAATACTGACTGGAAATCGAGCTCCCTCCAGCAGATGATGCCATTCCTCCAAGGCAAGCTTGATAGCCAGAAGCTCACGATCCCCTATAGAATAATTCCTCTCTGCGGAGGAAAATGTTTTGGAGAAGAAGCCACAGGAGAGAGTTCGGCCCCTAGGCCCCTTCTGGGTAAGAACCGCTCCAGCTCCTACGGAAGAGGCATCGACTTCCAGAAAGAATGGCTTCTCGGTATCAGGTCTGGTAAGAACAGATGCAGAGGAAAACGCCGTCTTTAATCTCGTGAAAACCTCCTCAGCCGCAGGATGCCAGAGACGAGAATTGACACCTTTCTTTGTTAGCGCCACCAGTGGAGCTACCAGGGATGAAAAATATGGAATGAATTGCCTATAATAATTGGCAAAGCCAGGAATCTTTGGATAGCACGCAGTCCCACTGGGCGTGGCCACTGAAGAACTGCAGATAGTTTAGCGGGATCCATCTGCAGGCCTCTGTCGGAAATAATGTAGCCAAGGAATGGAAGGCTCCTTTGATGAAAGTGGCATTTTTCCAGTTTGGCATAGAGATGGTTAGTCCTGAGGCGACTGAGCACTTGCCGTACATGGGACTGATGGGACTCGAGATCAGCAGAAAATACGAGGATGTCATCCAGGTAAACCACAACACAGCTGTACAATAAGTCCCTGAAGATATCATTAACAAATTCCTGGAAAACGGCTGGTGCATTGCAAAGTCCAAAGGGCATAACTAAATATTCAAAATGCCCATCACGGGTGTTAAAGGCAGTCTTCCACTCGTTACCCTTCCTGATGCGAATAGGATTGTAGGCACCACGAAGATCCAACTTGGTAAAGACTCTCGCGCCCCGTAGATGATCAAACAACTCCGTGATCAGCAGCAAGGGGTAGCGATTCTTAACGGTGACTTTGTTAAGACCGCGACAGTCTATACAGGGGCGAAGAGAGCCATCTTTCTTGGTGACAAAAAAGAAACCTGCACCAGCTATAGAGGAGGATTTACGTATGAAACCTCTTTGCAGATTTTCCTTAATATATTCAGACATGGCGGCTGTTTCGGGTACAGAGAGCGGGTACACCCGACCCCGTGGAGGACAAGGGCCGGGCAGCAAGTCGATGGGGCAATCATAGGGATGATGTGGAGGAAGAGTCTCAGCCTGTTTTTTGGAGAACACATCTGCGAAATCCAAGTATGGAGCGGGGAGCCCCTCCAGGGGCTTGGGAGACAAGGTGGAAGTCCAGACAGGGAGCGGACGAGGGATCTCCATACAATGAGAAGAACAAGCCGGGCCCCAACGGAGAATCTCCCCAGAGGACCAGTCCAGCACAGGGGCATGTTGCTGCAACCAGGGGAGACCCAACAGGAGGGTGGAAGTGCTTTGGGGTAGTACAAAATGCAAGGCTCCAACTTGCAGAAGCAGGGGTTCTGTGCGAAAACAGATGGGCACGGAAAGAATCTGGCCACTGACTGAGGCAATGGACAATGGTTTCTCAAGACGAACCACTGGGAAGTGATGCCGGGCGACCAGGGCTGCGTCCATAAAGTTCGCTGTAGAGCCTGAATCCAGGAAAGCAGAAACTTGGATCTGGGTGCCGGTGTCTACGCTGTGGATCACAGGAATAATCAGACGTGGAGAAGCTTGGCACACACCTAGGGACGCTTCTCCCAAGAGCCCTAGGTGCTGGCGTTTCCCGGACGTTAGGGAAGAACAGGACAAGTCCCGATGAAGTGCCCTGGACCGGCACAATACAGACAAAGGTTTTCCTGTCGTCTTCTGGAACGCTCTTGTAGAGAGAGTTGGATTCTGTCCACCTGCCTGGGTTCCTCAGCAGACGATACAGGCGGAGGCTGGAGCGGTCTTTGGAAGGCAGGTGCGAGGGGAGGAAAACGTCTTACCTGAGCTTGAGGATGCTCAGAGCGAAGTTCCTTAGCGCGTTCCTTAAAAACGGACATCTATCCGAGTGGCCAGTGTGATGAGACCACCCAGAGTTGACGGTAGATCCCGAGCCGCCAGCGCATCTTTGACCTGCGGCGAGAGTCCTTTCTTAAAGGTAGCGATGAGAGCTGCATCATTCCAGGCAAGTTCAGAGGCCAAGGTGCGGAACAGAACAGCATACTCTCCCACAGATGAGTTGCCTTGGTGCAGGTTCAACAACGCAGTCTCGGCAGAAGAAGCCCGTGCTGGTTCCTCAAAAAAGGCCCGGAACTCCGCCAGAAAAGCCGCAAGAGTAGCCGTGACCGGGTCGCCTCTGTCCCAAAGAGGAGTGGCCCAGGCCAGGGCCTTCCCAGAGAGAAGACTGACGAAAAATGCCACCTTGGAACGCTCCGTGACAAATTGCGAAGGCATAAGTTCTATTTGTAGGGAGCATTGAGTAATACAACCCCTGCACTGTTTGGGGTCTCCATCAAATTTGCTGGGCATAGACAGCCGGAGTCGTGGTTCAGCAGCAGGAAGGCAGACCGGGGTTGCAAGAGCCACAGGAGCAGACACGGGAACCTGTTGCTGTTGCTGGGCGGCTAGCAGCTGTTGCAGCATGGTGGTTACTTGATCCAGCTGTTCGCGTTGAGCGGCAATCTCCCGGGATTTCTGGACCACTATGGCGGCAAAGTTTGGTCAAGTGGGAAGCGGAACCTCGGCGGGATCCATGGACGGATCTTACTGTTAGGATCAGTGGATCCTCTAGACCACCGCGGGAGATGTAACTAGCCAACACCCGGAACCGGAGCCTAGCGGCACCTGGTATTCACCAGAGGCCGCCGCAAAGCGGGTTGGACTTGCTGCAGCAGGATACCACTAGGTCGTTCCCAGGTGTGACTAGCCCACGGTGGCAATCTCGGATGACAATCTCGTAGACAGGTCCAGGCACAGGGTCAGAGCAGGCGGCAAAGATGCAACGTCAGGTCCAAGTACGGGGTCAGCAACAGGAGGTCCAGGCAGGTGGGAATGGGAACACAGGCACACGGAACACAGCAACACGGAGGAACTCAGGTAACACCGCGACACAGGACTCAGGAGCGGGAACACACAGGAATACACTGGAACACAGGAATACACAGGAACGCAGGAATACTCGCTTGGAAGCTTTCTCTAAGGCTATGAGGCAGGGGACACAGGAAGAGGCAGGATTTTTAAAGGTGAGGTGTTCAGCCAGTGCACCAATTAGCGGTGCGCTGGCCTTTTAAATTTCCGGCAGGAGCCGAGCGCACGCCCTAGGAGGCGGGGACGTGTGCACATGGCAGTCCGGAGAAGAGCAGGAGCCGGGAGAGGTGAGTGAGGAGACCGGGCTGCAGCGGGGGCAAACGGGGGAGCACGGATGTGCCCGCGATCCGAGACAGGGATCGCGGGAGCACCCGTGACAGCAGCGTTTATCCTTCACCAGGCCCTACACAGTACTGCCCCGCGCCAGCCCACTCCCATCCCTCCGTGCCCCCGCTCAGCCGGCCGCGCCCCCCCCCTTCACGCCCCACTGGGGAAAATAATTGGGGAAAATAATCGCAAAAGCTAGCAATAAGCTAGCATTTGCGATTATTTCAGGGCCTCTGCGCCACTGGCGGTGCGCAGAGGTCCTGATAAATATCCCTCAATGTCTATAAATAACAGTAAATGAATAAAGTGCTTATGTCACTGTGTCACAGTAATAATTGGATAATAAAAGTTGTCCTATCAGTGAATATTGCATAATATTTTGATGGCATCATCGGTGCTGACTAGAGATGAGCGAACATACTCGTCCAAGCTTGATGCTCGTTAGAGCATTAGCGTACTCGAAACTGCTAATAAACTGCTAATAAATAAATGAATGTTCCTGAAAAAAAGGCAACATTTCTCATATTAATATAAAAACACCAACCTCACCATATTTCCAGTTTTGGAGAATTGGGGGAATTTTTAGCTGATGACCTAGTGGAGCAGTTGCGGTATACGTGCCGATTGTATACAGAGTATGGTTTCTTTTAGGTAAAAATTCATAACTTAATATTTGAAATATTGATGACATTTCACCTTTTTCATTGAAATAAACTTTTTCTCCAGTGATATCTTCAAAATGAAATTTTTTTAACACCTACAACAAATTGCAAAAAATACATGAGCACTTTTCAATTCAACACAGAAGAAGAAAACATGAAAACTATAAATGTTAATGTAGTTATTATCTGCCATTACTGAATATACATCTCCAAGAATCATCTTCAATGTAGTTTGTCCACCATGTACCCTAGGTATATGACTGTGGAGGAATAGGACAACATTGTCGAGACACCTTTGATAACTTGTCACTGGTGCTCCTGCGACCCATATTTCGGGCTGCAGGGTAATCAATTTCAAGCCTCTGCCTTCCTGGATCCCGGTTTAACAGAAAACTTTGTGGATGCTGCCCTGGTCTCTGAGTACCATCTTCCTCTGTTCTATCTTGAGAAGCCACTGGTCATCTCATCAGTCAGTGGGAAGATTCTCCAAGACCACACTGAACCTCTACGCCTACAAGTGGGGGTATTGCACAAAGAGAGACTTTCCTTTTACATGCTAACCCAGTGCACATTTTCAGTTCTTATTCCATGGTTTCACCGTCACAGACTGGTGCTCGGATGGCAGACGGGGGAAGTTCTCCGCTGGGGACTGGAATGCCAGTCACATTGTCTGGAAATACCATGTCCCGTCTTCACGGCCCCGCTTCTGAAGTCCTCCAAGCCTCTGTTGGGTCTCCCTGCTCCATATGTGGATTTTGCTGATGTTTTTTCAGAGAAGAAAGCAGAGACTTTATCACCACTCCAACCCTATGATTGCCCGATTGACCTGCTGCCGGGGTCGGGTGTACCCATTGTCTGTGCCCGAAACCGCTGTGATGTCAGCCTACATGAAAGAAAATCTACAGAGGGGGTTCTTCGTTGTGGCCAAAAAGGATGGGCCCCTCCATTCATGCATAGATTATTGTGGCCTAAACAAGATCAATGTGAAGAACCGCTATGGTTTGCTTTTGATCACAGAACTTACATGGAGCTAAGTTCTTCACCAAACTAGACCTCGGTGGGGTGTATAACCTCATCTGGATCTGAATAGGCGATGAGTAGAAGACAGCCTTCAATACTCAAGATGGGCACCTGGTCATGCCTATTGGACTGTTTTTCAGGAGTTTGTCAATGACATTTTCAGATACTTGACATATACCTATGTGGTGGTCTATCTCAATGATATCCTGGTGTTCTCTATGGAACTTGAGTCCCTCAGTCGTTCATGAGCCAATCACCTTTATGCCAAACTCGCAAAGTGCCAGTTCCACCAGAAGAGGCTTCCCTTCCTTGGTTATATCATCTCTGACAAGGGTCTACAGATGGATCATGCTAAGTTTTCTGTGGTTCTTCAATGGCCTTGGCCTGTAGGACTGCATGCAATTCAGAGAATCCTGGGGTTCGCCAATTACTACCGGCAGTTTATTACACACTTCTCATATCTTGTGTCAGTCCCAGAGAGTGGCCCCCGACGGCTGAAGAAACCTTCTCTAGTCTGAAGTCAGCCTTTGCCTCGGTCCCAGTTCTCACAGGCCTTATACGGAGAAGCCTTTCTAGCTAGAAGTTGATGCCTCCTCAGTAGAAGCTGGAGCAGTGATCACACAGAAAGGGCCCAAGGGCAAAAATCTCACTTGTGGGTTCTTCTCTAAGACCTTCTCCTCCACAGAGAGGAATTACCCATAGGGGACAAAGAGCTATTGGCCATAGGAGGAGGGGCACTATCTTCTGGAAGGAGCTTGTCATCCGACCTATACCTACACTGACCATAAGAGTCTCCTATATCTCCAGACTGCTCAGTGTCTCAATCCTAAACAGGCTCGCTGGTCCCTCTTCTCTTTTCGGTTCAATTTCTTAATCCACTTTTATCCAGACAAGATGAACATCAAGGTGGATGCGCTCTCTCACGCCTATGATGTTGTTGGGTAAGAACCGGCTCCTCGTCATAGTAGTTGCTGCTCCTGTTGACCTACAGCAGCTTCCTCCTGGCAAGATCTATGTCCGACCAGCTCTCCACAAGAGGATACTTACTTGGGGACATTGCTCTCGTGTGGTGAGCACTCTGGGGAGCAGAGATCTGTTGCTCCTGTAAATTGCTATTACCGGTAGCCAGATCTGGTCAAGGACCTTCAAGATTTTGTGAATTTCTGCACTTCCTGTGTCCGTAACAAGCCATCACATCTAAAGCCTGCAGGTCTGCTCCTGCCATTGGCGATACCAACTTTCCCATGTACTCATGTAGCCATGGACTTTATTACTGATCTCCCATCTTCCTCCAGTAATACAGTCAGTAATACAGGGTTGGGCTTAATTGACTAACCAATGGGGATTATTTAATAAGGGTCAGCGGATGCACTTTTGTTGGACTTTCCAACGTTTTCGGGTTTTGCATGGCTGGGACAAATCCCACAGATTCGGACTGAGCGCATGATTGAACTTTCAAATTGTTTCGCAAGACCAAGCATTTACATGCACCAGGACCTGTCGGACCTGAGTGGGGAAGCGACACATGCAGGATACCGAGCCCATGATGTTAGTGCATCGCGGCAGAGTGCATGATCATCGGACAATGCACTTTCTGTGAACTCCTCGGGGCGGGTAAGTAAATTTGCCCCAATGTGTTTTTAGACATGCTGGATTTTGTTTTTTTGAATGTGAATATTTGACTATTTAACTTCTTTAAACCGTAGCGGAATCCTCATGGAAATATGTAACTAATCCCAAAAAAAGCTGACACCCCATGCATTGAGCTTCAGTCTTTTTAATTTTTGTATTTTGGGTAGTAGTAGTAATAGCAGTTGTGGTGGTGGAACCTGTAGACTTAATTTTACTAGAGGAATTCATACATTTGATGGTAGTGACTAATTCATAGCAAGAAAGTTATTAGAGAAGGAAGACTTCTGATTCTGCCAGATCATATGACAGATTTACACATCTTATTGTGAAGGAGGATACGTGTATAATTTTCTGGATAGGAGCTGGGAATAGTATAAAGAAAGGGCATTTAACATTTTTACTTTTACAAATGCAGCCATTAATAAATCAACTATCACAGTATCAAAGATAATACTGTGCAAGTATAATGCCATTTGAGCGGACACTGTGGGGCACATTTACTTACCCGGCCCATTCGCGATCCAGCGGCGCGTTCTCTGCACAGGATTCGGGTCCGGCTGGGATTTAAGATGGTAGTTCCTCCGCCGTCCACCAGGTGGCGCTGCAGCGCCGAAAATAATCTTAACGCCCCGGAATGCACCATCCCATAGAAGGTGAAGGTGAGCGCTCCCCAAGCGACACATTTCCGGTTTTTAAATGCGGCGGTTTTTCCGAATACGTCGGGTTTTCGTTCGGCCACGCCCCCCCGATTTCTGTCGCGCGCATGCCGGCCCCGATGCGCCACAATCCGATCGCGTGCGCCAAAAACCCGGGGCAATTCATGTACAAGCGGCGCAAATCGGAAATATTCGGGTAACACGTCGGGAAAACGCGAATCGGGCCCTTAGTAAATGACCCCCTGTATATTTTGCCTTATTCTACATTTTCTTTAGGCATAAAAAAAGGCAAATTTTTGGGCTTTTTTGCCCCACATGTATCACTTTTGAAAAAAGTACTCAAGGCAGAGGAAAGGAACAAGATGGGCCAGGAACACCCAGGCCAACTTAATTTACAATTTTCCATTACAAAAGTTGAGCCTGTTGAGCTAAAATGTAGGTCAGGTTGGACCTGACATATATTTAAATTCCGATGTAGAAGCCGGAAATGGCTCCATGTCGCTCCGCCTTATTGTGCATGTGGTTGTATGTACGTCTTATTTTTTTGGTTTTTTTTGTTTCTACTGTGTATTGCGGATGTGACACTTTAAGTTCCCTTTAGGATAATAAAGTTATTATTATTAAGCGATGTGTCGGAATTTCTAAAAGGTCGCAACTTCTTAGTTGGTTTCAGCTGTGTTGATGATTTAGATTGCCACACATACAGAACATCTGGACGATTGTCTTACCTTGTATATGTTTCTGTTGCTATGTTGATGCTTGGACATGTATAGTTTCATATAGTGCAGGGAAAATGCCACAGCGTAAACTGCGTTATAAATCTGAACTGTTGCTGACAATATCTGAGTAGAATATTGTATGTCTCCAAATGTACTTAGCTTTAAGCTTTTTCTACAGTTTCTAAGTGTCTCTCCATACAATTGTTCAGCTAAGCCGTTGAAGATATCTATTGCACATTTGCATTTGTAAGTGTAGGCCAGAATCATATTAAGTAAAATGTCATCCGGACGATTTTCAAGACTGACGTTATCGAGGAAAGTTATCAAATTATCAACTCTTTTTAATGGTGGTGAAAACAACAGATTTCCATCCAGTCTGTGCTTCAAGTTGAGACTTAAAAAAAGGTTTAGGATTAAGCCTGGAGGGATGATGATAGTCCTTTTATTATTCAAAAGAAGAATTTCTACATGAATATGTGCCTTCATTGCCATCATGCCACATAGAACTATAATTGTAGAGGTGGATTTGGTCACAGTCTGAAATGTTTTATGAATAAGGTTTTTATTAACTTCTGTGGACTCCTGGACAAAGATGAGATATTCAATGCAGATTCCATGTATGGCGGCCGCTTTCTTCAGCTCATGGCTTTGAATCTGTCCTTCATCGTCATCTGATGCCACCACACCGATCCATGTCCACTCAAAGTGCTTTAGTAACATAACAATCGCCTGGGACTGGATATGATAACTGGGAAGGATTTGAAACACGGATGGTAAGATTTTTCTGTTGGTTGGAAGAGGATCTGTGGGACTGTGCGAGATCTAGATAAGGCGGAAGAAAAGTAATATCAACAGAGATATGTGTTCATCAAGTTCGATTACTGTTTTGATGCAAGTGGCAGTGATTAATAAGGATTGCCAATGCTTTACTTTACTGTGTATAATTTTATATGTTTTTATGGGATTGGTATTGTGTATATAATATTTTTGTTGAACCATTTCTGCGGTTAGTTTGGGTATGTTCACATATCATTTGTGTCCTGCCAACAGTTTCCTGCCGGGCACTGGACACAATTGATCTGGTGTCCACATGGTTAAAAAACAAGATAAAAAATCAACATGTATTAAATTTTGATCCTGCCCTCATAGATGGGTAATGTATCAAGCAACACTTTTTGCACGGCGGCTCAGTGGTTAGCACTGCAGCCTTTTAGCGCCGGGATCCAGGGTTCTATTCTCATCCAAGTCAACATCTGCAAAGAGTGTGTATGTTCTCTCCGTGTTTGTGTAGGTTTCCTCCGGGTCCTCCAGTTTCCTCCCACACTGCAAAATATACTGGTAGCTTGATTAAATTGTGAGCCCCACTGGGGACAGGGACTGATTTGGCAAAGTCTGTGCAGCGCTGCATAATCTGTTTGTGTTGTATAAATAAAGTTATTATTATTATTATGTAGAGTTGAAAAAAAGTTTATTTGTAGATCAGATCAATGTTCGTTCATAAATATAAATTTAGTTACTATATCAATGGATTTTTTTGTGATACTGGTGAATGGTATCCTCCATACTGGATATATTTATGTGCAGAAAATGTAATTAATATTAATATTGCTCTATGGCATTTTTGATTTTTTTACATAGTCAGTGATAAATGATACTAACAACTAACACTTCCCAAAAAAGCTAAACCTGTACTTACCTGTGTATATTTATAGATGTTCACAATATTTCCAATGAAGGAAGAGGTCTTTAAGGTATGATCTCCAATAATCCCGGCTATTCTGTCAGATTTATGATGAGCATAATTAGGGATGATGCTACCAGGACCAGAGAGGATCTGAAATAAGCTTAATATGGCTTTATTCTCATCATTGCAGGGATCGATCACATGGTATCCCAGGGTCACATTTGGTAAAATATTGGGGTTTTTGTTTATTTCATCAATGGCAAAAATGATTCCCAGGACATATTTGTAGAAGTTAGGGATAGGCCTGTGGCACATGCAAAATATTAAGTGCAGAGTTACAAATATTTTACTGAAATTTAATTTAAGTGATTTAACGTCAACTATGAATTATATTTTACATAACACTTCCTGTATTTCCCTTTTAGAGATGAGCGAGCACTAAAATGCTTGAGTGCTCGTTATTCAAGATGAACTTTTCCAGCTGCTTTTCCAGATTTTTTCAAAGGGACCAAGGTTCGGGAATAAAATGTGTTATTTAATTGAAAAAGAATGTCTTCTGATAAGTTAGCAGATGTATGCAAACATCTGCAATCTATTCTTCACTGTTCCGCGCGTATATTATCTCCCGACAAGTTAGCAGATGTGAAGAACAGTGAAGAATAGAATAAAAACAGTGAACAAAGGATCATTTAAGTGAAAAATACAGTGAAGAATAGATTGCAGATGTTTGGCACATCTGCTTACTTATCGGGAGATACGCTGTCCCGGGATCCGCTGCTCTTCTTCCACTGAAGTCTCCCCGATCTCTCCCTGCTGCCCGATGTCTACCTGCTGCCCGATGTCTCCGTGCTGCCCGATGTCTCCGTGCTGCCCCATGTCTCCGTGCTGCCCGATCTCTCCCTGCTGCCCGATCTCTCCGTGCTGCCTGATGTCTCCGTGCTGCCCGATGTCTCCCTGCTGCCCGATGTCTCCGTGCTGCCCGATCTCTCCATGCTGCCCGATCTCTCCTTGCTGCCCAATGTCTCCCTGCTGCCCGATGTCTCCCTGCTGCCCGATCTCTCCGTGCTGCCCGATGTCTCCCTGCTGCCCGATGTCTCCCTGCTGCTCGATCTTTCCGTGCTGCCGCTGCCCCATATCTCCGTGCTGCCCGATCTCTCCGTGCTGCCTGCTGTCCGATGTCTCCCTGCTGCCCGATGTCTCCCTGCTGCCCGATCTCTCCATGCTGCTCGATCTCTCCGTGCTGCCCGATGTCTCCCTGCTGCCCGATGTCTCCCTGCTGCACGATGTCTCCGTGCTGCTTGATGTCTCCATTCTGCCCGATGTCTCTCTGCTGCCCGATCTCTCCGTGCTGCCCGATGTCTCCCTGCTGCCCGATGTCTCCCTGCTGCCCCATGTCTCCCTGCTGCCCCATGTCTCCCTGCTACCCCATGTCTCCGTGCTGCCCCATGTCTCCGTTCTGCCGCTGCCCCATGTCTCCGTGCTGCCGCTTCCCCATGTCTCCTTGCTGCCACTGCCCCATGTCTCCGTGCTGCCCGATGTCTCCCTGCTGCCCCATGTTTCCGTGCTGCTCCATGTCTCCGTGCTGCTGCTGCCCCATGTCTCCGTGCTGCCGCTGCCCCGATGTCTCCGTGCTGTTCCCCGATGTCTCCGTGCTGCCGCTTCCCCGGTGTCTCTGTGCTGCTCCCCGGTGTCTCTGTGCTGCTCCCCAGTGTCTCTGTGCTGCTCCCCGGTGTCTCTGTGCTGCTGCCCGGTGTCTCCGTCCTGCTCACCGTGTTCTTCAATGTGTTCTTCACACATATATATTGTTCTTCACATACTATTTTGTTTGCACCGTTCCGAGCGTATCTTCCGACAAGTAAGCAGATGTGCCGAACATCTGTAATCTATTCTTCACTGTGTTTTTCACTGTGTTTTTCACTTAAATGATCCTGTGTTCACTGTTTTTATTCTATTCTTCATTATTCTTCACTGTGTTTTTTTAATTAAATGCTCGATCTCGAGCAGGGGAAATACTCGTCCGAGCAACGAGCCGTTTCGAGTACCTTAATACTCGAATGAGCATCAAGCTCGGATGAGTATACTTGCTCATCTCTATTACCTTTACAAGTGGTTCCCTTACTTAAGTACACTCGACTTACAGACGACCCCTCGTTAAAGACAGACCCCCTCTGCCCACTGTGATCTTTGGTGAAGCTCTCTTGATGCTTTACTATAGTCCCAGACTGCAATGATCAGCTGTAAAGTGTCTGTAATGAAGCTTTATTGATACTACAATTGTCACTGGGGCAAAAAATGTTTTTGTCTGGAGCTACAATCATAAAATATAGAGTATCGACTTACATATAAATTAAACTTAAGAACAAACCTATGGAACCTATCTTGTAACCCGGGGACTGCCTGTAGTTGTGTAGACTTCCTATTTGATGGCTTTGCTTGTTACAAGGTCAACTTTATAAATAACTATAATTCTGCAAATTATTCTTACTGGTCAGACTTCAGTGCCTGAACCATGAAACTTGTGATCCCTTAAAGATCTGCATGTCATTGTGAGGTGGTACATTAAAATACCACTTTTCTTACAATCGGAGAATGATAGTTGTTACTGACAAATTGAAGAGCAAACACATTCAAATACACGGCTGTAGTGGAAACCTGAGGACATATAATTGTGAGGGTCAAAGTAATGATTATGTGTCCATAATAATTATATGCTTTATGATTGTATACATGTGCCCTTTGTCCTACATTTTTGTACACTGTTTGTTATGAAATACAGAGCTTTTCCCTTACATCAGTTTTAGCCAGACATGCAACTGTCAGCGAAACTCAAGTCTTATGATCAAAAAGCAGATGTTTGTTAAGAATAGCATCAGCATCCAGACTAGCGGTCGATTTATTGTAGACAACGGTGACTAGAAATTCCCCTGGCATAGCAACCAAGGCCTAGTTTTGAGGACCAATCAGCAGGGGTCAGGGGGCCAGACATATATGCTTAACTATAACCAAATATAATGATTTTAATGCATGTAACCACACCTTTTTATATGGGTATAAGAAGCTATGTATCAGGAAATAAAGACAATTCAGTTCTCTTTTCTGCATGGCAAGTTAAGAGCATGAGCTGAGACAACACAAAACCTGAGTCTGTCTTCTCTTACTAAGTGCACACATGCTCCCCTAATTTGGAATATCTGAGAGAAGAGTGTATAGGTGGTCTTGCGCTGCCCCGTCATAATAAGCACTTGCCAGATGGGGGGGTAAAGAGGTACAGTAGGTTACTTGACTGCTCTGGCTTGTCGTTCACTCACTTAATGATAGTATATAGATTAGATGTTTTACCCTCTAGGCGAAGCTAGTAACGGGGCCAAGATCATTCCTTTTGAAGGTATGTAAGACACCTGATGAGATCAGACATTAATGGTCTGCTGTTTTTTGAGAATTGACCTAAGATCACTGTTGCTACCTCCAAGGCCGATTCTGGCCTTTTTGCTGCTTGAGGAGAAAATTTAACTTGATTAATTCAATTTAAATGATTCCCCCTCCCCCCTTCAGAAGCCCTCCCCTGATCCCCTGCTATGGCTCTCAAAAATTCCAGGCAAATCTATAAAAAAACATCTACGACCTAATCAGAAAATGCTGACAATATTACTAACAATAGATAACATCCCCACACAGTGTCACCAGAACACCGACACCCTGTGAGTGACACGTGACACTACACAGTTAAGGTAGTTAGTCACAGACTTTAGTAGAATCTAGTACCTCAAAGGTGTCAATTTGCCACATAAGGCTTTATTTTTATTTATTTTGGCCTTGGCTTATGACTGCTGAATTCACGATCAGATGTCTTCAGCTCTGTGCAGGAAACACCCCACACTGTGCCAACAGTTACTGAGACTATGCTATAATACGGTAAGTTTATACACATCCAGTTACTAACACTACACTATAAGTTGGTATAGTTATACAAACTTAGTTATTGTTACTTTTACACACCTTACTGACACTGTGTTATAAGAAGGTAAAGGTATACACGTTGTTATAGACACTATAAAATAAAATGGTTTGTTTAAATACAAACAGTTAACTACACTGTGCTCCAAGATGGTATGTGCATACACATAGTTACTTTCACTGTACTAGAAGATGGCATAGGTATACACACACACTTACTGTCACTCTGCTATTTGACATTTGAGTATATGCACACTGTGCTATTACATGGCATGGGTATGCACACAAAGCTAAACTCACTGAGCTAAAAAACAGTGGTGGTATGAACAAGTCAATGTGCTGTAAGATTCTATGGGTATATACATGCATTTACAGTCACTTTGCTAAACAATGGTATAAGTATAACATGCGTAGCAATGAACCCTGTCTTCTGTTTGAAGCTTGGTTCCAAGAACCAGACCCTATGGTGTTCAGTAAGAACCCAAACTGTGCAGTTTCAGTTTATCACTAGTCTTCTGTATTCTGGTATCTTTGATCCTTTTTCCTGATTCGCTGACTATCCGTTTGCCTAATGATTTTGTACTGCATTGTCTTCTTGTTTCTGACCTGATTTTGGTGACTATCCCTCTCTGATTTGATTGTCTTCTCTTTGACTCCAGGTGTGCACTTTGGCGCAGGCAGACAGCCTTCCCCTAGTATGTAGCAAGCCCCAGTATGGCCAGCACATAAAAATGAAAGTCAATACTCGCTTTTCTGATGCTCCCTCCAGGTCTCTTGTTCTGTTCGTCACCACCCGGTCTGTGTGATATTGTGGCGCACAGGCTCGGACGTCATCTGCCGCTGCCATTATATTGTGTGTGCCAGTAGCGGCGGCTGACGTCAGAGCCTATGCGCTGCAATGTTGCACAGACCTGGCGCTGCCGCATGGAGGAAGAAAAGACCTTCAGGTGACAGGTGACATAGGAAAGATGAGTATTCACTTTCTTTTTTTTTACTCAAGTTTAAGCCAAGTTTGAGTTTTTCAGCACATTTTTTTGTGGTGAAAAACTCAGCTTATTTACGATAGTTTGTAACTAAATATAACTCTATGCTATAGATATATACGATAATGTGTAACTAAATATAACTCTATGCTATAGATATATATATAGCATCATTTTTTCTAATTTTAAAGAAAATATGTGAATCAATAAGCCAATTTATTAGAGATCCTGAAAAAATAAACCTACAAAACTATACAGCTTAAACTATTTGAGGAAGCAATATTAACTTTTTTAATTATTGAAATCTTGGAACTCTAGTCTAACTCTGCACTGTCTAACATTAGGACAATTTATATAAATCTGCCCCATTGTGAGTTTTGTTATTTATTCTGGTATGGATTTCTGATCCTCCATATGTCTTTCCATTGGAATTCTTCCATTACTCTCTTTATGTTACTTTATTTCGTATTTAAACCTTCTTTTTTTACCCACTCTATGAGGCCCATTTACTAAGGATCTTGGGTCGCACTTTTACCGGACTGTGAACCGCTTTTGGGGATTGCACTGCTTGTACAGGTATTTAGCAAGTGTCTGCACTGGGATTTTGGCGCCCACGATCGATTTTTGGCTTGCATGCGGAGGCGTGCTGTCAATACATCTGACTGATTTGGGCTGAGTGCAGGATTCAACATTCAAATTGTGTCGCAAGACAATGCACTTACATTCACCAGGAAGAAGATGGTGAACTCTGTTGGACCTGAGCTGGTCCACCAGCTGTCGCTGCTGCGCTGAAGTCTGCCGATGTCAGCCAGAATGCATGAGCCTATTCCTGGTGAAGGTGAGTACGTGTCCCTCGACACTTTTTTTTTTTAAATGCGGTGGTTTTTCCGAATCCGGGCAATACAGGGAAAATCAGCACAAAACGGTAAATGACCCCCAATCTATATGAGTTACTAATCTTTCATCACACCGAAGAACATGGATCATGGAATAAGTAGTACAAACCAGCAGTGAAATACTTACATGAAGCATAAAGTTTGTGCTGTGTGAACCCTAAGATTTAACAGCTGTCTGCTGTGTAGAAATTTTCCAGAAAGCAAAAGGTGGGGACCACAGAGAAGTGTATTATACAGCTTCAGCTGAGAGAGACATATAAAGTTCTGCAAAATCATATACCCGGATAGAGGGACGGATAGGAAACTGCAGAGATATTGTATCCCCCTATTAACTGTAGGGCCTTCTGCATCCACCAAACGGCACACACTTAGCTCTCCTATCAGCTATACCAAGAGAGCTCTTTCAAATAACCCCCCGCTCCCTCAAGGGTGAACAGGGAGCAGCAGCTTTGTCTCTCTCTGTTCCCCACTGCTGCATGCCTTTTACAACCTAAATTGATGCTGTAGCAGGCATGTGTGGTCAGGTTGGCACTACCAGCCTCTGTAAACAGACAGAGACTCTACAGTTTCTTCTGTGCCACAAGTGAGCAGGAGTGAGTTGAGTATAAGCTGTTTATTATCCTTGTATATGCCCTTGCCATATATTATGTATTTTAAAAAACCTGGAATACCCCTTAAAGCTTTTAGAGGGCAGTTTATAGTGGAATGGTTTTCAGGTTATATAATACATTCGGAAAATCCATGAGTTACAATGGACCCCCCCAAAAAAGTGATTTTTTATTCAAAATCAAAGTCACACAAATAATGTATCAAGAGGTATAGTGGGAATTTTACACCACATATGCTTCATGTAAAAAGAAAAAAGAAAAAATGTATTCTATGTGATTTTCCTGTTTTATGTGTGATTTTTCCACTTTTTTATGCATTTATTGAAGCCAAAACTATGAATGGCTTAATATTAATCTGAGAAAATCTGTCCATTTATTCCATGAATTTCTCTAAATAGATTGTATGGAGGTACCAAAATGTGTGTCCTTACTAATAACTATCTACAACTCAACATGGTTTTAATAAAGAGCTTTGTTTTCTCATAGAAACTGGCAAAAACTATAATTCAACTGGTGTCTTTTCTGATCTCTACCTGACTTTCTGGATCATGGAGGGACAGGGATGTGCCAAATATATTAATAGACACAAGCCTCCTAATGAAATTTGTGTAAATTTCTCCAACAGACAATTTACGAGGTCTTCAAAAGTAACACAGATCTTGTTCAAAAATCTTGATCTTGTGTATATTTTGTTGGAAAACTTTTTCTTGAGGTCACCGGCACATGCCAAGGAAATGGGAACATGTTCTAGCCATATTTTTGACAGCTAGCACAAGTCTACATTCACTTTTATGGGCCATGCAAATGAACCTGAATTTCACAGAGCCCATGCGTGAGCCGACTGATCTAGAAGCAAAAGATAGAGCAGGTCCTATTCCTGCTCGTTTTTGCGTTCCGGGCAGTCAATTTCACCAGTCATTGTGTGATGGCAGAGCTTACTCATAGATGACAAAGGAAGCAGAAAAAGGTCCCTTGTTGTGTCCTGTTTAACACTTTGTTTGCAGTAGACATTACATACATAACCAGGGAAACAAGTCAAGTCAAGTCAACTTACGTGGAACACCAGCTTAAGGCGAAAGGACATAATATATCATGTACAATATTGTTTATAAAGTTGACACTCAGAATCCCTCCAATAATGTAGTTTCCATCCTGGAAATATGAGGGAACTATAGAACTTATACTTTCTGTAATAGTACAACTAGCTCCGGGATTCAACTTCTTTGATTCAATCAGGTACAGGATGATAAGAAGAAATATTGTCCTATAGAGAAGACATTTATCGGACAGCTTTGTGTTATAGGATGTTACAGCTTGTTCCATGTATCTCTCATGTATCAGCACAGATCTGTGACGTGCGGCTCAGCTCAGTGTAGAGCTCTGGGAGCTGCAGGAATCACTCATCTTATATAGAGAAGTCTTGAGCATCAGATGTTGATGTAAATATATTGATCAAATTTATTTGGCTTCTCTACTGGCAATTAGCAAAAAAATACTCAATAAAAAAGAAGAAATGCTAAATAAGATTCTGTGACTTCTGTGGAGAAATAGAAATTTACTTCTGTTTAACATAGTGTATGGCAATGGCCTATATTAAAGGCATAGGGTGGGGGCATAGAAGCCTTAAAATAATCACAAATGCTAGCTTATTGCTAGCACTTGTGATTATTTTGCCCTTTTTGCCTTGTGGGGGGGGGGAAGCTTCCAGCTGGATGATGGGGTGGAGCCTTCTGATGTATCCGGCTGCGCCAAAACAGTGGCGGGGCTATCATACACTGATGCAAAAGATGAATAACCCCCATTGTTTGTATGATACAATTTTATAAACTTTTAAGCTGGAGCCTATGTTTCCAGCTGCCCCGGAGCAGTGGCGAGGCTACCATACGCCGGCGCATATAATAAATAGCCCCCATAGTTTTATGATACAACTTTATAACTTCAGCCCATGGTCTTTTGTGCCTCCCCCCAATTACGCCACTAGTAATTATAAAGTTATCACACTAATGTTTATTTCCTACTTGTTTACTGGGCATCTATCATGTTTTTCTCTAAATCTGTTGTTTCTTCATCTCCTTTCTGTCCATGAATATAGTGAGATGACAATGCTCCCACTGTGGCCCTGTTGTATGGTGACTTAAAATTATCTGACTCTTCCAGGCCTGAGAATAGGCAGGAGAAAGAGTTAGGAATAGTCTCCAGGTTAGTACCCCACCCCCATCACAACCTTCTCTCATATTCACATTGTTTGAAGTCCAAACCAATATACTTTTCCATCCTTGCTCCATTTTTTACAAAATGTGGTTGGGGCTAGGGCTGAACTTCACACAAATCCCATATCAATTATTGGCACATGTGTTGTATTGCCGTACTCGCAACAACCTGCAGAAGGATTTTTGGGGTGTCTAAAGTGGCATGGGTTGGGCACATTATATTGGGCACTAAAATGACATTTTTGAGATAAAAATATGTTTACTCTTCACCATTTACTTTGCAGTAGATTTTGGCCAGAATGTTGCAAGTTAAAATGCTCACTACAATCCCAGTTAAATTCTTTGATGGGTCTAGTTCCCTAAATGGTGACATCGTTGGAGGTTTTCTATTGTACTGTTACTTCAAGGGCTCTTCAAGTACACTGTGGCACCACAAAACATTTGCAGCCAAATTGGCTGGCAAAAATCCAATAGCACAAACTCTGCTCTGGACATCACTGGGTGACAAAACAGCAGTTGACATCCACATGTCTGGCATTGCCGTACGCGGAAGAAGCAGGGAAAAAATTTTGGGAAGTATATTTACCTCAAATTCCTTCTTAATGTGTCCATTTTTGTTTGCTCTCAGAGAAAAAATTAAAGGGTTAACAGTAGAGATGGGCGAATCGATTCTACCAAAGTGGAATTCAATTAGAATTTCAGGAAAACTTTGGTTCTGCATAAATACAAAGTTTATGATGATTCATGGGAACAAGTGCAGACGTGTAAGCCAATCATGTGATGTCACAGCTTTATAAAAACAGACGTTCATTTGCAATCTCGTCATTTCACACTGCATGTGCTGTCTCTAGCTTCTAGCTTTTTTTACTCAATAGCTGATGGACTGATTTTTTCTTCACCCGCCTAGGGAGGAGGGTAGCCTCCACCAGCAGCAGCAGGAGGAGGACATGGAGCAGACCCTGCACCAGCAGGTGGTGGCCTACTTGGACAGCACTCTTCCACCCCTGGTAGAGGATCCTCTGGACTACCAGGCAAACTTTATGTGTGGCCAGAACTTACGGAGTTTGCAGTAGAGAAGCTGTCCTGCCCGGCCAGTAGTGTGGCATCAGAGCAGGTGTTCAGTGCGGCGGGAGCCATCATTACCCCAAGGAGAATCCGCTTGTCCACCCGTAATGTAGAGAGACTAACCTTTATCAATATGAATCAGGCGTGGATCGGCCATTATTTAGACATAACAGTGCCTTATGCATAAGATTAGATCAGCCTCCCCCAAACGTTGAGAAATGAGTGTCGATTTTAACTACCTGCCTCAGCCCCTATTCTGATGCTGCCACCCAAACATCTGCTGCCAGTTGCTCCATCTGCCTCCCACCATCTTCATCCAGGGACTAGAATTGTCACCCTCCTCCACACTCTGTCAATGTGCCACACTGTGGCCTATTATGTTGCTGACACCTCCAGAATTTGTCATTTTGCCACTCTCTCACCTCATGCTTTTGCCGCCACTTCCACACTCTGTCATTGTGCCACACTGTGACCTACCATGTTGCTGCCACCTGAAGAATTTGTCATTGTGCCACTCTCTGACATTCAGCTGCTGATGCCACCACATCCACACTTTGTCATTGTGCCACTCTGTTGTATAACATTTTGCTGCCACCTCCAGAATTTGTCATTGTGCCACTCTGTGACCTCATGCTTTTTCCGTCACCTCCACTCTCTGTCATTGTGCCAGACTATGGCCTACCATGTTGCCACCACCAGAATTTGTCATTGTGCCACTCCTTGGCCTCATGCTGCTGCCGCCACCTCCACACTCTGTCATTCTGCCACTCTGTGCCTATGATGTTGCTGCCACCTCCATAATTTGTCATTGTGCCACTTTACGCCCTACTCATGCTGCTGCCAACTGACCACTGTCTCCCTGGAACACCCTGTGATTTCCATAATGTTGTTTTCACCCTCCACCACTCGATGACATTGCCACTATATTTGTTTTTCCCCTTTATTTCATCTGTCAGAAGGAATGGAAAGTTTCAGGATTGATAGCCAACAGCAGGAGTGGATACAGTACACAGAGGACATGAAAATATCCCATTTGCATGTCATCTCTGTTTTGGATACACCCCTGTTTGTTTTTGGCTTCAGCATTACTGATGATGGATTATTGACCGATTGAAAGCGGACACTGACGGATGAAAAGAAAGGCAAAATGATCAGTGACGTCAATGCAGAATTGCTGTCAACACCCTCTCCACTCTTTTGGGGGGTTTCTAAATGTATCAGAGCTTAACACAACAGGTTCTTTTGTAATCTATGGAATCATCTGATCTCAGTGTAAAAAGAGTGCACTCTTTGATGTTATAGTGGGATCTTGCATCACAGTTCAGTCCTTTCGAGCTAGCACAGACGTTACCTTGTCAAGCTGCATTCCCGCTTCGCTTATTTGGTGAAGTTGGTCTCTGTAACTGCCCATGGAATTGAAGAGTGAAGCAATTCTAAGAGTTGTGGCTGTCATGTGCGTGTCATACTAAAACACAGCATTGTTTGAAGACCAAACCACGCTCCCGATGCATATTTGATCATGGTACAACATTCTACAACACCCAACAGGCTCTCTTCAGCCAGGAAATACCTTTTTTTGTTTTGTTTTCAAACTCTTTTTATTATTTTAAAACATAAAAACAGTCACTGGTATCATTTGTTTGTGGTACAATCAAGTTGCATGTATAACTGTCATTTGACAATAACAATATTGTTAACATAGTAAAGGGTAGCCATACAATAAATTCCTTCCGTTATATCGGTGGCTTTTACGTTAGGCTATTTAAATGGGTACAAATATGTAAGCTTATTCTTTAAACTTCTATTCAAAAACTAAAAATTATACAACTACACAAGACAAGACGGAATTGCGGTGAAGAGGAAAGGGGGAGGGGGAGCTTAGGAGAATAGTGAACCCTTTGTTGGGTGTTTACCCTTGTGCTTTACTTTAATGAGTGAGTTTTTGGTTTTCAATAAAGTGTAACCTTTTTTACATTTCAACTTTCCCTGAATGGGAGTATACCATATTTTCATTGTCTTTTAGACATGTATTTTCTCCATGGATCCCAGATCTTAAGAAATTTCTCTCTTTTACCGGTCTCCCAGTGTATCATCTCTTCCATTCGGTAAATTTCTTCCACCTTCTGAGACCACATTTGTTTGGTAGGTGGATTTGGAGACAGCCATAGCTGTGGGATTAGTAATTTAGCTGCTGTTATTAAGAACGTCGGGAGATTATCTACTCCTGGTGTTAGCGCATGGTTTGGGATCCACAGTAGTATTAGTTTCGGGTCTAATTTCAGTAAGGGTAGGCATATTTGGTTCATTTCTAGTACAATGGATTGCCAATATTTTTGTATTTCAGGACAAGTCCACCATAAATGATATATATCACTGTTTGAATCCTGGCATCTCCAGCATGACCCTGGAACATTTTTATCTATTTTATGTAGTACATGTGGGGTTTTGTACCCCCTAGTTAGTAGCTTAAATGATCTTTCCTGTATCTGTAAGCATTTAGAAAAGCCATGTGCCCCTTTTGTTATGCCTTTAATGTCCTCTTCTGTGAACCGTGTCCCTAGTTCTTTTTCCCATTTTTCTATATAGGGAGGAGCAGGGCCAATTCTTGCATATTTGCTGCCTGAGGCGAATATTAAAATGCTGCCCCCCCCCCGTCAAGCATGACTAATCAACCTGAGCTGGATCACTCATACACAGCAGTTGGGGGATGGTGCAGCAATTGATTATTTTGTCTGGCAGGGAGAGGAGTGGTTGCATCCTCCTCTCCTGCAGAGAAAAATCACAGGTTAAGAGAAGCGCAGAAGCAAGCGCTGAAGGAGCCATAGAAGGCACAGAGCTTCATTATCATAATGTTATATCTGTTTTATCAGCAAAACCACTCAGCACAGGGATTAAACAAGATATGATCTTGCATCAGTGTAGCTACAGCATTATCAGGGTATGTTTCATAATGCATCAAATCAAATGGTAGATTTCCTTTAAAGGCTGTTTTGGTACTCTTGGCACCAGATGGTCTAAAAATGATAAAGAATCAATACCCACCGCCAGGGCCGATTCTAGCATATTTGCTCCCTGTTAAGTAAATGTTGAAAACTTTACTAACAACTAACATCGCCACAGGCAGCTCCCTGACACTGTGTTACTGACTACAGGATCTGAGAGGCATTAGTGGCATCTAGTACCTTATAGATGACAATCTCTTCCATCAGGGGGACTTTATTCCTGGTTCTTCAATCCATGACGTATCACTGCTGAATTCACTGGCAGATGTCTTCAGCTCCGTGCAGCATCTCCACCCGGCGTCCCTAAAAATACCACAGTCATTTACAGTATAAAGTCTCCTGCATAACAACACTGCGCTCCTAAATATTATATACCCCTCACAGCACAACTGACCGCACTCTCCCAACATATAAAATATCCCTTCATGTATATTTCTACTGAAATTATAGCAGACACAGCACTAATCAATATACAACACCCCCAATTTATTAATACAGACCCCCTAACATTTGGTTTAAATGATGCAAAGTAATCTATGGTATCCTATAACTAATATATCCCACCCTGTTATTATGTTACATGAATTTACATACAGTGCTACCCTGACCAATGTGAATATATAGCACCCCCTAATATACATATCACTGCTGAATTCACTGCCAGATATCTTCAGCTCCGTGCAGCATCTCCACCCGGCGTCCCTAAAAATACCACAGTCACTTACAGTATGAAGTCTCCTGGATAACAACACTGCGCTCCTAAATATTATATACCCCTCACAGCACAACTGACCGAACTCTCCCCACATCTAAACTATCCCTTCATATATATTTCTACTGAAATTATAGCATTTAGAAAGAAAGTTAGTTGAGACAGGTATGTGGGGATCATGTCATTCCGTTTACCTAAGTATAACGGATCCCTTGTAAATGCACCCTAGACATAGGGCAGAAATTAAACAAATATCCTATTGTACCTCCCGGGAACTCCCTGAAGGAAGAAAGCCAGACTAGAACTAGAGTTAGAAAAATTATTTATACTTTATTTAAACATTTCATAAAACATTTCATCAGTGGTGATGAAAACAGAAAACAGAAAAAATGGCCCTCATCCCGGACAGTGGAGTTTCACCTTTCATGCCATCGGGTAAGACCTGTTTTGTACGATTACACTGTAATGTTTATTGACTATTATGACAATAGCTGTATGTACCTTGAGCTTCACAGTGGGTTCTCACCTAAGATCCCACCCGCATTAGTAATAGGTCTTACCTGTGTATATACATCGTAATGTTCCTCCACTTTTTGTTGTCTGGTGATGCCCCCCTTCTTTTTCTGTTTTCGTCACCACTGGATTTTTAATGTTTTATGAAATGTTTAAATAAAGTATAAATCATTTTTCTAACTCTAGTTCTAGTCTGGCTTTCTTCCTTCAGGGGGTTCCTGGGAGGTACAATAGGATATTTGAAATTATAGCATGCACAGCACCAATCAATATACAACACCCCCAATTTATTAATACAGACCCCCTAACATTTGGTTTAAATGATGCAAAGTAATCTATTGTATCCTATAACTAATATATCCCACCCTGTTATTATGTCACATGATTTTACATACAGTGCTCCCCTGACCAATGTGAATATATAGCACCCCCTAATATACAGCCCCCCAGCTTAGTAATATACTGTATCCCATATACAGCCCCCCCAGCTGAAATCTGGCCCCATATAATATATACTGCACCCCATACAGGTAATATCTCGAAATGTAGCCCTGCAGCTGCACAAACAAAGCCAATTTCCATATAACCCAGTTAGACTTGCGCGCTCTATAAATCAAGTATATATATATATATGCTGGCCTGAATAATTAGATTGTTCTCTGACGTCACAGCAGAAACATAAAGTAGATGATTAACTGTGCAGCTCCTCGTGTTGTTATGTACATAGTGAACTATATACAGAATGGGGAATTAACACCTTACATACCAGATTCCATCTTTCATTGTGTGCCCTTTGTGAAATATGGCCAGAAATATGGCTTCTACAATTTAATTCTGATGGTCTATCTATGTTTGATCAGTTAAAGGGAACCTGTCACCACATTTTTCACAAATACAGCTAGTGGCAGGTTCCTATAGAGCCCTAGTAACTATCTGACCCCCTTCTTTAGGCTAAAAATGGTTTCCCTCAGATCTCCATAAAATCAGAGTTATAAACTTGCCTGGTATCTAGGGAGCTATAGAGCGAGTTGAGGGTGACATTATCACAGGTTGCTGTGATTTCATGTGATATGGTATGCTGTGATTTCATGAGCTATATGCTTGGTGTACAGTTTGCTAATGTAAGAAGGCTAAAGGACCTGCGATGATGTCACCCTGGTCATATGACATTACTGCTGCATGCAGACAATGGGGAGGAGCTGCTGGATTCAGCCTAAGGAGGGCACTTCGACTCACTATATACATCTTTGGATACCTGGTAAAATTATAAAGTTGAATATATGGGAATCTGACAAAAACAATTTTTAGCTAAAAGAAACGTGTGAATGAGTTACTATTGGCACCTGTATTTGTGAAAGATGTGGTGACAGGTTCCCTTTAAGGTCCAAATCCTAGGATACCATAAATTCATTAGAAACCAAAGGAACCGAAGCACAGTATTATGACCAAAGTTAGACATACACTCAAACACATAATCTATCTAATTTCTGTCTACATTGAATATGTAATGTCCCAGAGTTAGGTCGTTACTAGAGATGAGCGAACACTAAAATGCTCGGGTACTCGTTATTCGAGACGAACTTTTCCCGATGCTCGAGTGCTCGTCTCGAATAACGAACCCCATTGAAGTCAATGGGAGACTCGAGCATTTTTCAAGGGGACCAAGGCTCTGCACAGGGAAGCTTGGCCAAACACCTGGGAACCTCAGAAAAGGATGGAAACACCACGGAAATGGACAGGAAACAGCAGGGGCAGCATGCATGGATGCCTCTGAGGCTGCTTAACAGCGGCTAGTCTATCCCAGGGTCACCTGATCTGGCCAGCCAACCACTGCTATCGACGTGTAAGGGTACCACGTCATGCTGGGTGGAGTGCAAAGTCTCCTGGCTTGTGATTGGCTCTGTTTCTGGCCGCCAAAAAGCAAAACGGCGGGAGCTGCCATTTTCTCGAGCGGGCGAAGTATTCGTCCGAGCAACGAGCAGTTTCGAGTACCCTAATGCTCGACCGAGCATCAAGCTCGGACGAGCATGTTCGCTCATCTCTAGTGGTTACTATCAATTTAATAGAGATCAGAAAAGAAGAATAAGATCGCTGCTCAATAGTGAAGATAACCAACAGGTTAAGGAGGCACAAAAAAGTAATTGTGTTAACCTTAAAGGGGTATTCTCATTTCGGCAAATTAATGTTGTTGTTTGCATGATGAAAAATTTATATTATATTAACAATTTACGAGGTCTTAAAAGTAAAAAAACCAAGATCTTGTTCAAAAATCTTGATCTTGGGTATATTTTGTTGGAAAACTTTTTCTTGAGGTCACCGGCACATGCCAGGAGAGAAAGGGGAACATGTTTCTAGCATATGATTTTTGAAGCTAGCACAAGTTACATTCATTTTATGGGCCATGCCAAATGAAACTGAATTTCACAGAGCCCATGCTGTGTGAGCGACTGATACTGAAGCAAAAGATAGAGCCAGGTCCTATTCCTGCTCGTTTTTGCGTTCGGGCAGTCAATTTCACCAGTCATTGGTGTGATGGCAGTAGCTTATCAATAGATGACAAAGGAGCCCAGAAAAAGGCCCTTGTGTGTCCTGTTAACACTTGTTTGCAGAGCATTACATACATAACCAGGGGAAACAAGTCAAGTCAAGTGTCAATTAGTGGAACACCAGCTTAAGGCGAAAGACATAATTTATCATGTACAATATTGTTTATTTAAAGTTGACACTCAGAATCCCTCCAATAATGTAGTTTCCATCCTGGAAATATGAGGGAACTATAGAAACTTATAGCTTTCTGCTAATAGTACAACTAGTACGGGAAGATTCAACTCTTTGATTCAATCAGGTACAGGATGATAAGAAGAAATATTGTCTATAGAGAAGACTTTATCGGACAGATTTGTGTTATAGGATTGTTACAGCTTGTTCCATGTACTCTCATGGATCAGCACAGATCTGTGACGTCGGAACTCAGCTCAGTGATAGAGCTCTGGGAGATGCAGGACATCACTAATCTGTATTAGAGAAGTCTTGAGCATCAGATGTGATGTATAAATATATTGATCAAATTTATTTGCTTCTCTCCTGCGCCATTAGCAAAAAAATACTCAAAAAAAAGAAGCAAAGCCTAAATAGATTCTGTTGACTTCTGTGGAGAAATAGAAATTTACTTATGGTTAAACATAGTGTGGCAATGGCGCCCCTATATTAAAGGCATGGGTGGGGGCATAGAAGCCTTAAAATAATCACAAATGCTAGATTATGCTAGCATTTGTGATTTTATTTTGCCCTTTGTGCCTTGTGGGGGGGGGGCAGCATTCCAGATGGATGATGGCCGGTGGAGCCTTCTGATTGTATTCCGGATGCCGCCAAAACAGTGGAGGGGTATCATACAATGATGCAAAAGATGAATAACCCCATGTTTGTATGATAAATTGTTTAAATTTTTAAGCTGGAGCCTATGTTTCCAGCTGCCGGAGCAGATCAGTGGCGAGGCGGTACAATACGCCGGCGACATATAATAAATAGCCCCCATTAGTTTTATGATACAACTTTATAACTTCAGCCCATGGTCTTTTGGCCTCCCACAAATACGCCCACTAGTAATTATAAAAGTTATCCACTAAGTATTTCCTACTTGTTTTACTGGGCATACTATCATGTTTTCTCTATCTGTTGTTTCTTCACTCTTTCTGCCATGATATAGTGAGATGCAATGCTCCCAGTGCGACCTGTTGTATGGTGACTTAAAATTATCTGAATCTCCAGGCCCTGAGAATAGGCAGGAGAAAGAGTTAGAATAGTCTCCAGCGTTAGTACCCACCCCCATCACAAACCTTCTCTCATATTCACATGTTGAAGGCCAAAACAATATACCTTTTCATCCCTGACCACTCCATTTTTTACAAAAAATGGAGTTGGCGGCTAGGGCTGAACTCAACCAAATCCCATATCAATTATCTGGCACATGGTGCTGTGTATTGCAGTACTCGCCAACAAACTTGCAGAGGATTTTTGGGGGTGTGTCTTAAAGTGGCATGGGTTGGGCCATTATATTGGGCATTCTAAAAATGACCATTTTTGAGATAAAAATATGTTACTCTTCACCAATTTTACTTTGCAGTAGATTTTGGCCAAGAATGCAGGCAAGTGTTTAAAAAATGCTCACTACAATCCCAGTTAAATTCTTTGATGGGGCGAAGTCCCTAGAATGGTGACAGCGTGGAAGGTTTTCTATTATTGTACGTTTTTGTTAACAACTTCAAGGGCTCTTCAAGTTACAATGTTGGCCACAACAAAACATTTGCAGCCAAATTGGTGGCAAATCCCAATAGTCACAATATGATCTGGACATCACTGGCGTGACAAAACAGCGTTGACATCCAAATTGTCTGGATTGCCGTACGCGGGAGGGGAAGAAGCAGCGGGAAAAATTTTGGGAAGTAATATTTACCTCAAATCTTCTATGTGTCCATTTTGTTTGCTATCAGAGAAAAAATTAAAGCGCGTCGTGAAACAGTTAGAGATGGATGCGAATCGATTCTTTTCTCACCAAAGTGGAATTTCAAATTAGAAATTCAGGAAAACTTTGGTTCGCATAAATACAAAAGTTATGAGATTATGGGCAACAAGTGCAGACGTGTAAGCCAATCATTGTGATGTCACAGAGCTTCTATAGAAAAAGACGAGCATTTGCAATCTCGTCATTTCACATCTGAATTGTGCTCGTCTCTAGTTACTAGCTTTTTTTACTCAATAGTGAGGACTGATTTTTTCTTCACCCGCCTAGGGCGAGGAGGGTTTAGCCTCACCAGCAGCAGCAGGAGGAGGGACATGGGCGAACCCGCCAACAGCAGGTGGTGGCCTACTTGGACAGCAATCTTCACCCCTGCGTAGAGGATCCCTCTGGACTACCAGGCAAACTTATGTGTGGCCAGAACTTACGGAGTTTGCGTAGTAGAGAAGTCTGTCCTGCCGCCCGGCCAGTAGTTGTGGCACTCGAGCAGGATGTTCAGGCGGCGTAGCCATCATTACCCCAAGAGAATCCGCTGTCCACCCGTTTAATGTAGAAACTAACCTTTATCAATATGGAATCAGTGCGTGGATCGGCCATTATTTAACACTAACAGTGCCTTATGCATAGATTAGATCAGCCTCCCCCCAAGTTGAGGAAATAGTGCGAGTTTTAACTACCTGCCTCAGCCCCATTCTGATGCCCTGCCACCCAAACATCTGCTGCCAGTTGCTCCATTCCTGGCCTCCACACCATTTCAATGCAGGGAACTAGAATTGTCACCCTCCTCCACACTTGTCAATGTCACACTGTGGCCTTTATGTTGCGACCCCCAGAATTTGTCATTTGTGCCACTCTCCATCACCTCATGCGTTTTGCCGCCACTTCCACACTCTGTCATTGTGCCCACTGTGACCTACCTGTTGCGCCACCTGAAGAATTTGTCTTGTGGCCACTCTCGGACATCAGTGCTGATGCCACCACAATCCACACTTGTCATTGTGCCACTCTTTGTGTTAACATTTTGCGCGGCCACCTCCAGAATTGTGTCATGTGCCACTGGTGACCTCATGCTTTTTCCGTCACCTCCACTCTCGTCATTGCTGCCAGACATGGACCTACCATGTTTGCCACCACCAGAATTTGTCATTGTGCCAATCCTTTGGCCTCATGCTGCTGCGCCACACAAATCCACACTCTGTCATTTGCCACTCTGTGGCCTATGATGTTGCTCGCCCGACCTCCATAATTGTGTCATTGTGGCCACTTTACGCCCTTACTCATGTGCTGCCACTGACCACTGTCTCCCGGAACACCCTGTGATTTCCAAATGTTGTTTTCACCCCTCCACCACTCATACATTGCCACCTATTGTTTTTCTTCTTTCCCCTTTATTCATCTGTCACGAAGGACATGACGAAAGTTTCCGAGATTGATGCCACACCACAGAGTGAACATTACACCGAGGACATGAACATATCCCATTTGCATGTCATCTCTGTTTTGGATACACCCCTGTTTGTTTGTTGGCTTAGCTTACTGAGGATGGATTAGTGAACGCTATTGCGAAAGGCGGACACTGACGGATTAAAGAAAGGCAAAATGATCAGTGACGTCAATGACAGAATTGCTCAACAACACCCCTCCAACTCTTTTGGGGGGGCGTTTTCTACAATGAATCAGAGCTTAACACAACAGGTTCTTTTGTAATCTATGGATCATCTGAATCTCAGTTGTAAAAAGAGTGCACTCTTGACTGTTATAGTGGTGGATCTGCATCACAGTTCGAGATGCCTCGCGAGAGTAAGAAAGCACATGCTCCCCCTACGTTACTCATTGTCAAGACTGCATTCCGCTCGCTTATTTGTTTGTGAAGTGGGTCTCTGTACTGCCCATCGGAATTGAAAGTGAAGTCATTTCTAAAGGCAGTTGTGTGTCCATGTGCGTGCATATCTAAAACACGCATGTTTGAAGACCCAAACCACGCTCCCGATGCTATTTGAGTCATGGTACACATTCTACAAACACCCAACAGGCTCTCTTCAGCCAAGGAAACCTTTTTTTTCGTTTTGTTTTTCAACAAACTCTTTTTATTATTTTAAAACTATAAAACAGTCACTGGTATCATTTGTTGGTGTGTAGCAATCAAGTTGCATTAGTAACTGTCATTTGACAATAACAATATTGTTAACAAGTAAAGGTAGCCATACAATAATTCCTTCGTTATATCGTGCTTTTACGTTAGGCATTTTAAAATGGGTACAAATATGGTAAGCATCTTTTTTAAACACTTCTATTTCAAACCAAAATATACAACTACACAAGACAAGACGGAATTGCGGTGAGAGTGAAAGGTGGAGGGGGAACTTAGGAGAATAGTGAACCTTTGTTGGTGTGTTACCCTTGCTGCTTTACCTTTAATGCAGTGAAGTTTTTGGTTTTTCAAATGTTAATCCTGTTTTTCACATTTCAACTTTCCCTGAGGAGTATACTCCATTAATTTATCATTGTCTTTTAGACATGTATTTTTCTCCATGGATCCCAGATCTTAAGAATTCTCTCGTTTTTCACTTCGCGTCCTCCCAGTGGTATCTCACACAATCTCTTCCATTCGGTAAACTTCCATTCCACCCTTCTGAGACCACATTTGTTTGGTAGGGGATTTTGGAGACAGCCATAGCTTGTGGGATAGTAATTAGCTGCTGTTATATAGAACGTGGGAAGATTATCTACTACACTGGTGTTTTAGCGCAGGTGGTTCTTTTGGGATCAACACTTAGTATTAGTTTCGGGTCTAATTTCTAAGGGTAGGCATATTTGGTTTCATTTCTAGATGACAATGGATTGCCATATTTTTGTTATTTACAGGACAATCCACATTAAATGAATATCTATCACTGTTGGAATCTGTCATCTTCCAAGCATGACCCTGGAACATTTTATATACTTTTTATGTAGTACATGTGGGGTTTTGTACCCCCTAGTTAGTAGCTTAAATGATCTTTACTGTATCTGAAGCATTTAGAAAAGCCATGTGCCCCTTTTGTTATGACTTTAATATGTCCTCTTATTGTGAACCGTGTCACTAGTTTCTTTTCCCTTTTTCTATATAGGGTGGAGATCAGGTGGCCAAATTCTTGCATATTTGCTGCGCTGTAGGCAATATTAATAATGACTGCCCACCCCCCCCGCTCCCGTTAAGTAAATTGTTGTGAAAACCTTTACTACAAACTAACTCCACATCGCCACAGGCGCTCCCTTTGACACTGTGTACTGACAGCAGGACTGAGAGGCATTAGTGGCATCAAGATACCTTATGCTGACAATCTCTTCCATCAGGAGGACTTTAATTTCCGGGTTACTCCATCCATGACGTATCACTGCCTGAATCACTGCCGATAATCTTTTCAGCGCTCGTGCGCATAGTCCACCCCGGCGTTCCCTTAAAAATCCGACAGTCCTTACAGTATAAAGTCTCTGGAACAACACTCTGACGCTCGTCCTAAAATATTATATACCCCCTCCACAGCACAATGACCCGGACTATCCCACACATATAAACATATCCCTTCTATATACTTTCTACTAGGAATTATAGTAGACATGCACGCAATCGCAATATATACAACACCTCCCCACATTTATTTAATACAGACCCCCTAACCATTTGGTTTAAATGATGCCAAATAGTAATCTATTGGTATCCCTATAACTACATATACCCACCCGTTATTATGCTCACATGATTTTACATACCAGGTGCTACCATGACCAATGTGAATATATTAGCACCCCCCTAATATACACGCACCCCAGCATTGGTAAATATCTGTATCCCATATACAGCCCTCCTTCAGACTGAAATATGTCCCATATAATATATACTGCCCCCCCCCACCAGTAACAAAAAAAATATAAAAGATTCGGCCCCATAAAAATAATATCAGTACACACCCCCCCCAGTATAAAACAATTGGGCCCCATAAATATTATACAGTACCCCCCACGTATAAAACAATGCTGGGGCACCTATAAATATATACCGTACCGCCCCCCCCCCCCCCCAGTATAAAACAATTCTGGCCACCATAAATCTATACAGTACCCCCCAGTATATAAAACAATCTGGCCCCATAAAATATATCAGTACCCCCCCCCATCAGTACCCCCCCCCCCCAGTACCACTTTGCCCCATAAAATATATACAGTACCCCCCCCCCCAGTATAAACAATTCTGGACCCATAAAAATTATACAGTACACGCCCCCCCAGTGAATAAAGTTGTTATGTATAAAACAATTTCGTGGCCCCATAAAATATATAATACCCATAGTACCCCCCCCCCAGTATAAAACAATTCTGGGCCCATAAAATATATACATGCCAACCCACCCAGTATTTAAACAATTCTGGCACCCAATAAAATTTATACTTTTAAACAGTACCCCCCCCCAGTTATAAACAATTTGGCCCTAAAAATTAACGTCCCCCCCCCCTAGTTAATAACACAATCTGGCCCATAATATCCATCATGAATGTTATACAGCATCCCCCCCCCACACACAACAACAGTAATGCAACAATTGGCCACATAGAAGGTATACAGTTACTGCCCCACTCCCACCATACGCTAAGACACTCCATCCCCATCCCCCTTACTGGCCACATTTAATTAATGAAAATACTAAAAATAATAAAAATCATACTCACCTGCAGGCAGCTGCTCCCTCGGTGCGCGGCTCCGGTCTTCAACGCGGCTCCTCCGCAAGGTGACACAGAGCGCGTTACGTCTTGACCTCTGTGTGCCGGCTGATCTGCGAGGAGCGACGCACTGCCCAGAAAGGCGCTTGCGTCGCTCCGCAAATAAATCGACGGCCCTGTGTCTTAAGAGACAGGCGTGATTTCTTTAGCTAGGTGGGGGCGATATCGGAGCGGTAACGGCGCCCGAATCGCACCATTAGGGGAGCGGCGGAATTTGCCGCCCTTTACAGGAATCCGCATTCTGAGCCGCCTGCAGCGAGAATTTTCATCTGCCTCATGGACAGAGCGTGCCCTGGGGAGGAGGGTCTCTAATCTGTAATGAGAGTAGAAATCGTATATTTGTTTAGTATTTTTCTTCTGTGGTGACTCTGCTGCTATTTGTTTCTCTAACCATGTGTGTTCTCTGGGTAGTGTAAATTTCTCATGTATCTTCTTACATGTGGAAGTTAAGACATGTGTCTGAAGGAAGTCAAGAGTTCTACCTCTTTCTGCTAGCCACTTTACTTTATTTGTAAATTGGTCTTGTTGAAGCTATCCATTCTCACCACTGTGATCCAGAGTAGTTTGTCCCACAAGGTAGTTTCATTATGTGTTGGGCAAGTCATGTTACAATGGAGCTGTGCCATGGGCCATAAATACTTTTGTGATATTTTCCCATAGTTGCCCATTTCTTGTTTCAGGATAGGAAAGGTGGTTACATGTAGAGAGCGAACACATAAAATGCTCGGGTACTCGTATTCGAGACGAACTTTTCCCGATGCCGAGTGCTCGTCTCGATAACGAACCCCATTGAGCCATGGGGAGACTCTAGCATTTTTCAGGGACCAAGGCTCTGCACGGAAGCTTGGCACAACACTGGGAACCTCAGAAAGCGATAGGAACAACCCACGGATAATGGACAGGAAACAGCAGCGGGAGCATGCATGGATTGCCTCTGAAGGCTTGCACTTTAATCGCAACCATTATGCCGCGAAATTTATGGGCAACAGCAATGCCATGACAGAGTGACAGAATGAAGCTAGATACATGTAAACATCCAAATAATTGACCCTGAACACTATAGGGACGGCATGCAGAGGCAGAGGCAGCGGCGCAGGTAGAGGCAGCATTGAGGTGCTGCATGGCGCCATACAACTAATTGACTCACGGCTTCCAACCAAGGGTGTACAGAGAGGACCAAAGGAGGTGAGCAAGAACCGCTCAAATAATATCGTACGTCGATAAAAGTTTGCCAGTATATTTGTGGATTACACGCAGGGTGGCGGGAACAAAGTTAACATGAGAGACCATGAAAACAACCCCAAAATTCTGCCTGACACAGCTCGTTTGATAAGGGGACCATGTATGCTTCAGTTCATGCCATCGCTGCACTGGCTGCCAGTCTCTTCTGAATACAGTTTAAAAATATATAACCCTCATCCATAAAGCTCTTGTATAATGCTGACAACCCCCCTACCTCTCCTCTCTACTCAGTCTATCGCCAACATCCGTCTCATTAGATCCGCCAGTTGATCTGATTAACCTACTACCCTAGTGCGAACCTCCCCTCGCTCTCCAAGACTTCTCTAGAGCTGCACCATTCTAGGGAATGGCTCTGCCCTGGACTATCAGACTAATACCTAACCTCCAAAGTTTCTTAACGTGCCTCTTAAAACCCATTTCTTTAGCAAAGCCTATAACACTCATTAACTGCATGAAGTTTTAACCTCTTCTACTAAACCGTCCTGTGTCGCTCCTCGCCTTCTGTCATCCGCAACCAACAGGCACCAGACTTCTCTCAGTCCCCTTCACCCTGGAACCTCGGTATATAAGATTGAGGCGCGAGTGGTTCAAGCGACAGCAATTCCATTTATAATTTTTTTCATTTCCCTAAGAAGAAATGGCATTGACCATTAAATATGTCTTTTCACTCGGTTTCCAGCTACCCCATCATCTTCATAAACCGTAACTTGGCATGCAGGGGACCCTCACTCTGTTGTTCCATACAAATGTTGTGCTCTGTATAATTACATTTGTATTTGTTTTCCTAGATTTGTATAAGCGCTCAGAATTATGATGACGCCTATGAAAATAAGATTATTATTATTATTATATGGAGGGCCAGTGACTAGTAGTAGATTAAAGGTGCTGCAACTATGTTAGTTGAATCTTGGATGGAGCTGGCGCTCTGCGCCAGGGCGAGCTTTTGCCAATCCAAGCCCCACTGTCTCTAGGTTACTCCCACAACAGCACTTCTAGAACCTTTTGTATAAGATCAAGTGTAGAGCGTGTCTTATAAGTTTAGGATATGGCGGAGTGTGAGGGAATGTAAACATATGCGCAAGAAGCGCTTTGAAATAATATCCCAATGGAGTAAAAGTTTGCAAGTACTACTTTTGTCGAATTACACAGCAGGGTGTGCCGACAAGTTTACAACTTGATGTGGAATGCCCTGTAATAAGCTCTTGGGACGGTGTGCCTTTTATCGCTAGGCTCAGCAGTTTCACACACGCCTGCTGTCGTTAGCGACGGCACTGCTGCTGTGCCTAGAGCTAACCCCGACTGATGGCGCCATGCCCACGGCATGGTAATTCGGAGGAGAGATTGAGGTGGAGGAGGGTGTGTGAGGAGTATGTAGGCCTTTGAGACCTGCGAGGTGAGGACCCCCATTTATCTCTGCGTCGGCAAGTATTATGACCAGCCCCAGGTCGACTCGTCCCAGCCTGCACCAAGTTAGTGTAGTAGCGTTCTTATAAGTTTGGGATAGGCAGGTGAGGGGGGAAATGTAACAGATGCGCAATAAGCGCATGATGTGCATGGAGCTGGCGCTCCGCTGCCAGGCGAGCTTTCGCAATTCAGCCGGTCTCTAGGCTACTCCCAAACAGCACTTCTAAGAACCTTTTTGTATAAGATCAAGTGTAGTAGCGTTCTTATAAGTTTTAGGATATGCGGGTGAGGGAATGTGTAAACAGATGCGCAGAAGCGCATGAATGCGCATGGAGCTGGCGCTCCGCTGCCAGGCGAGCTTTTCGCCAATTCAAGCCCTGTCTCTAGGCTACTCCCAAACAGCACTTCTAAGAACCTTTTGTATAAGATCAAGTGTAAGTAGCGTTCTTATAAGTTTAGTTAGATATGCGGGTGAGGGAAATGTAACAGATGCGCAAGAAGCGCATGATGCTCATGGAGCGGCGCTCCGCTGCCAGGCGAGCTTTCGCCAATTTCAAGCCCCTGTCTCTAGGCTACTCCCAAACAGCCACTTCTAAGAACCTTTTGTATAAGATCAAGTGTAGTAGCGTTCTTATAAGTTTTAGGATATGCCGGGTGAGGGGAATGTAAACAGATTGCGCAAGAAGCGCTGAAATAATATCCTAAATGGTAAAAGTTTGCCAGTATATTTTGTGGATAACACAGCAGGGTGGCGACAAAGTTAACACTTTGATGTGGAATCCATGAAAAACAACCACATTTCTGCTGACACACCTCGTTTGATAAAGGGACGATGTATGGAGGCCAGCTATATGGACGACCTTTGGGAGGTAGCAATCGGAGACAACGTGTCGCGGCTGCTATGGAGACAATTTAATTTGGATAGTGCCTGTATGCGGCAGTCCCAAACATTTTTCAACCAGAGGAGCAGGTAGGTGGCCCTCCAGTAAATGGAATAGATTGAGTGCCTGATGTGGCAGTCCCAAAAAATGTTTCAAACCAAGGATCAGGTAGGTGGCCCTGCAGTAAATGGATATGATTGAGTGCCTGTATGTGGCAGTCCCACAATTTTTCAAACCAGAGGAGCAGGTAGGTGGCCCTCCAGTAAATGGAATAGATTGCGTCCTGTAGTGGCAGTCCCAAAAAATGTTTCAAACCAGAGAGCAGGTAGGTGGCCCTGCAGTAAAATGAATAGATTGAGTGCCTGTAGTGGCACTCACAAAAATTGTGTTTCAAAACAGAGGACCGGGTAGGTGGCCCTCCAGCAAAAATTAAATGCATGAAGTACTATAGCAAGAGCAGTGGGCCCTGTCAAAAAATAGCCTTTTCCTCTGCTTTCTGTACAAAGAGGAGGAGAAGGAGGAAAATGAGGAGGAGGAGGAGTGGATCAATTATTCAGGTGAGCTTCCTTCACCTGGGAGATTGGAAATTCTGAGAAATCCAGCCTTTATTCATTTTAAAAGCGTCAGCTGTCAGCGCTGTCAGTCGACAGGCGTGTACGCTTACTCGGTGATGATGCCACCACTGCACTGAAAACCCCGCTCGGACAAGACGCTAGCGGCAGGGCAGCAAGAACCTCCAAGGCGTACAGCGCCAGTTCGTGCCACATGTCCAGCTTTGAAACCCAGTAGTTGTACGGGAGTCTGTGTGATCATTTAGGACGATGGTATGGTCAGCTACGTACTCCCTCACCATCTTTCTGTAAAGATCAGCCCTACTCTGCGCGAGACTGGGTGACAGGTGACAGTGTCTTGCTGGGGTGACATAAAGCTGGCAAAGCTTGTAAAGCGTACCCTTTGCCAGTGCTGACAAGCTGCTGCTCGCCTACTCTCCTCGCTACTTGTCCCGCAGAACTACGCACTCTGCCGCTAGCGCTGTCAGAAGGGAAATACTGTTTCAGCTTGTGACCAAGGGCCTGCTGGTATTCATGCATTCCACACTCCTTTCCTCTGCAGGATGAGAGTGGAAAGATTTTGCTTGGTACCGTGGGTCCAGGAGAGTGAACACCAGTAATCGGTGCTGGAATAAATTCTTTGAACGCGAGGGTCACGGGATAGGCAGCCTAGCATGAAATCTGCCATATGCGCCAGAGTACCAACGCGTAAGAATTCACTCCCTCACTGGCCTGACTGTCCATTTCCTCCTCCTCCAACTCCTCCAACTCCTCTTCTTCTGCCATACACGCGAACAGTAAAAGGACTCAACAATGGTCCCCTCTTGTGTCTCACCAACATTCTCCTCCTCTTCCTCCTCATCCTCCTCCACCTCACCTCCCCGAATGCGCTGAGAACAGACCTGAGGGTGCTTTGGCTATCACAAGGGAATATTCTTCCCCGTCTCTTGTGCGAGCGCAAAGCTCCGACTTCATGCTGACCAGAGAGTTTTTTCAACAGCCAAGCAGCGGGATGGTTGAGGCGATGATGGGGCATCGCCACTGACCATTGTGTTGACTCCTCAAAGTTCACTCAGCACCTGACAGATATCAGACATCCACGTCCACTCCTCATTGTAGACTTGAGGAAGCTGACTGACCTGACTACCAGTTCTGGTGGAAGTGACCATCTGGCAGTCTACAATCGCTCTGCGCGCTGGTAAACTCTGGAGAACATGGTCAGCTGTTGAATTCCACCTCGTGGCACGTCGCCAACCAGTCGGTGAGCGGCAGTTGGAGGCGGCGCTGCGCTGCCCTGAAGTGGCAGCATCTGGGCTGGACTTCCTGAAATGCGCACAGATGCGGGCGCACCTTCGTGAGCAAATCAGACAGATTGGGGTATGTCTTGAGGAAACGCTGAACTATCAATTTAACACATGGGCCAGGCATGCACATGTGTCAGTCTGTCCGAGTGCAGAGCCGCCACCAGGTTACGGCCGTTGTCACACAACCATTCCCGGCTTGAGGTTCAGCGGTGCCAGCCACAGATCAGTCTGGCCGCCGTGATGCCCTGTATAGTCTTGCTGGTGTGCCTTTGGGCCTAGGCTCAGCAGTTTGAGCACCGCCTGCTGTCGCTTAGCGACGGCACTGCTGCTGTGCCTAGAGCTACCGACTGATGGCCGCTGCCCACGGATGGTAGTTCGGAGGAGGAGGTGAGGAGGGGGTGGGAGGAGGAGGAGGCATAGTAGGCCTGAACACCTGGACCGAGGTAGGCCCCGAATCATCGGCGTCGGCAGTATATGAGCAGCCCCATGTGTCAGACTCGGTCCCAGCCTCCACAAGTTAACCCATGTTGCGTCGCCGATATATAGTGGCCCTGCCCGGCAGCAGTCGTCCACGTGTCCGTGGTCAGGTGGACTTGTCAGAAACGGCGTTGGTCGGGCACGGATGGGCACGGATGATGTTGTCTGACACGTGCTGGTGCAGGCTGGACGGCACATCGGGAAAAGTAGTGGCGGCTGGGGACCGAATAACGCAGGGCGGCCGCCGCCATGAGGTTGCGAAAGGCCTCGTCTCTACTAGCCTATAGGGCAGCATCTCAGGCTAAGCAATCTGGAGATGTGCACATTAAGGGCTGGGCGTGCGCGGTGGGTTGCACTATATTTGCGTTTCCGCCTCCAGGTCTGGGGTATGGAGAGCTGAACGACTGTGGATGCTGTGGGAGGATCGTGGAGGCGACGATGGGGTTTTGTTGCAGGGTCCTGGCAGGGGGCTGACTAGCAGCTGACACAGGGGAAGGAGCAGTGGTGTGCACGGCCGGAGGTGAACGGGCTGTTGCCACTGAGTGGGGTGTTTAGCATTCATATGCCTGCGCATACTGGTGGTAGTAAGCTAGTATGTGGGAACCCCCTGCTGAGCCTGGTTTGGCAATGTTGCACACCACAGTCCGTCGTCATCCGGTGTTTCCTTAATAACCTCCAGACTTCTGAAGATCTAGCCCTCGCCGCAGAGCCCTCGCACGGCGAGCTTCACTAGTTGACACATTTGGCGCTGATGCACCAGCTCTGGCCTGCCTCTCCGTTGGCCCCACCACTGCCTCTTCCAACCTGTTTGGTCGAGGACTCTCCTCCGTCTCAGAGCACGGTGTTCACCCGGCCTCTCAACCCAGCTTGGTCTGTCAACCTCATCATCCTCCCGATCCCTCAGTCTGCTCCCCCCTCGGACTCCTGCCCTGCAACAACTTCCCCACTGTCTGACAACCGTGTCTCTCATCGTCGGACACCTCTTACACACTTCCACTACGTCAAGAAGGTCATCATCACCCACAACTGTGACTGTTGGAAAACCTGGGCATCGGAAAATTGCTAGCAGCAGCAACCGGACAAGTGGTTTGTGACTGTGGGAAGGGTCCAGAAAAACAGTTCCTCAGAGTATGGCCGGTTCAAATGCCAAATTTCCTGGGAGGGGGCAGACTGGGGGGGAGAGGCTGAGGTGCAGGAGCTGGAGGAGTGGCAAATTTCGGTGACATGGGTGGAACTGCGTGGAAGACTGGACTTGGTGGTGGACAATTGCTCGAAGCATTGTCAGCAATCACGACATCACCTGTTCGCACTGTTCTGGCCTCAACGTGCTCTACCACGAGTCCCAGTAACTTCAGACATGAACCTAGGGAGTGTAGCTCTGCGGCGTTCCCCTGCTCCCTCATCAGCAGGTGGTGTCTCACCCCGCCCAGGACCACGGCCTCTGACCCCTGCAGTAGTTGGACGCCCACGTCCCCGCCCTCGTCCTCGACCTAGCCCTCGTGGTTAAACATTTTAAAATGAGAGTTAAACTTATTTTTTTTTTTACTTTTTGTTTTTTTTTGTGTTTTTTTTTTTTTTTGTGTTTTTTTTTTTTTTTTTTTGAGTTTTTAAAACCAAACAATGCTATCCTATTGCTATGGCTATTTTCTAGCAAGTATCAAAGCACATACATGCCAGATGAGATGACACTGAGTTAGTGGCTAATTGAAATCCAACCCTACTAAATTTCCCACTCGGTCTTGCTATGGATATGTGCGTCACTAAGCGCAGAACACAGCGGTCCGCAAGTCTCACTACAAATTGCTCAGAATTGGCTAGTACATGCACTGCAGAAAGTACAGCCAGCAGATCAACCAGAAATCAAATATATAGAACGCTACTGTATGCGTAAGAAGCTCTTTGTATCTCCTCTGGCTATTTTCTAGCCAAGTATCAAAGCACACTACTATGCCAGATGAGATGACACTGAGTTAGTGCCTAATTGAAATCCAACCCCTACTAAATTTCCCACTTCGGTTTTGCTATGGATATGTGCGTCCACTAAGCGCAGAACAACAGCGGTCGCAAGTCTCACTACAAATTGCTCAGAATTGGCTAGTACAGCACTGCAGAAAGTACAGCCCAGCAGATAACCAGAAATCAAATATATAGAACGCTACTGTATGCGTAAGTAAGCTCTTTGTATTCTCCTAGGCTTATTTTAGCCAAGTATCAAAGCACACTACATGCCAGATGAGATGACACTGAGTTAGTGGCCTAATTGAAATCCAACCCCTACTAAATTTTCCCACTTCGGCTTTGCTATGGATATGTGCGTCACTAAGCGCAGACACAGCGGTCGCAAGTCTCACTACAAATTGCTCAGAATGGCTAGTACATGCACTGCAGAAGTACAGCCACCAGCAGATCAACCAGAAATCAAATATATAGAAACGCTACTGTATGCGTAAGTAAGCTCTTTGTATTCTCCTATGGCTATTTTCTAGCCAAGTATCAAAGCACACTACTATGCCAGATGAGATGCACTGAGTAGTGCCTAATTGAAATCCAACCCCTACTAAATTTTCCCACTTCGGTCTTTGTGATGGATATGTGCGTCACTAAGCGCAGAACACAGCGGTCGCAAGTCTCACTACAAATTGCTCAGAATTGGCTAGTACATGCACTGCAGAAAGAACAGCCACCAGAGATCAACCAGAAATCAAATATAGAACGACTACTGTATGCGTAAGTAAGCTCTTTGTATTCTCCTATGGCTATTTTCTAGCCAAGTATCAAAGCACACACTATGCCAGATGAGATGACACTGAGTTAGTGGCCTAATTGAATCAACCCCTACTAAATTTTCCCACTTCGGTCCTTTGCTATGGATATGTGCGTCACTAAGCGCAGAACACAGCGGTCGCAAGTCTCACACAAATTGCTCGAATTGGCTAGTAAGCACTGCAGAAAGTACAGCCCCAGCAGATCAACCAGAAATCAAATATATAGAACGCTACTGTATGCGTAAGTAAGCTCTTTGTATTCTCCTATGGCTATTTTCTAGCCAAGTATCAAAGCACACTACTATGCAGATGAGATGACACTGAGTTAGTGCCTAATTGAAATCCAACCCCTACTAAATTTTCCCACTTCGGTCTTGCTATGGATATGTGCGTCACTAAGCGCGAACACAGCGGTCGCAAGTCCACTACAAATTGCTCAGAATTGGCTAGTACATGCACTGCAGAAAGTACAGCCACCAGCAATCAACCAGAAATCAAATATATAGAACGCTACGGTAGCGTAAGTAAGCTCTTTGTATTGCTCCTATGGCTTATTTCTAGCCAAGTATCAAAGACACTACTATGCCAGAGGAGATGACCTGAGTTAGTGCCTAATTGAAATCCAACCCCTACTAAATTTCCCACTCGGTCTTTGCTATGGATATGTGCGTCACTAAGCGCAGAACACAGCGGTCGCAAGTCTCACTACAAATTGCTCAGAATTGGCTGTACATGCACTGCAGAAAGGACAGCCACCAGCAGATCAACCAGAAATCAAATATATAGAACGCACTGTATGCGTAAGTAAGCTCTTTGTATTCTCCTATGGCTATTTCTAGCCAAGTTCAAAGCACACTACTATGCCAGATGAGATGACACTGAGTAGTGCCTAATTGAATCCACCCCTACTAAATTTTCCACACTTCGGTCTTTGCTATGGTATGTGCGTCCTAAGCGCAGAACCAGCGGTCGCAAGTCTCACTACAATTGCTCAGAATTGGCTAGTCATGCACTGAGAAGTACAGCCACCAGCAGATCAACCAGAAATCAAATATAGAACGCTACTGTACTGCGTAAGTAAGCTCTTTGTATTCTCCTATGGCTATTTTCTAGCAAGTATCAAAGCACCATACTATGCCAGATGAGATGACACTGAGTTAGTGCCTATTGAAATCAACCCCTACTAATTTTCCCACTTCGGTCTTGCTATGGATATGTGCGTCACTAAGCGCAGAACACAGCGGTCGCAAGTCTCACTACAAATGCTCAGAATGGCTAGTACATGCACTGCAGAAAGTACAGCAACCAGCAGATCACACCAGAAATCAAATATATAGAACGCTACTGTATGCGTAAGTAAGCTCTTTGTATTCTCCTATGGCTATTTTCTAGCCAAGTATCAAAGCACACTACTATGCCAGATGGAGATGACACTGAGTGTGCCTAATTGAAATCCAACCCCTACTAAATTTCCCACTTCCCCGGTCTTTGCTATGGATATGTGCGTCACTAAGCGCAGAACACAGCGGTCCGCAAGTCTCACTACAATTGCTCAGAATTGGCTAGTACATGCACTGCAGAAAGTACAGCCACCAGCAGATCAACCAGAAACAAAATATAGAACGCTACTGTATGGTAAGTAAGCTCTTGTATTCTCCTATGGGCTATTTTCTAGCCAAGTTATCAAAGCACACTACTATGCCAGATGAGATGACACTGAGTTAGTGCCTAATTGAAATCCAACCCTACTAAATTTTCCCCTTCGTCTTGCATGGGTATGGCGCACTAAGCGCAGAACACAGCGGTCGCAAGTCTCAACACAATTGCTCAGAATTGCTAGTACATGCACTGCAGAAAGTACAAGCCACCAGCACGATACCAGAAATCAATATATAGAACGCTACTGTTGCGTAGTAAGTCTTTGTATTCTCCTATGGCTATTTTCTAGCCAAGTATCAAAGCACACTACTATGCCAGATGAGATGACACTGAGTTGTGCCTAATTGAAATCCAACCCCTACTAATTCCCACTTCGGTCTTTGCTTGGATGTGTGCCACTAAGAGCTAAACACAACGGTAGCATCCCCCTGCGTAATTCCTCACAAAATGGTACTAGATGCAAAATTAAATAAAAAAAGTAGAACGTATTGTAGCCCTAAGAAGGGCTGTTGGGTTTCTTTGAGAATCACTCCTGCCTACAGTAAGCTAATAGAACACCCTAACGCTTCCCTGACCAGCAGCAGCTCTCTCCTAGCGGCATCCAGACACAGAATGATCCGAGCAGGCGGGCAGCGGCTAGTCTATCCAGGGTCACCTGATCTGGCCAGCAACCACTGCTATCGACGTGTGTAAGGGTACCACGTCATGCTGGGTGGAGTGCAGAGTTCCTGCTTGTGATTGGCTCGTGTTCTGGCCGCCCAAAAGCAAAACGGCGGGAGCTGCCATTTCTCGAGCGGGCCGAAGTATTCGTCCGAGCAACGAGCAGTTTCGAGTACCCTAATGCTCGACCGAGCATCAAGCTCGGACGAGCATGTTCGCTCATCTCTAGTGGTTACTATTCCCTTCATCAAACAGCTGTGTAGGGCTTTGTTGTCATCTATAGGATATATTCCCCACAACTGAAGTTTCTCCTCTTTAGTTAGGAGATGTTGCTCCAGTTGGGTGCAGAGACTATTAGGGGTTCTGTGTAAGAGCCTCAGTAGGCGTTGTATTTGAGCTACTCTATAATAGTTGGTGAAGTCTGGTAAGCCCATACCTCCACATTGTCTGGTAGCAATTTGCATCTGGTATTGCAAACCTCGGAATAGTTTCTGCACGCTAATTAGAAATTGTTGTGGTAACGCTACTGGGCTGTTTGTAAAAGGTATGTAAGCTTCGGTAAAATGTAAGTTTTAAGTAAGTTTTCCCTACCAAACCATGACACATACGGAATTTGTAATGATTTAATTTGCGTCTCTATTTTCTTCAGGAGTGGGATATAGTTAAATTTATAAATTTGGTTTGGGTCTTTTGGTAAATTAATCCCTAGGTATTTGATCGTATGTTCTGGCCATTGGAACTGGGATGTCTTCTGAAGTCTTTCAGCTATTGTTGGTGGTAATGTAATATTTAGTATCTCTGATTTTTGAAAATTTATTTTAAAATTGGACAGTTTTCCGTAGTCCAGGAAGATGTGTGTCAAGTGCTGTAGTGATTGTTCTGGGTTCGTGGTCATCATAAGTAAGTCGTCTGCGAATGCTGCAGTTTTATGTGTGTAATTACCTATTTCTAGTCCTCTAATTCTATCGTCCTGTCTGATTCGCCTGATTAGTGTTTCCATAGAAAGGATGAATAGGCTGGGTGATAATGGGCATCCCTGCCGTGTGCCGTTGGTGATCCTGAAGGCAGTCGACAGGGTGCCATTTACCCTTACTCTGGCGTTTGGTGAAGAATATAAGGACATGATAGCCCCCACAAATTGTTCCGGGAAGACCAGTTTCAGCAGTGTTAATTTCATGTATAGCCAACTTACTCTGTCGAAAGCCTTCTCGGCATCTGTACCGAGAAGGACTAACGGTAATTTATTTTTCCTAGCATATTCCACCAGTCTAATTACTCTACAGGTGTTATCTCTCCCTTGTCGCCCTGCGACAAATCCAGTTTGTTCTTTTGTAATTATTTTTGGCAATATTGTGCTTATTCTTTTGGCAATGACTTTGGCCCACCATTTCACGTCCGCATTTAATAGTGAAATAGGACGGTAGCTACTGCATAATTTTGGGTCCTTTCCCTCTTTGGGAATAATTGTAATATGTGCTTCTAGTGTATGTGGGGGGAGTGTGCCTCCTGTGAATAGGGTGTTGCAAAGGTCCGTGAATTGTGGTAACAATATGTCTTTTAGCTTTTTATAATAGATTATCGGTAAACCGTCTGAGCCAGGTGCTTTCTCTATGGGGATGCTACTTTAAACTGTATTTAATTCTGCCTGTGAGAATGGCTGCAGGAGCAATAGTCTGTCCGTTTCTGTTAATGTTGGGAGATCTAGTCTATCTAGAAAGGTCCTAATGTTATGTGGAGTCTGTTCTGTTTGATGTGGCAGGTTGTAGAGGTCACTATAGAATTTGTGGAATACTGCAGCAATCTTTTCAGTTGCTGATATGTGTAGACCGCTGTTTGTGGAGATGGTATGTATATATGCTTTTTCCTTCTGCTTTTTAATTAATGCTGACATTAATCTGTTTCCCCTATTTCCATGTGCATAGAGTTTACTCTTAGAGATTTGCATCAACTTTGCCGAGCGTATATTTAGGAGGTTTTTAACCTTATTTCTCATGTCTATAAGCTCTTGAAAACAGATTCAGCTTTACTCTTTTTATGTGTTGCTTCTAATGCGGAAATACGGTTCAACATTCCGTTGAGTAATCTGGATATATGGAGTTTCTGGATATATGTTGCTATGGAGATAAACTCTCCTCTTGCCACTATTTTATGTGCTTCCCAGATATATGGGATTGTAAGATCTTCTTTGTTGGTGAGTGTGAAATATTCTTGTAATTTGTCCCTGACCGTGTTTATATGTGTTGGATCTTCCAGTAGTTTAGTATTTAATGTCCATGTCCAGTCTGGGTCGGGGAGAGACGGGATACAGATCTCCAATTCTGTCGGTGCATGGTCTGAGTGTAAAATGCGGCCTATTTGAGCCGATTTGACCCATTCTATTTGTGGGTTTTAAATTAAAATATAGTCCAATCTGTGGTATGACTGGTGTGTCGCTGAAAAGAATGTATAGTCTTTCATCAAGGGGTTTATTAATCTCCATTCATCAACCAAATGTAGTCTGCTCAGTTCTTCTCTTAAAGGGGTATTCTCGTCTGGGCATTCACATTCAGTTTCACTAATCTTCCATTTATAAACATTTCTTCAATTGGATGTTATTTAAAAAAATGTTCCTGTGTGAAGATAATTTCTCATAAATGTAGTCTTTCTGTCCCTTAGAAACCAGATGGCTTCCTCGGATACGACCACGTCACACTCTGGCAGCGGTGGCCAGCCATGATCTATTGAGAGGATTCAGCAATCATTACCACAGGACGGTTCTGAGACATGTAGTAACTCCTGGACATTTTATATACAATAACCTTTTGTTTCTTTGTGCAATCACTCCAGCAGAGGTGGTCGTATCCGGGGAAGCCATCTGGTTTCTAAGGGACAACATGACTACATTTATGAGAAATTATCTTCACACAAGAACATATTTTTTAATAACATCTAATTGAAGAAATGTTTATATATGGCAGATTAATGAAACTGAATGTGAGTGCCCAGATGAGAATAACCCTTTAAGGTTGCTAGTTGTTTGTATCATATGTGGGACTGGCCTGTGGTGTCTAGTAACGGGTCAATGCAAACATTAATATCACCTCCTAACAAGCATAGGCCCTCTTTAAATAGCTCAAAGTTTTGGAGTGTATTCACGAGCCACTGCACTTGCGCCGTATTGGGTGCATAAACATTAGCAATGGATACTAATTCTCTCCCTTTCAGTCCTTTAGCGAATAAATATCTGCTTTCAGGGTCAGACATTTCAGCAAGCAACTTAAACGGACAGTTTTTCGCACTGCAATTGAGACCCCTTTAGAGGCTGTAGTACTAGTGCTGTGAAACCACTGTTGATAGTCTCTTTGCGGTAATTTAGGAACTTTCCCCTCTTTAAAGTGGGTCTCTTGTATCAGTATCACATCTGCTTTATTTTTCTTCAGTAATCTAAGAATTTGGTGGCGTTTGTAGGGCTCGTTCATACCTCGTACATTATAGGTAACAATTTTTACATCAGACATATCGGGGATAATATATTATACAACCTGTATCTTTTGTGTGCATCGTCCACTCATACGCCTGTTAATATCTTGGGCTGGATCCTATTCTCTGAGGTTGGGGAATACGGGATAAGGAAGACACAAGAGGTTTGGGGAAAGTGACAAGACAAATGAATACAAATGAAAGCAAGTAAAAAACATAACTGGTTTGCCTAGGTAAGCTAATTTTTAAAGTGACCTCACTGTCCCCGATGCAGTTTTGTGGACTTGCGCCCCCTAATAGGTTGTGTCTCACACCGCGGGGCATAACTTTCATCGGGTAGAGACAGATCGGTTCTCTCTAATTTAACTCTAACTATCAACTTATTCCTGTGCCTTTTATAACACACTTCAAACATTTAACTCCTGAAATATTTTGGATCGTTGGATTAGTTCCCCCTCAGATGCCTGTTTTTCTAATTGGGGGTTTTCCTTCCTGGTTCTCCAGGTTGGATTCTGTATGAAGGCGGAGGCAGGGGGGGAGGAGGGGGGGTGGGGGGGGGGGGGGGGGGGGGGGGAATGGAGGGGGTGAGGGGGGGAGTGCTAGAAATCTGCCAAATATGTATAATGCATCTGTGGTTCTAATCACCTCACTTCTACTCGCTTTTTATATAAGCTAGTGTGATTAAAGAGTCTCTCTTCTTTTATTCTCCCTTCAACCATCTCTGTCTGGGTTATTCTTATGCTTCTTCTTCTTGGTGCTGTTCGTTACTTTCCAAGTGTCTATGCTTGGCAGAATAGGTAGGGTTGTATCTTCTTGGATCGGCATCCAGGAGGGCACTTGTATAGGTTCCATGTTTAGCTGGTCCCATGTCGCTGTAAGGTTGTCTGGTGTGCGAATCACTACCTGTTTGACGTTTTTGTTTATTGAGATGCCAAAGGGATACAGCCATCGAAATTGCAGGTGTCGATTGTGCAGTTCCTCTATAAGTGGCCTCATTAACCTCCTTTTCGCCAATGTAGATGGTGCCAGGTCCTGGTAAATGGAGATATCTTTTTATGCATACTTTAATTCTGTCGCGCTCCTTACTCCGCGTCAGTGTATCGAAGTAGGCCGCATATAACATCCCGCGGAGGATCTGTTTGGCGGGGTTTTGTGCGAAGTGCCCTGTGTATGCGCTCTATGTGGATCGGGGAGGCTCGTTCTGGGCTTAAAATGCTTTTGAATATTTCTAATGCTACCTTAGGTAGGCTGTCATGTGGGATATCTTTGGGGAGTCCTCTCAGCCGGTCATTCTTTCTACAGCTGCGATTCTCTTGGTCCTCTACCCACAGCAGTGCTGCATTTAGCTGGACCTTGTGGTTGTAGTTTACTGCGGACTGCTTCCCCAAATTCCAATATGGCACCTTGTCTGCTCTCCAACTCAACTCAACTCGCGTGCCAATATGGCGGATGTCCGCCTTAATATCTGCTAGTTCTTTCGCTATGGGGTTGAGAGCCTGATATAGGGTCTTTTTTATAAAATTCTGAGACACCGGTGCAATCGCTTCTTCCCCTCCCGCTTCGGAGCACTCACCTCCGCCTTCTTGGTCTGACTCTCCCGCCTCGTCATAGGTCTCTTGTTGTGACGGCGCCATCTTGTGAGTCTTGGTCGGCGGGGTAGACAGCTTTCTTTGCAAGAATTTATCTAAGTCTTGTTGCTGGGAGCTTGAGCGGTGGGTAGCTCTTTGTTCTTTGGGAGCCTGGTTGCCATATTTCACCATTTCTGCTGAGGTAAGGTGGCTTTTGTAGCTGTTTCAGGAGTTAGGTGTCGGGAGCTGATCTCTCACGCGTCTATTTCCTTGCTTGGCTTGGCTCCGCCCCCCCGAAATACCTTTTTTTTAACATGATTTGCCATGATTCGATTATGGTCTAATTACATTTTGTAGGACAATTGTCAGGCTGCATTCCTAGTTCACTTATTTGGTTAAGTTGGCCACTGTAAGTGCCCATGGAATTAAAGAGTGAGGGATTCTAAGAGTGGTGGCTGTCATGTGTATGTCATATAAAACACAGCATTGTTTTAAGATCAAACCACGCTCCCTATGCATATTTGAGCATGGTAAAACGTTCTACAACACGCTACTGGCCGAATTAAATTTTGTCGGACAATTCGGCGAACTCGGCTAATCGAATTTTTTTAAAATTCACCCATCCCTAGTTATCTGACAAATCTGACAAGTTGCCACTAAGACTTAAAACCTTCTCACATACGTAAAAAAAAAAATGGAAGCATAAAATAAGTTAGAATATTAAGAAGTAGAACACTTGAAACTTTGAAAATTGTCATTGCTTTCAATTTTTTCCTAAATCATTGAACTTTTACCCCCCAATTAGCATAAACTACAATGTCTCTTCAGAAAACAATCTCAAGGGACATCTTAATGTGTTGAAAAGTTATTACCACAGGAATAGACACTGGTCAATTTAAAAAAAAATGACTGAGCCTTAAGCCCGTTCCACACTTGCGAGTGTGATGCGATGAACTCGCATCACACTCGCAACGCATGCTGCCGGGAATGCACGGCCCGAACGCTGCACATTAGAACTGAACTGACATGCTGAGTTCACTCCCGCGGTGCAGAGTTCGGGCCGTGCGTTCCCGTCAGCAACCGTTGTGAGTGTGATGCGAGTTCATTGCATCACACTCACAAGTGTGGAACCGGCCTTAATGTACAAACAGGCTGTGTCCTTAAAGGGAGCCTACCACCACATATCTACCTATAAAGATAGATCAGGTGGTAGGTGCATCTATTGGACGTGAGGATAGCCCTTTTAAAGGCAATTACTCATGTCCTTGCAATCTTATTTATTTTGCAAATATGTACATTTTGTAAAGTGGCTACTGGAGCGTGGAGCTACTCTATGCCCAGTAGCCTCTCTCTTCCTCGTCCAAAAATCCTTGGCCCGCAGCTCCCCGCAGCTGCAGGCCCTCGTCTGGGAATCCTGCCATCTGCGCATGCGCAGAACAGCAGACCTGTGGCTGCGCGGTCACTGCTCCGAAGATGGCAGGATTTTCGGATGAGGGTGCGCAGCTCGGAACAAAGAGGCAAAGAGCCTCAGCTCCAGCTACTCCATGCCCCAGTAGCCACTTTACAAAATTTACATATTTGCCAAATAAAAGTTAGCAAAAGATTGCAGGGACGTGAGGAATAGCCCTTAAAAGGGCTATCCTCATGTCCTATAGATCCACCTACCACCCGATCTACCTTTATAGGTAGATATGTGGTGGTAGGTTTCCTTTAAGGGGTTATTATAACACCTATTCATATATAGGTGTTGCCTATAAGTTACAAAGAACACCTAGAGGAATAATTGAGACGATTCTTTGCATCTTCTTGCAATCTGAAAATGAAATGCCATTTTCTGGAAGAAACTGATGTAAATTATCATTCAACCAATGTGTTTCTGATCTCCTCCTGACTTTCTAGACTATGCAGGGTGAAGGATGTGCCAAATACATTAATAGACATATGCCTCCTAATTAAATACAGTGGGTATGGAAAGTATTCCGACCCCTTTAAATTTTTCCTTCTTTGTTTCACTGCAGCTAAATGGTAAGATCAAATTATTTCATTTTTTGGCCAGTAATGTGCACTCTGACCCCATTTTGTCAGAAAAATACATAAATTTAAGTATTTTTGCTAATTTCTTAAACAAGAACAACTGAAATATAATAAGGTCATAAGTATTTAGACCCTTTGCTGTGGCACTTATATTGAGCTCACATGTTGTCCATTTCCTTTTGCTCCTCCTTGAGATTGTCTACTTCATTGTCCAGCTGTGTTTAGTTAAACTGATTGGACTGGTGTAGGAAAGGCACAATTCATCTAGTCAATTCATACATTAATCATTATAAAATCATCTTTACTTTATTATGTAAATGAGGATGGTCACATGGTCAGAGGCAGTGATGTGACCCCTGTTAGCCCTCCGTTCTCCTCCTCCTGCTCATATCTCTGTGTAATGTAAAGTAAAGCATTGCTAGTGTCTCTGCTTTATCTTCTGACATGCTGTGTTCTCATATGTACACATGTAAGAGACATCAGCTACAAAAGTACCTGACATGTTTTGCTATAAACATGTGTGAGACACAGAAATCAGCTACACAAGTACCTGACATGTTCTGCTATAACACGGCTGCCTGGAGCTGTTGTATCTCTCCTATACACACAGGCTGCAGGGTAGCACCAGGTAGCACCATTATACCTCACACCATTATAAAGACTGTCAGTCAAGCACTGGGGGGTGGGGCTGTGCCTCCCACTCATGACAGTGAATATAATAATACAAAAATAGCAGGTGGACGGCACTCCGTGTAGGGACGGTGCTCCGGGTATGGCTTGCGCCTGAATGGATACTGAAGGAAATCCCGGCACTCGTCGACTAGATGCAAATGGGTTTTATTGTAAGTTCAACTTACAGCATGCCGGGCAGGGACACAAAAAGAAATGGGAACGCGTTTTCGGCTCGACACACGAGCCTTTATCAACCACATAATATCTCTGGACATGACAAACTTAAATACAAAATGACAGACTTAGTCCTGCCCACTGACATCACATCCTACCGGAATCCTCCGTGGTGTGACGTCGTGGCCTCAGGTATTTTCCTCATTCTGGTTGCGCTTCTGAAAGAGAGATAAAAACAGGGTAAACAACAAATATGAATGAAATTAACTTAAGGTGAAGAGATCTAGAATAAGTTACAGATAGTGATCATGAGAAAAGACTTAAATCGTAATCACGATTTAACCCTCGCGGTTCCAAGGTCCCCAGATTGTGTATCCAGTACGCCTCACGGCGACGGAGAAGATTTTTAATATTTCCTCCTCTTCGGGGGGTTTCAATCTGCTCAATCACTTGAAATTTAAGTTGGGATATGGAGTGTTTTCTCTCATGGAAGTGGTACGGGAACCTCCTGCCGTGTATTTGTCTTCTACTAAGGCCAGGAATGGCCAGGTCCCAAAACGCTATATTTAAAATCTACCATAAAAATCCAACATGGTAACCAGGAACACGAATCAGTCACAGATCCATGCACTGTGACTATAGTAACCTACTTATATATGTTATCCATGGCCACCTTCCTTCTAAAATCAACTTTTAAAATTATGCTAAGGAGCCCAAAGAGAAACTAGGTTTGTTACTAGAGCCCCCTCCCCATGCTGTAATTTCACAGGCTGTTGCATTATGTGCATATTCTTCCTCTGTAGCCTTGAGATAACATATGGCAGAGGGGGGGAGAAGTGCCTGGAGAGCAGACATGTGCTCCACCATGTTTGGGAGGGTTGTTGCTCCTTATGGTGTCATTGGGAAGCAATGATCTTCCACAAAATGGGGGCAATGCAGCCATTTAAATGCCTCTGGTGACTTTGCCAGCAGCATTTAAAAAGTAATCACCTACAGTTGGTGCCAAGACTGATTGCAGGTATTAACTGTTTAGTAATTTATAGCCAAACTTCTAATAAATCCGGTGGACCAAAATCTGCAAAGTTTGGTACAAACCCATTCAACACTAATCACATATAATGAACTTAAACGACAATTTTGAGTAATAGTGGATCCTCTGGACCACTGTGGACGATGATGTAAGCCGACACCTTGGACCGGAGTCCAAGTGGCACCCAGTTTTCACTAGAGCCCACCACAAAGCGGGTTGGACTTGCTGTGGTGTGGTACCACCAGGTAATTCCACAGGTGCGACTTTGTTTGTGGTGGCAGCCAAGGTGAAGAACAGAATTGTAAGGCAAGATCGTAGTCAGGAACAGGCAGGAGATCGAGATGGGCAGCACAGGATCATAGTCGGGGACGTAGCGGAATGTAAGGATGGGCAGCAGAGGAGCGAGGTCAGTAACGGAATCGAAGTCACAACGGAAATAAGGAAAATTGCACATGGCATCAGAAACAAGCTTTCTCTAAGGCTATGAAGCACAAAGATCCAGCAGTGGTCACAGAAAGGGTCTGGAATTTAACAGGTCGGGCGGCTGGCCAGCTCCAACTACCGGTGCGCTGGCTCCTTAAATTTTAAAGAGCCAGTGTGTGCATGCCCTAGGAGACAGGAATGCAAGTGCCGGAGCGTGGGCATGGTGGAGATATGGGATATGGGTCACAAGGGCACTCGTGACAGTACTCCTCCCCCATTTGGACTTCCCCTCTTCACGGACTGGAGGAACCTTTGTAGAAGACCATGATCCAGGATGTTGTTCTCAGGCTCCCAAAAGCTCTATTTTGGCAGAATCCCTTCCCGTCAACAAGAAAAAACAGCTTCCCTCTGACTGACTTCATACCCAGTACTTCTTTCACCTCATAGACATTGGTGGAATGCGCTTCAGGAGCTGGAGGTGGTACTTCCCGGAAGAGACTGTTCTGGATACCTGGCTTCAGAAGTGAGATGTGGAAGGAATTTGCGATGCGCATGGTGGGAGAAAGGGGGGGCTTATAGAGCATGGGGTGGATGCGCTTCAGCATCTCAAACAGACCTAGATAGTGAGGACCAAGCTTGTAGCTGGGGACCTTCAGCCAGACGTATCTAGAAAACAGCCTTATCACCTGGAGAGAAGACTGAAGGAGGCCTGCGTCTCTTGTCGGTCTGGGTCTTGGTGCGGATTGAGGTCCAAAGTAGTGACTGCCTTGTTTGCTCCCAGATGGACTTGAGGTCTTGAAAAAATTTCTCCACGGCAGGAACATCAGAAGGCTCAGACAGAGCAAGAGGTGGGTGTGGATGTTGTCTAAAGACAACAAAAAATGGAGCAGAGCCAGCAGATTCAGAGTCCAGGGAGTTGTAAGAAAATTGCGCCCATGGCAGCAGGGATGACCAGTCATCCTGTCGGGCAGAGACAAAATGGCAGAGAAAGCAGCCCAGGGTCTGATTAACCCTCTCAACTTGTCCATTAGACTAGAGATGGTACGCAGATGAGAAGTCCAGTTTAACCTGCAGTTGACTGCATAGAGACCGCCATAAACAGGAAACAAACTGGACCCCACGGTCAAAGACAATGTGCACGGGAGTCCATGTAGCCGGAAGATGTGCAGGAAGAACAGGCTGGCAAAGCATGGAGCCGATGTATTGACGTTTTTCTTGGTCAGCGTCACAATAGGAGATACAAGAGAGGGGAAATGTGGAATAAACTGCCGGTTATAATTGGCAAAGCCCAAAAATCTCTGTAAGACACATAGTCTCACTGAGTGAGGCCACTGAAGTATAGCAGACAACTTGGCAGGATCCAACTGGAAACTCAGAAATTATGTATCCGAGGAACGGAAGACTAATCTCAAGTTTGGCATAAAAGCGATTGGCCCTTAGGTGCCTTAGAATTTGTCGAACATGGATCAGATGAGATGGTAGGTCAGGAGAAAACACCAGAATATCATCCAAGTAGCCAACGACACAAATGTAGAGCAAGATATTTTTGACAAATTCTTGGAACATCACTGGGGCAATAAAGAATGGTTCAATAAAGAATGATACAAAAAAAAAAAAAAGCTGATTATTGCAACCTGGGACTAAAGTAACATCCAGAGAGTTTCACCAGATGTCACAGTTCGCAGGTGGGTCTGACACTAACCCCTTCACGCTCTGTGAAGGTTGTATGAAGAGGGCTCACGGGCTGATCCTTCGGCAGCGCATGGGTGCCGCCATCTTACCTCCGATCGCCGCTCCCCCGAACGTCATCGGGGGGCGGTGCTCGGTTGCCAAGGTACCCTCTGGTCTTCGTTTGACCCAAGGATACATGGCTTCTGCCATGTATCCTTGGTGCAGAAATGCCATATACTGCGATACAGTTGTATCGCAGTATATGGCAGGAGCAATCAGACCATCTAAGGTTAATGTACCCTAGAGTGTCTAAGAAATAGTGGTTAAAAAAAGAAAAAAAAAGCTTAAAAAATTAAAAAAAATAATAAAATATTAAAAGTTCAAATCACCCCCCTTTCCCTAGAACTGATATAAAATATAATAAATAGTAAAAATCACAGACACATTAGGTATCCCCGCGTCCCAAAATGCCCGATCTATCAAAATATAAAAACGGTTATTGACAAGGGTGCCCTCCAGAATGGCAAATGGCGCCCAAATGTCCAAAACGCGACTTTTACACCTTTTTAGATGACATAAAAAATGTAATAAAAAATTATCAAAATATCGCACAGACCTCAAAATGGTAGCAATGAAAACTTTGCCTTATTTAGCAAAAAATGACATCTCACACAGCTCCGTATCCCAAAGAATGAAACAGTTATTAGCATCAGAAGATGGCAAAATTTTTTTTTCTTTTTTGTACACATTCGTTTGATTTTTGAAAATGTATTAAAACGCAATAAAACCTGTATAAATTTAGTATCACCACAATCGAAACAAACCAAAGAATAGAGTAGAGGTGTTATTTGGAGTGCAGAATGAAAGTCGTAAAAACTGAGACCACAAGAACGTGACGTACATGCAGTTTTTTTTTATATTTTTCCACATTTGGAATTGTTTTACGGCTTCCCACTACATAGCAGGGAATAATACATAACATCATCGGAAAGTAAGATTTGTTACACACAAAAAATGCCCTCGTACAGTTCTGTACACAGGAAAATTAAAAACTTATGGATTTTTGAAAATGGAGAGCGAGAAATTAGCGAAAATACCCTGCGTCCTTAAGGGGTTAACTAGGGGCCTCTGACTCACATGCCACTTCGGGTGTGTGTCAGGATTAAGGATCAGTGGATCCTATGGACCATCACGGGAGGTGGTACTAGCCGACACCAGGGACCAAAGTGTAAGTGGCATCTGATCTTCACTAGAGCCCGCCGCAAAGCAGGATGGACTTGCTGTGGCAGGGTACCATTAGGTTATTCCACAGGTGGCAGCCGAGGTCGAGGTACCTTAGTGGAAGACAGTTTCGTGGTAAGGTCCAGGCACAGGGTCAGGGCAGGTGGCAAAGAAGCAACGTCAAGTCCAATCCGGGGTCAGCAGCGGGAGTTCCAGGCAGATGGGAACAGGAACACAGGCACAAGGAAAACATAAACACACGACACGGGAACACACAGGAACGCTGGAGACACAGGAACACAGGAGACACAGGAACGCAGGAATATAGCTGGAGAGCTTTCTCTAAGGCAAAGGCACATAGATCCATCAAGGAGCGCAGGAAGAGGCAGGCTTAAATAATATTGCAGAAAATGGGCAGTGGCAATTATCACAGTGCTGGCCCGACGCAGGATCACCGCGAGGTGAATGACTTGTCAGGGGGGGAGAGGTGTGACAGCACAGAGGGTCACAGGTGTGTCTACGACCCGGGAGAATGGTCACAGGAGCATGCGTGACAGATTGTTACCGCAAGGAGCTGGGCAGGCAGAATTTCTATAGTCCCTACCAGCATCGAAATTGGTAAAAAACTCCACCAGTGCAGCCAAATTCTCAGCCGAGGGGGCCTATAATAAATCTGCCTGCCCAACTCCCCACCCCTGCCTGCGCCAATATTCATTAAGAACTGGAGAGCAACATAGCAGCAATAGAGAGTTAAAAAGGATTAAGGGAAAGTTTGTGCCATTTAGGATAGAACAATTATAAGACTTGAGAATTTAATGTATGTCAAGGTGACCATATGCAGAGGTATTTAGTTCTTATACCTAGATACCAATGTATTAGTTCTTCAAAAACTCTTCAAATCGTAGGAACAGTGGATGAGTTCAATAAGGTAGTCATCATTACTATGCCATCAAAGATGAGAAGAACAGCTAAAGAACCTCTGATTGATTTAAAAAGAGCAGGGTTTCTCCAGAAAAGAAAAAGAACACAGATTTTGCCTGTCCAATCAAGGAAATTCTCCCAGAATGGTGGGAATTCATGTTTAGCAACTATGGTGTTTTGTACCATCTAATTTGTATTCTATAATGATTTTTCCTGGTTTCCGATACATCTGAAAAAACGTTGGAATATTGTAATATACAGTATTTTTCGGACTATAAGGCGCACCGGATTATAAGGCGCACCATCAATAAATGCCTGCTAAAACTTCTAGGTTCTTATATAAGGTTCTAGGTTCATATATAAGGCGCACCGGATTATAAGGCGCACCTGATTATAAGGATGAATGACCAGCAGGTGGCAGACCTGTGCACAGTTCAAGGCAGCTGTTGTCTGTAAGTAAGGTTCATATACAAGGCGCACTGGACTTTTGATTTCTGAGAAAATAAAAGGATTTTTTGTGCGCCTTATAGTCCGAAAAATATGGTAGTTTTACCAAAGAAGAATTGTTATATGTGCTTCTGAGGATTGTTTTGGTAGCAACCCTCCTTTAAGAAGTGAGTAGCAAGAGCTGTAAAGTGTGGGCGCAATCCTTTATAGTTAGCAATGTTAAAGCTGTCTGGCCATATGGCTTTCGTACTAAGCACCTAATCTAGTCCCTTGACTGTATAGAGTTTTGCTGCCAAGTTCGGCTCAACTGATGGAAGTCTATAGGCTTCCGAAAACGCATTTAGTTTGGAGTGCCAGTGGTTTGAGAAAGGGTTAAGGGTGCTAGGGTCATGGAGATTATATAGTTTTTTGTAGAAATCCCTAAACGTAGCTGCAACCTGGCAAGTCATGGTAAGTTCCACATGGTCTAAGATAGAGCCAACAAAAGTTTTCTCCTTTTGCAAAACATAGAAAGAATTCAAAAGATATATTACTTTATAGTTCCATTGCCTTCTATTAATTAGACGTTTGTAGAATGAGATCTTCAAAATACCTGGAGAGGGGAACTCAAGGAGACCCCGAGATGCCCTGTGAAAAGAGAAAACAGGGAGAAGCGCAACCTCGTGTGATACAGTATGACCACTATAGTATGTGCACAAGGATGTCAGTAGACTCTCACCTGGTGTCCAACTTAACAAGGCTTGTCACATATGTAGATTAGAGCAGCCGGTCCCGATGGACCACGCTTCACTGTGCAGGACCAGGATCCTGGAGGCGTGTAAACCGTAGAACTATATGGGTCACGAGGGATAAAAGAATAGTGGATCGGCGCTTTCTTCATATTAGTTCACAAAACACAGTGTGTTAACCAGAGAGGTTTCTTTTTTGGTAAAAGGTTATTGCGACGCGTTTCTGCTCCGGACCGGAGCCTTTGTCAGGCAAGAACCATAACAGATTTAATGAGCTATTCGCAGTTTCACCGTAAAGAATAGTTAGTACTTAGTCAGTGTGTTGTGTGAACAAATATGAAGAAAGCGCCGGTCCACTATTCTTTTATCCCTCGGGACCCATCTAGTTCTAGAATGAGATCTTGTCAAAGCATTTGTCAAGTCTCTTAAGATTGCACTGAAGCTATGAGCCTAATGATATAAGCTCTCCTCTTGATATCATTAATGGGTTTTCCATAGTATTATCATTAAGACATGTTTAGTGGAAGTGCCTTTAAAATAAGATTTTAGATGGGACTCTATTCTAACTACATGTGCAGAGTCTGCAATGATAGTCTTGTTGAGTCTCCAACACTCACCTTTGGAGTGTTTTTTTTTAGGTGTAGGGCTAAAGAATTAGTAAAATGGCCCAATAAGAGTTTAGCTTTTGAAGTCATTTTCAACAACTCTGTAATCAATATGCAATGGTTGTAGTTTTGCTGAGCTTAGACTTTTTAAACCAAGAGATCCAGCTGGTATCTTATAGATTGAATACTACTGAGAATACTGAGAAGACATTAAGATAAGATTAAGATAAGATTAAAACTGGATAGACTAACTCTTTATTAAAGTTTCTAACTGAACAAGAAGAAACCAAATAGAGGAATTGGTACCATGATATGGACAATTGCCAAACTGGAAAAGTTTATAATTGGTTATCAGATAACCCTCAGGAAAATGGACAGTCCAGGGTTACTTCCGAGAAAAGTTTATAATTGGCAATTAGATAACCGGCAGGAAAATGGACAGACCAGGGAACCTTCCAATAAAAGTAAGGAGCATAGCAGCTGATAGAAATCAACTTCTGACGATATATTTTTTTTAAAGATCAGCTTCTCTACGTCAAGACCACCAATAGTCATACAAGAAGAGGTCCTCAGAGATGGAGAAAATCCCCCAGATCCCAAGATCTCAACAGCAACAGAAAGGCACTTCCACAAAGAAAAGAAGGGCCCAGTCTTCAATCTCATCTCAAGAAGTACATCTGAAGTACAAACTAGATTGTTATCCAATGGTTGATCTTCTGTCCTGCATCTACAATTAACCGGTTTCAGATGGATTAGACTTACAACACTTTTTAAGGCAATTAAGTGAAGGGTGTGGGCTGATGAATTGGTAGATAAGGCTGCACAGAAATCCACTGACTTGTCTTAGAGGTGATGCATTTGTCCTTTGGACAGGCACTGATGCCCAATATTTTTTCTCTTTTTAAATTCCAGTTTTACATTCTGAGAGGGAGATTCGATTTCTGGATGTAGAAGTCTTGTTGAATAATGGCAAAATATGAACATGTGTATTAATTAATGAGATGGACAGAAACAATTTATTGGCCTCTAGCAGTAATCACCCAAGTGATGCGATGAAGTCTCTACCGTACAGCCAGTTATTGAGGGTTAACAGATATTTGATGAGGATCTGGACTAAAGAGTAGATGAAATGAGATAGAATTGAAGTTCCGAGTTAGGGGTTATACAGATTACAAATTTAAAAAATAAAACAATGGAATAGATTATGACACATAGAAAACAGAGTGAGTCATAGACAATATTTTGTGCTTATGGTAAATGTAGCACTCCACTGTCTTATTACACATTTATTAGTGTTCTGATAAACCCATAGAGATGACATTTTTGACACTAAAGTGGCATTAGTCACAGTTATGCCCCACAGGAGCTAATAGCCATAGGGCCTGTCCCCAGTAGTCAATAGTCCAAGCAACTGCACTTAGTAGCCTCTAGTTACAGCACCTTCCCCCAATACTGCTAGCCCCTAGTAGCCACCAGTCTGCCCCTTGTAGCTCATTGCCACAGTGGCGGGCTCCAGTAGCCAGAAGTCATAGTCACTGTGTCTGGAATCAGTAGTCACAGTCCTCCCCCCAGTACTCCCAGTCCTTGCCCCCAGTAGTCACAGTGCTGCCCCGAGTAGCTATTTCTGCCGCTATCACCCATGCTTCTCAAGTAGCCACAGTGCTGCCCCCATTAGCCACTGCGATGACCCCAATAGCCAGTGTGGCCCCTTGTAGTTACATTGCTATCTCCAATAGTAGTAGTCACAGTGCTGTTCCAAATAGCCAGTGCTTTCCCACCCTAATAGCCAATAATAAAAAAAAACATAGTTACCTTGTTCCTCCCTGCACTACAGAGAAGGCAAAGTGTGATGAAATCAGACATCTTCCTTTGCTGAATCAGTTCCAACCATAAGCCGCAGCAGTCTTTCATGCACTGCAGATGGATGCATCATTACATATCACCAATACCACCTGAGCCACATTGCCTGCATCTCACAGGCTTTTAGTGCACAGCCTTTAAAGGACACCTGTGTCACTAGTCCTGTCACCTCTACCTGTTGGAGCAGCTCACAAGGATCCCATCCCAGCCTTTATCTAGTTATTTCATACATTATTCATTGTAAAATCATCTATTTTTTATCATGTAAATGAGGCTGGTCACATGGTCAAGGCAGTGATGTCACCCCTGTTACCCCTCCCCTCTCCTCCCCCTGCTCATGTCTGTGTGTAATGTATAGTAAAGTATTGCTGGTGTGTGTGCTGCATCTGCTGACATGCTGCATCCTACTAATACACAGAGACACAGACATCAGCTACACATGAATCTGACATGTTCTGCTGTAAGATGGCTGCCTGGAGCTGCTGTATCTCTCCTAAACACACACAGGCTGCAGGGGGCGTGGACACCAGCACCAGGAAGCACATCATTATACAGCCTCACATCATTATACAGGCTGTCAGTCATGCACTGGGGGTGTGGCTGTGCCTCCCACTCATGAATAGAGTGGACAGCTTGAATATGCTAATGCTTCATTGGACATTTCACAGGTCATTTGCATACAGCTTTAGGACTTCATTGCTTAGGTTTACAGGCATGTAGAGGGACAATTAAGGGATAGAGGCAATGCTCTCTAATGGCAGTTTATGAAAATATATTTAGTTTAGGGGGGTTATTTTGCATGACGGGTTCTCTTTAAGATTGATCACAAGAGATCCGGGAGCTGAGGGCTCCTGTGCTCCTCTACAACAAGTATGGGATCGGAGTCATCACTCCAGCCAGCTCCAAACTTCAGAATAGTATGTGGAGCAGCCTAAGAGGGGGGGGGAGCGTATATACTCAGTGCCTGCTCCACCAACAACCTACCCTTTGGGAGGAAGGAGAGTGTCAGTGTCTTGTAGGAATTTGTATTTTAATAAAAAAATCTTCTTCCTGCCTGGTTGTCCTACAGTTCTGGCTGCCAGCCATGTAGCACAGTGATAAAAACAGGCCTGGTTATGTAAATACAGCCCCCCTAAATAAATAATACTGCTCCCATAATTATGTGTTTCCCAAAAACATTAATTACATAATATTTGGTTGCCCTATGAATTATATTACTTATATAATGTCCATCTAATTATTTATGTACTCTGTTCATCAGTGGGGTTCCCAATGTAGGGAGCAGGGATCTATTTTACCCCAAATGAATAGACACAGGACATATATGTGTGCTACTGCTCTATTAACTGCCTATGGCACTGATGGAAGTAGCTGAATACTGATGAATATCGTGGCAGGTGCATGTGGTAGTGGCTTTTCTGCTCTTTTGGGGTACAACAGGCTACAATTGGGGTACAATTTGTGTGATTTATGGGGGTGTAGCAGGCTCCTTGTGGATAACTTTTTGTAAATGGACAATCCCTTTCTAATATTCTTTTTTTATTTTGCCCCCTTATTTATTGTATGATATTGCCCTCCTTTTCAATTATTCTACATACAATGCCCCCAACCCATTTTTATAAATATTAAACAGTATTTGCTCCTAATATATGCCAGAACAACCTACACAGCTGTGGTCAGGTTCCCCCACCTTCCCATTGACCTCCGTGGTGAGTATTCTGTTTGATTGACAGGAAACACCAACTTAATAGACAGTTATATTGTTTATTTTTCTGCAACCATAAAACAAAGCATTATAGACATACAACAGAGCATCCAAAACTTCTAGTCGTCTCTGTGACCAGCTGTCACATCAATCACCCACCCACAGATCAAACTGACAAATTAAGTAAACATTAGCATCAATATTAGGTCTGGACCCCAGCATGTATAAAGTCTTTGGATAAGGAGTTGCAGTGCCTTGGTTATGGGTGGCCCCAACGCTATGCTGGATCAGCCAGGAACCATCTATGTGCTGCTTTTAAGAAAGGGATGGTGACGCATGGTGCACCACAATGGCAAATAAGCTCATAAAGTCAGTGTCTACAATAACTGCAGTAATTCAGGTGCAAAGCAATACAAGCAAGTCAGGGGGATTACTTCACCAATCTTCTCCCTCCAGAAAAGAAACATTTGATGCTAAGGAAAGGCCTGGGTTAGCTGTCTCTTTCTTTTTCAGAAGCCTGGTACCCTGGTCAAGGGTCTGTGGTAGACTACACGTGTCACAGCTTCTCCTTCTGTTTGTTCATATACCCTGGGAGTTTTCTCATCCCCCGTTCTGTTCCTTAAGTGCAAGACTCTAGGGCCTGGAGCTGTTCTCTTTATACACTTCTGGTGGAGAAGGTGTGATTACATTTCAGCACAAACACAGTGACAAAGCATTCTCCAATAGACTTACATTAAGTCCCCATAATATTCTATGGCAGACAGTTTCTGAAGTTTAAACAACTTTCCAGATACCACCAGTCATTTGAAAGGTCAAGCTATCTACTAGTTTCTCTTTCGTTAGATGTACAATACACTGTCAGGAATGTCTCTCAGTGTACATTAACCATTTCTACAAGTCTATACAGATACAGTATTCATACAGTATTTATAAGAAGAATGTATATATTAAAAAAAAACTATTGATTAATCAAAGTGAACCCTAGATGCAACATAAAGGAAGAAGTGCTGAGTTCATATAGAGGAAATATTACAATGTCAACAAATGTCCAATGTTCAACGCTCCTTTTATTCAGGGCACTACTGTGGTTAATTAATGGTTAAGATGAGATTTCTTCAGTAAATGAGTCTTTGAATTTAAATGGGGTCTGAATAAAATAATATAACATTTAGGAATAAAAATACATCCTAAAATGCTGAGGTTTGAAGACATTATAGCAAATATTTCTACAAGAACAGTATTTTTCCCTGTCACTCCCATATAAGCTGGGATGAAAGCCACCCAGACGCTGCAGACCACCAGCATGCTGAAAGTGATGTTCTTAGATTCATTAAAACTATCTGGTAAATTTCTGGCCAAGAAAGCAACAGTGAAACTAACAGAAGCTAGTAGTCCAATATATGCCAGGAGCACAGAGAAAGCTAGTATGGAACCAACATTGCACTGGAGAATAATTTTGTCAGCAAATAGTTGAAAATTATTTTCGGGATAAGGAGGTGCTACAGATAACCAAATTAAGCTAACTAATATTGGAATAAGAGAAAAGATGAGCATCACACAGTTGGTCATTTTTGGTCCAGTAATATGTCTCCAGACACTTCCAGGCTTAGTGGCTTTGAAGGCCACATAGACCATAAGAGTTTTAGCAAATACAGATGAGAGGGCAATAGAAAAGATGATGATGAATAAGCTGTGGCAAAGAATACAGGTCAAATATAAAGGGCGACCTAGAAACAAAAATACAACAAGGAAGCTTAGCATGATCGAGACCAGTATTATGAAGCTCAGGTTGCGATTTTGGGCCTTGATGACTGGTGTTTCACGATAAAAAAGGAACAAGATGAATATAACTGAAGTTTTCACAAAGCATAAGGCAGAAATAATAGAGATAGTCAGAGCCGCTAGGTCATTTTCGTAGGAGAGATATTCGATGACTTTTTGTACACACTGGTCTTTGTCATCTGGCCACTGATCTTCTGGACACTTCTGGCATAATTCATTGTCTATCAAAAATAAATTAGAAAGTGTGTTAAAAAAATGTACTTTCTAAAGGAAAAGATAATGGGGTACATTTACTAAGAAGAGGGCAATCTGCACTAAAAGCAGTTTGCCTGCATAGTGCGCAGAGGGCACCAGATTCAAGATTTCTGGTGCCCATTCTTCATGAATCTGGCACTCATTGCATTGCCCCGACAGAGTGCAACAACTTTTTTTGGTACACCTTTATCATAGGGCTTGCGACACATTGCTGTCAGACTTTGCATGATAAATCTGACGCACTCTTTGACTAAGCACAGGAACGCCCCCTAATTTGTGTTGTATGAAGACTAGTGCAGCTGCCCCACAAAAGATTTTTATGCGACACAATTGTGGTGCAGGCACTTCTTAGATACCAGTGTAAGCAGTTTGCACCTAGAACGTGCAAAGTCTGTCAGAAAACTGGAGTACAATGTGGGCCAATCTCTTCTTTCGTATTCTAAATTTTGTGCTTCAATAATTACAAACTGTGATTGTGAGCACTGGTGTTAGTTCTTTAAATGCCACTGACAAAGTCGGGGAAGGATTGGTGGGAAAAAAAGGGCAAAAAATGGTGGTGTGTAGTGCTGCCGGCATGTCAGTGTCAGCGTGTGAGCGCCTAAAGTAACTTAAATGCCTCTGGCACCGATTGCGGGTGTTACTGGTGGAGGGTCCAGGTACAGTACACAGACATTGAATTGAAACTAATTGTTTGCTTCTTGTATAATCATCGTTGTGTGCAGGTAGTCTTTCTATCTATATAAAATAGAAGAAGCACCAAGATCTAGAACTATTCTGGATCTCAAAAACATTGTGAATCTAGCATAAACGGGGCTGCTATATGATAGCTACTGTTTACTATATTATACCTGTTGATGATCTCATTTTCATTATTTCTAGGATGGATATGTCAATCTTTATGGAATGGGACAGTGGAACACAGTTCTAGTCATCAGAAAAAGAAGAAAACAGGTGCACCTGCAGACAATGCCCCCTACTGAACTTGGATGCAAATTTAAAAGCAATAAGGATACATTTCCAAGGAATGATAGACTTTTCCTATCAATCTGATAACACTGGAAAATGTGTATGATATTTTAGGAAACATTATAAAGTGCTGTTTACCATTCTGTATTTACTTGACCATTAGGGCGCAAACATATTTTCAATTTTTTTTTCACCAATATCCTTAAACCATAACTTTTTAATTTTATGATGACATTGCCATATGAGTTTAGTTTTTGAATGGAACCATATTTAGCACATATGACTTACTGAACAAGTGACATCTGAGCAAACAGGTACTTTTACAAACCGGTATTTTTACTCAACATTTTACAATTATTGACCAACTACACAGACGACTCTCACCCTTGTGCTGAGTATAAAATGAAAGAAACTTTTGGTTAAATACTACAGCAGAGAAGAGGGACTGGGATCAGTTCAATAAAGGGAGGTGAGAGTCAATTATACTGGATTATATATAATTTAGTTTTTAGACACTTTATATATGATTTCTTACCTAAATGGTGGGATATTTCTCCCTCCGAACATTTTATACATTCAAAACAACATTTATGTTGCCCTCCATAAAAGATCCTTCTATAACCTGGTGGACAATCAGGGGAACATCTGGAGATAGGAACCTAGAGAAAAATCACCACAAGAACATTTTATAGCATGAGTTTGGTAATACACAGTACCAGAAATAAAATAAAATTCATAGGACAAATTAAAATTTTTTTACAACCTCATGTCTTTTATGATTTCGGATTTCTGTTTTTTTTATTCCTGCTTTCCAAAAGAACATAGAGACATATGAGCTTGTTTTCTGCTAAACAAAAAACATTGTTGTGGCCCCTGCACTATGTACTAGGAAGTTAAATAAAAGAAATCGACTAAAAAATGCATTTGCACCTTACAACAGGAGAAAAGAAACATGTCCAACAAAAACAAACCTTTAGCCAAACCCCTGTCTTAGCATAGACAAAAAGAAGTCATGGGGTAGGAATGCAGACATGGATTGGGTGCTGTATATGAAAATCCAACTGCGGCGCTTAGAATAAATGGGGTTACATCTAATTATTTTTCTATATCAAATGGAACCAGACAGGGATGCCCCCTCTCCCCTCTCATATTTGCTTTGGTATTGCTTTTGCGCTGTTAGGGCAAATGTGGACATAGAGGGTATTAAAATTGACCAGAGGAACCATAAAGTATTCGCTTATGCGGACGACTTGTTATTCTTTGTGGCCAGACCTAATATTTCCCTACCAAATTTGATGATCGAACTGCAAAAATATTCCAAATTAGCACTATACAAAATAAATTTAAATAAATCTTAAATACTAAATATCACCGTCAATAATAGAGAAATAACGAATTTGACTGAGAAATTCCCTTTTAGATGGAAAACAGAGGAGATTAGATATTTGGGAATTACCCTAACGGCTGACTTAAATAAGTCGGAAAATTTTTTGTACCTTTAATAAATTAGGTGGAGAGAGACCTGAACCAGTGGGACAAAGGGACCTTCTTTCGGTTGGGTGGAAGTTCTATAATAAAAATGAACTTACTCCCAAAAATTCTATATCTTTTGCAGGCGATACCCAAATATTATATCGGTCAAAACATAGAGGAGGTTTGGGAGTCCCAAATATATTTAGATACTACATAGCCACCCATCTTTCTAGGGTAATTGATTGGCACAGACATAAAGATTTAAAACTTTGGTTGGAAATAGAGGAAAGCGTCTCTCTGATCTCGTTTAAAAGTGCCCCATGGATCTCTATTCCATGCTAGTTTGACTTCAAAAACCCGACTATTAAAGATTTGTAATAAAGCCATCTCTCCCCTCTATCCTCTCCTTTTTTTTCACATTTTAAACAACCCAAATTTCGAACCAGGGAGAAAAGATCAGAGATTCAAAGTGTGGAATCAATATGGGAGGACATATGCTAGGGACTTTATAAAGGAAAATGAATGGTGGTCGTTGGAGGATCTAATCTCACAGGGATCTCCCAGTCACCTGGGATACTGGAGAGCTCTCCAACTACACCATTATTTGAAATCTTTGCCACCAGCAAGTTCTTTTTGTCGGGACATGACAGCATTTGAAGAGAGATATCTGGGTGAAGGCCATATCTCTCATTCTCTTTCAGTAATTTATACTATGTTGAGGGATGGGGAAAATAGGGAGAGACCGAACTTTATAGGAAAATGGGAGAGAGACCTCGGTACTAATATAACAGATTTACAAGAAAAACAGATGTATAGCCTGGTACATAGCTCCTCAATGGCCTCTAATGTACAGGAACAAGGGTATCAATTAATATCAAGATGGTATAGATACCCAGCTGTATTGAACAAGATGCCCCCATCTATTTCACCTATGTGTTGGAGATGTGGGGAGGAAAGAGGTACCTTGCTACACGTTTTTCGGCCTCTCTGGGATCAGATTGGATGCATATTGAGATAATTAGGGGAAGGGGAGTTGGATCCACCTCTTTGTCTCTTAAGTATACCTAAAATTACATCACAGAGATATAAATCCTCAATAGTGGGCCCTATGGTTAACGCAACAAGGGCTTGTATTACCTCTAACTGGAAAAACCCAAATACTCCCACATATCGAGAATGGGTGCAGAGAGTCGAAGAGATCAGGAAAATGAAGGAGCTAACAGCATATATACGAATGGAAAATATGCTATATTTCAGAAAACCTGGGAGAACTGGGCGAGATTTCAATTTACAGCAGAATATAGGAGTCTACTTGAGGTTTGATATTTCTGCTATACATGTTATGGGCTGGAGGGGGGGGGAGCACGGATGGGGGGGGGAGAGGAGAATTTATTTTTTGTTTTTTTTTTTGTTTTTTGTTTTGTTCTGCGAGTTCTTGTTTGTTTTGTGTGTCTGGTGTTTGTGTTTTTAGTTAGTTTGTTATGTTTTACACATCTGGAAGTTAGATGATATTGACTAGGCAACTGGAATTGATAGGGATTTATTGAACGATATAAATGAGTATATTGTTGATCTATCTGTGTTGGGATGGAGGGGGGGGTGGAAATAGGGTAAATTGTATGTACATATGGATTGTGTTTGTAATTTATTGGTAGCATATGTTTATATATTGAAAAATATTTAAATAAAGAATTTAAAAGAAAAAAAAAATAGTCGTGTTAAATGCCAATGCAAAAACAATAATTTTTCTCCCCATATGTGGCTCCATTCTGCAAAAATGTATGCTTTTTTTTACTCCACAAAAAATGCACAAATTTCCATCAATACTTAACCCCAAAATACTGTAACTGAAAATGCATCCCATCCCACAAAAAGTAAGCCATAAAATGGACACAGTAATGAAAGAATATTTATATATCATATTACTGACAAAATTAGATCATTCTATATATTCAAATTACTATAAAGCTTTCAAATGGTTATCAAGCTTTCTAAAAGTTGTTTGCAATAATTTATGGGGTGCACTTATGAAAACTGGACTATTAATAGGGTATTTTTAATATTATATATTTCAAATCTCAAAGACAACAAAAATGATCCCTAAAAACTGAAATTAAAAAATCTCCATGAAAATTTGGAAAATCACAGTTTAGTTTGCAAGCTGTCTAATTTTCTATTTTAAAAAATACATCTTAAAAATGTTGCCAACATAAAGATACTAATTTGGGTAAAAATGCCTAAAAAGCACAAAATTTTGAATTTTGAAAATGAAAACGTTTCATTTCAAATTTCATATTTTTTTCATTACATTTCAAATTTCATAGTTTTTTTCTATTAAATAAATGAAAAGCATATCAACCAAGATTTACCACTAACATAAAGTACAACATGTCACAAAAAAACTTCTCATTCTGTGGTGCATGCACGTGTGTGATATTATTTTTTGTGGGACAAGCTGACATTTTCAATGATACAATTTTGGGAACTTGATGACCTTTTGATCTATTAAATACAATATTTAAGTATGATAAAAGGGTGAAAAAGGATCAGTTTGTGTCACCACTGTTTAAGTTCCTGTAACATCCAGGCCAATGTATTTCTCTGTCCACAGGTTCCTCTGCAGCCCAACCCCTGTCCAGCTAGGGTTACTAGACTGATGGATGGCCAATCCAGTTAGCTACTGGAGGCGGTGTCCAATAACTTCTTAATATACTTTCGCAGTTTCATTCCATTTTGCTGATTTTACTAGTTTACTAATAGCTTTTCCCTATTGCTGCTATTTTGTGTATCTGGCATCTGCTACGTTTACTCATGCTTTCTCTAGAAATTCAATTCTGTCATTAGCCACCAACTTGGCTTTGACCTGCTTCTTTCTATTTCTGCTTGTTTGTCTAAATCTGTTGTTGGTCCCTCTGTGTTCTGGTCTGTCTCTGGCTTCAACCTACCCGTCTACTCCACCATCCAGTAGCTGACAGACAACGAAAGTTCTCACTATCCAGGGTCTTCTAGGGTCTTTTAGAAGGTTTCTAATAAATCAGAGTGAGTTAACCGCTGCTTACACAGTCTGCGCCAAGTCTGGTTGTGGTGTTTGCTGGACAGACATCTGTTTAACGACCTGGTGGTACTATGCCGCAACAAGTCCAACATGCTTTGCGGCGGGCTCTGGTGAAAACTGGATACCACTCAGATTCTGGTCCCTAGTAGGAGGATCAAAAGAGGCTACTGGGGTGTGGAGTAGCCATGCCTTGTAGCCTCAGCTCCGGCTACTCCACCCCTCAGTAGCCTCTTTCACATATTTGCATATTAGGGTAATAAAAGATTTCTAAACTTAGCGTGCCCTGAATGATTCACACTAAAAAGGGCTCAGATGATAATTATTAGATGAACCTGCCACAGGATCTAACTTATTAAGGAGATCCGAGATAGTAGGTTTCCTTTAAGTGTTCAGTGCCATTTAGATATTTTATTTTACACATGTTCCTGTACCATGCACTTACCTTCCCATGTTTCCATTGTATTTCCCTCTCGTAGATGATAAGCTGCTCTCTTTCATGGGCAGAAGAATTGAATATTCCAACATGGTTGAAGACAAAATGTTTTCCAACAATAGTGGCAAAATTATCTATATGATACACAGTGTCCATCTCTCCTCTCTCGGTAAAATAGACCTTTTCACCTAAAGGATCTTCAAAATGGACTCTTCCTAAAAACTACTAGAAAGATATTACATCATAAAACGTATAACATGATTAAATCGTTGTTGGTTGCTCTGTCGTGACTAAGAGCCTTTAGACCTGCAGTGTTGTATGCAGTGTTAGAAGCCAAATACAGGAGTGGAATGACAAAGAGGAGTCATAGCACCTGCACTGTGCACTCTCCCTTCCACTAGGATCTATACCTAGCTTTGTTTTTAAAAACATTTCTACTAAACTATTAAGACAATTAGCAAGATCATAAAGGAGTGGTACTGTAGGTGGTGATCACAGACCATTCCTCTGTTCTCATCCTTTTTGGTTGTTGTTTATGTCGTTTAGGTTAATGTATTTTGTCATTGCTCTCAGTCCTGGGGTAGTTCATGAGGAGATGTCTACAACCTACAGGAGTTGCACATCAGTGTGATCTGTGAAAAGAAGTTTATCTGTGTCTGTCAAGACACAGTGATAATAGCAGATACCAGGAAACAGATCAGTACACAAGGCGAGGTGGCAGGGGTCATAGGAGGGCAACAACCCATCAGCAGTTCTGCTACCTCCTCCTTTGTGCAAGGAGGACCTCCGACAGCCACTAATATCCACTTGTCTGCTCAAATTGTCAGAAGCAGATTCCATGAGAGTGGTATGAGGTCCTGACCTTCACAAGTCGGTGTTGTGCTTTCAGCCCAACAATGTGCAGAGAGATTGGCATTTTCTAGAAAACACCAAGATGTGACAGACATGACTGAATTTGAAGAATGTTCTTCTGCCTACAATAGCCTCCAGCATGACAGGTTTGGCAGTGGGTCCATAATGGTATTGGGAAGCATTTCTTTTGAGGGCCGCAAAGCCATACTTGTGCTAGACAGAGGTTCATAGAGCAATTGTGAGGCCATATTCCGATGCATTGGGCCCTGGGTTCCTTCTAATGCATGACAATTCTAGCCCTCATGTGGCTGTAGTGTGTCTGCTGTTACTGCATTGATGTTATGCATTGCCTTCCCATTCCCTAGATCAATCCGTTGACCAATCAAGCACATCTGGAACATCATGCACCATGGACTGTCCAAGGATTGACTGAGGCTTTAACCCCTTAACGCTGAAGCCACTTTTCACCTTCCTGACACGGCCCATTTTTAAAAATCTGACATGTGTCTATTTAAGTGGTTATAACTTTGGAACGCTTTAACATATCCAGTTGATTTTGAGATACTTTTTTCGTGACACATTGTACTTCATGCTGGTTGAGAAATGTAATCAATATATTTAGTATTTATTTATGAAATAAATGGAAATTTGGCAAAAATTTTGAAAAAAACAATGTTTTCCAAATTCAAAATTTTCTACTTTTTGGAAAGTTGGTCATATCACTAAAATAACTTGATAACTAACATTTTCCATATGTCTGCTTTAACTTGGCATCATTTTTCAAACATCTTTTCCGTTTTTTAGGATGTTAGGAGGCTTATAACTTTAGGTGCAATTTTTCAGATTTTCACGAAAATCATCAAAACCTACTTTTGGAGGGTCAGTTTAGTTAGAAGTGACTTTATAAGGCCCACATGACAGAAACCCCCCACAAATGACACCATTTTAGAAACTACACCCCTCAAAATATTTAAAACAACCTTTGGGAATTTTGTTAACCCTTTGAGCGTTTCATGAGCGTGAAAGATAAATGAAAGTGAAATTAGAGAAATGTAATTTTATCTTACTATAGATTCATTGAACACTAAAATTTGCACCTTCACAATGGGTTAAAAAGGAAAATGTATTTTACAATGTTTAGGGCAATTCCTCCAGAGTATGCCAATACCCATTTTGTCACTGTACCCTGCTGTACGGGCACAGGGGGGCACTTGGAATGGAAAGAGCGTTGTTTCGTTTTTGCAGGGCAAAAAGGCTGAAAAAGTTTTCATGTGTCAGGATGCATTTGGAGAGCCATAATGGTACCAAAACAGAGGAAAGCCCCAACATGAGACACCATTTTGGAAAGTACACCCCTTGGAGAGTTTAGCAACGTATAATTTGTGTATTTTCCCCAACAGGTGTTTGATTCAATTAGGCCCCAAAAGGGAAAAAAGGTGAAAATTTTCTCAAAAAAGTCACTTTTACCCAAAATTTTTGTAAGCCACAAGGGATAAAAGATGAAACAACCCCATAAATGTGTAAAACTATTTCTCCTAAGCACAGAACTGCACCACTTTTGCATATAAATTGTTGTATGGGTACACAGTAGGGCTCAGAAGGGAAAGAGGGGCTTTGGCCTTTTAGAAGCCAGATTTGACAATCATCCTTTACATGTGTCAGGATGCATTAGGAGAGCCCTAGTGGTACCAAAACAGAGGGGAACCCCAACAAGTGTCACCATTTTGGAAAGTGCACCCTTTGGAGAATTCAGCAAGGTGTAATATGTGTATTTTCCCCTACATGTGTTTGCTTCAATTATGTCCCTAAAAGGACAAAGGTGAACATTTTCCCAAAAAAGTCACTTTTATGGCTAATTTTTGTATCCCATAAGGCATTAAAGATGAAACAATCCCAAAAAATGTGTACTAGCATTTCTCCCGAGAATAAAATTGCCCCACACATGCAAATAAAATGTTGTGAAGCTCAGAAGGGAAAGAGGGGCGTTGGCCTTTTAGAAGTCAAATTTGACATACATCCTTTACATATGTCAGGATGCATTTAGAGAGCCCTAGTGGTACCAAAACAGAGCGGAACCCCAACAAGTATCACCATTTTGGAAAGCACACCCCTTAGAGAATTTAGCAAGGTGTAATATGTGTATTTGTCCGTAAAGGTGTTTGATTTAATTAGGACTTAAATAGATAAAAGGTGAACATTTTCTTATAAAGGTCATTGTACCCCTAATTTTATATAGCCACAAGGGATAAAAAAATGTAATAACCTATTTCTCTCGAGTGTAGAAGTACCCCACATGTGTATATAAAATGTTGTATGGGCGCACAGTAAAAGGAAAGGGGAATGTTTGCCTTTTAGAAGCCAAATTTGACAGAAATGTTTGACATGCATTTGGAGAACCCTAGTGGTATAAAACAGAGAAGAATCCGAAAAGTGTCCCTAATTTTTGAATGCACACCCCTTAGAGAATTTTGCAATGTGTAATATATGTATTTGCCCCTATAGGTGAATGATCCAATTAGGCCCGAATCATTAAAAAGGTGAAAATTTTCCTATAAATGTCACTTTACCCCTAATTTATGTAAGCCACAAGGGATAATATATTAAATAACCCCAAAAAAGGTGTAAAACTATTTCTCCCGAGTGTAGAAGTACCCCACATGTGCATATAAAATGCTTTATGGGCGCACAGTAGAGGAAAAGAGGGATGTTTGTCTTTTAGAGGCCAAATTTGTAAGAAATCCTTCACATGTGCCAGGATACATTTGGAGAGCCGTAGTGGTACCAAAACAGAGGAAAACCCGAAAAGTGACCCGAATTGTTGAATGTACACCCCTTGGGGAATATAGCAAGGTGTAATATGTGGTGTAGTGTAATACACGTGGTGAAATGAGCATTTTGAACATATAAGTGGTTTCCAAATATGATGTGCAATGGAGTCCAAGATGGAAATTGCAATTATTTCTGGAAAGTTCAGTGCCCATTATGTGGCGCCCCTTATGAAATAATGGAGGGGTATAGGGAGCAACGGGACATAACAGTTGTTACAATTATTCATTTTACCGAAATTAATTCACAACAGGTTGGGCGCGAATTGTGAATGTCTAGTGTATAAGGAGGTAGTATATACCAAGGGACCAACTAAACTTTTGTCCCTCTGGAGTTGTCGCAGGTCTCTTAGTAGTATATAGTGTCCATCCTTAGTATATAGTGTCCATCCTTAGTATATAGTGTCCATCCTAACTCCTCTTTTGGAACAGACTCTTTATTGAGTCCTATCATTAGAAGTAGCAGAATTCACCGGGAAAATGCTGTCCTGGCAAAACACAGGAACATCTAAACCAGAGGTACTGGGGCCCCGTCCTTCTTGTCCCAATATTAGAGCCTCCAGCATGCGGGGTTGGGCAGTGGGGTCCATAATGGTATGGGAAGCATTCTCTTGTGAGGGCCAGCAAAGCCTACTTTGCTAGAATGAGGTTCTGAGCATTGTGAGGCCATATTCGATTGCATTGGGCCCTGGGTTCCTTCATAATGATGACAATCATAGCCCTCATGTGGCGCTTGTAGTGTGTGGCTGTTAATGGCATTTGATGTTATGCTATTGCACTTCCACCTAGATCAATCGTTGACCATCAAGACATTCTGGACAATCATGCACCCTGGACCTGTCCCAAGATGGACTGTACTGAGGCTTTAACCCTACGCTGAAGCCACTTTTACCTTCCTGACACGGCCCATTTTTAAAAATTGACAGTGTAATGGTAAGTGCGTTTAACTTTTTTTGGACACGCTTTAACATATCCAGTTGATTTTTGATGATATTTTTCGGTGACAAATTTGTACTTCATGCTGGTTGAGAAATGTAATCAATTATTTTAGTATTTATTTATGAAATAAATGGATTGGCAACAAAATTTGAAAAAAAAAACAATGTTTTCCAAATTCAAAATTTTTAACTTTTGTGGAAAGTTGGTCATATCACTTAAAATAACTTGATAACTAACATTTTCATATTGTCTCTTAACTTGGCATCATTTTCAAACAGTCTTTTCCGTTTTTTAGGCTGGTAGGAGGCTTATAACTTAGGTTGCAATATTGTTCAGATTTTCACCGGAAAATCATTCAAAACCATAACTTTTGGAGGGTCAGTTAGTTGAAGTGACTTTATAAGGCCCACACATGACTAGAAACCCCCCCAAATGACCACCATTTTAGAAAACTACACCCCTCAAAATATTTAAAACAACCTGTGGGAAGTTGTTAACCCTTGAGCGTTTATGAGCGTTGAAGATAAATGAAAGGGGGAAATTGAGAGATGTATTTTTATCTTACTATAGATTCATTGACACTAAAAATTTGCACCTTACAAGAGTGGTTAAAAAGGAAAAGTATTTTACAAGTTTAGGGCAATTTCCTCCAGAGTATGCCATCCCCATTTTGTCACTGTCCTGCGTAGGGCACAGGGGGGCACTTGGAAGGAAAGAGCGTTGTTTCGTTTTTGGCAGGCAAAAAGGACTGAAAAAAAGTTTCATGTGTGTCAGGATGCATGGTGAGGCACATAATGGTACCAAAACAGAGGAAAGCCCCCCAAATGAGACACCATTTGGAAGTACACCCTGGAGAGTTTAGCAACGTATAATTGTGATTTCCCCAAACAGGTTTGTTCAATAGTAGGCCCCAAAAGGGAAAAAAAAAGGTGAAAATTTTCTCAAAAAAGTCACTTTTACCCAAAAATTTTTGTAAGCCACAAAGGGATTTAAAAGATGAAACAACCCATTAAAATGTTAAAAAACTAGTTCTCCTAAGCACAGAACTGCACCACTTGTTGCATATAAATTGTGTATGGTTACACAGTCAGGATCAGAAGGGAAAAGAGGGGCTTGGCCTTTTTAGAAGCCGATGTGACCAACATCTCGTTACATGTGTCAGGATGATTAGGAGAGCCCTAGTGGTACCAACAGAGGGGACCCCAACAAGTGTCACCATTTTGGGAAAGTGCACCACTTTGGGGAATCAGCAAGTGTGGTGTAAGATGTGTATTTTCCCCTACATGTGTTTGCTTCAATTATGTCCCTAAAGGAACAAAGGTGAACCATTTTCCAAAAAAAAAGTCACTTATGGCAATTTTGTATCCCATAAGGCAATATTAAGATGAAACAAACCCAACAAAAAAATGTGTTTGTACGTACTCGCATTTCTCCCGAGAAAAAATTTGCACCACACATGCAAATAAAATGTGTGTGAAGCCAGAAGGAGAAAGAGGGGCCGTTGGCCTTTGAGAGTCAAAATTTGACAACCTCCTTTACATATGTAAGGATGATTTAAGAGCCTAGTGGTACCAAAACAGAGGAACCCCAAACAAGTATCACCATTTGAAAGCACACCCCTGTAGAGAATTTAGCAAGGTGTTGTAATATGTGTATTGTCCGTAAAGTGTGTTTGATTAATTAGAATAAATAGATAAAAAGGTGAACATTTTAATTAAAGTGTCATTGTACCACTATTGTATTTTAGCCACAAGGGTATAAAAAAAAACTGTAATAACCTATTTCTCGTCGAGGTAGAAGTACCCCCCAGTGTATATAAAATGTTGTGATGGGGACACAGTGAAAGGAAAGGGGAAGTTTGGCCTTTGATAGCAAGCCAAATTTGACAGAAATTTGACATGCATTTGGGGAAACCCTAGTGGTTATTAAAAGAGAGAAGAATCCGAAAAAAAGTGGTCCCTAATTTTTGAATGCACACCACTTAGAAGAATTTTCATGGGTAAATATGTATTTGCCCCTATAGGTGAACTGACCAATAGCGCGACCCGAATCATTAAAAAGTGAAAATTTCGTAAATGTCACTTTCCACTATTTATGTAAAGACCAAGGATAATCGATTAAATAACCCCAAAAAGGTGGGTAAAATATATTACTCACGAGTGTAGAAGTACCCCACATGTGCATATAAAATGCTTTATGGGCGCACGTAGAGGAAAAAGAGGGATTGGTTGTCTTTTAGAGTGCCAATTGTAAGAAATCCTTCACATGGCCAGGATACATTTGGAGAGCCGTAGTTGGTACCCAAAAAAGAAGGAAAACCACGAAAGTGACCCGAATTGTTGAATGTACACCCTTGGGAAATAGCAAGGTGTATGTAATAGTGTGTAGTGTAATACAGTGGGTGAAAAATGAGCATTTTGAACATATAAGTGTTCCAGAATAGAGCTGCAATGGAGTCAAGATGGAATAACTTGCAATTATATGCTGAAAGTTCAGGCCCATTATGTGGCGCCCCCTAGGAAATAAATGGAGGGGGATAGGGAGCAACCGGACATGAACAGTTGGTACAAGATTCATTTTAACCGAATTTAATTACAAACAGGTTGGGCGGCGAATTGTGAATGTCAGGTATAAGGAGGTAGTATATTACCAAGGGAACCAACTCAACTTTGTCCCCTTGAGTCTGACAGGTTCTCTTAGTAGTTATATAGTGTCTCCTTAGTATATAGTGTCCATCCTTAGGTATATAGGTGTCATCCTAACTCCTCTTTGGAAAGACTCTTATGGTCCTCATCATTAGAGTCGAGCAGAATTCACGGGAAAATGCTGTGCCTGGCAAAACACAGGAACATCTAAACCAGAGGGTACTGGGGCCCCGCTCCTTCTGTACCCCAATATTGAGGTTCCTAATACTTCCTTGAAAACAGAAGAAGAAATGATACGGCAGGACCTGCACATTGAAACAGCTTCGTAAGAGTGTAAAGCATCATCTGAACAATGTGCACAGCAGGTACGTTTTGTTACCAAATCTTCGTTTTAGTAGGGATTTATCACCAATTGTTGTCTCTTATTCACCTAGCGATGCCCAGTTGTGAGAATATTGCGCTTTGGCTGGGACCAATCGACCAGCCAATAGCAGCAAACATGGAACAGAGGGGGGCAACAAAAACACCTATGGACCGCAAGGCAAAATTGGTGGCTGTCAGGAACAGCCGCCACTGCCACGATCACCGTTGTCTACAGACATAGTGAGGGTATTACTGCGTCATAAGGAAATTCGATGCTATTGGCTCGTTGAATTGATGACAAGTAGCAGCGATAATAAAGGGGGGGTGTGGGGGGGACAAGTAACCCTCTATGGTCATGGGGCAGGATGGATGGCTGTCAGGACACAGCCGCCGCTTACCCGATCAGTGAACACCGCAGTTCTTCCCTGACGGTGTTGGAAAGTCACTACCCGCCGCCACAGTTATAACAACGGCTCGTTGGGAATAGGCTTAACAATATTTATTTATTTTTAAGACAATGTAGACAAAATAAGGGCTTATGTTTTGCGAGAGAGTGCACTGTTAAAAAAAACTTAATTTTAGGGTTTGTTTAGCTTATTGAAGAATTTATAACTTTTTACGGTGGAGGAAAATAATCATCAATTCTTGTTTGGAATTTTAGACATTTTTTTTGGGGGGGGGTGTGTTCACTGTCGCATAAACAATATTATATATCTTTATTTCTACGGATCATCTAACGTTACGGTGATACTCATTTATATAGTTTTATTTTCATTTGTCACCAAATTTTATAAGGAAAGGAAAACATGTAGAATAGAAAAATTTCCTTTGTTTTCTATTGCCATTTATAGTGGCATAATTATAGTATTTTTTGGTTTCGGAGCTGGTTGTAAGCTCTTTTTGCAGTGACAAGTTGCTTCTTTTATTGGTATCGTTTTGTGCTATTGTAACTTTTGGATCACTTTCTGAGAACATTTGTGTAAAGCAATTTGATAAAAAGTTTTAATTTTTGGGCAAGTTTTTTTTTTTTTTTTTTTTACCACGTTCACCGAGCGGGTTCCAAATTAATGATATGATTTATTGTACAGATTGTTACGGCGCGGGGCGAGGGATACCAAATAGTGGGTTTTTTGTTGATTGCGTATTTTATACTTTAGACTTGTGTAAAGGAGGAAAATGTGGTGTTTGGGGGGACTTTCACTTTCTTTTATATTTTTATTGAAAAAACCTTTATGTTGTTATTTTAACTTTTTTTTACAGTAATAATGACATCTAAGCTTGAAACAAGTGATCTTCTGATCATGTTCAAGCTTTGTTTTAAGGTTGACACGTGCAATACAGATGTATTGACTCGTTGTAATGTAAGACACTGACATGTGCGATGCCCAGTGTCTTTACAGGCCGGGTTCCTCGTCAGAAGGCAGGGCCCCGGCACCGGAGGAGGATCGCGCAGCACCGGGCACACGGCAGTAACAGGGGACTGACGTACGGAGGAAGCTGACCCCCCCCCGGTAAGTGCGCGGGGGGGGGGGGGGGGGGGGTCAGATTCAGCTTTAGAGCACTTAAATGCCTCTAAACACCCGCGGTCAGCGGACCGGACCGGGTGTAGGGGGTTAACACTGTGATCGGCGAATATCCGATCGAGGGGTGTTAGAGGCGGGTGTCAGCTATAACATATAGCTGACACCCGCCAGCTTCTGCCGGTCTCGGTCAGGAGACGGCGGCCAGAAGCTTGACGTAATAGTACTGACATTTTGCGGGAACGCACCTCCCGCGATGCAGTGCTATTACGTCAAATGGTCGGGAAGGGGTTGATAGGGTTATTGTCAGGAGAGCATTCCTTCACCTTATCAGGAATATTACAGGCATTGATGACTAGGTTCATTAGGCAACATTGCAGGCCACACACACTACTGAGCCACATTTTCTTTGCATTGATGCATTTCCACTGTGGATGAGGCGAAATGAAATTTTCCCATATTGGAATTTGAGTTTCATTCAAATCCAGACGAGCACGGGATATTCATGGCATTTTCATTGATCATTTTTATCGTTCACAAAAACATTCCGCAAGTAATGAATAAAGTTTGCTAGTGGAATATTCATTAAAAAGATCTAGAATGTGGGCATTTCCATTTTTCCTTTATTTTTTTTACAGTATACAGTGTTATGTGATTTATACTTTGGGCAACTGGGCATGGTGGGATAGGGATCTAGGAAGCCCAAGATCATTTACTATAACTTGTGTCAGAGAACAAATAAAAAGGTTAGCTTGTTAAATTTTAATTATGGTTCAAGGGATTTCCTGAAATGCGCGATGATGTAATCAGAAGACCAGTCCTAACAATAGTCTAAGAGTCCAAAAGCCCCATTAATATATAAAGCGTGTATTTGTGTGGTTAGGGTGCTATGTTATGTCCCCTAAAGGAATCTGCACCGTCCATTTTACAACACCCAAATTTGCACAACCGCTCAAAAAACGTGACTACAGGAACGTCATTAGACCAGGGTGACGCTAATAGTTTTCACCTCCGCGCTTTCCAACATCTATAATCAACCAGTTACAGGAGCCAATTGTCTGCGTCGCTGCTGTGGCAGTCGGAAGCTGACAGCTTGATTGGGTTGACTATTCTGCCACGGCCATACTATGAGCTCTGAGCTTTGTGTGTACTATTGGCAATGATATAAGATGTAGTGTGAGTGAGGTAAACAGAAAGAGAGACAGACAGGATTGACAGGGATGAAAGACAGGCTGTGACAGGGAGGAGGGACGGTGTGTGACGGCAAGAAAGCAGGCTGTGAACAGGGACTGTCGGGACAGCGTGGACCAGAACGTCATAGCCGAAGTTGTGGGGGGTGGAGAAAAAATTTGTATCTTGCACATTTCATAATACACATATTAACCCACCATATAACTCACAGGCCATTTATTAGGTAAACCTGTCAATGCTCGTTAACAACTTAATTTCTAACTCAGCCAATACATGGCTGCAACTCAGTGCATTTAGGCAGTAGAAGGTCAAGACAATCTCCTGCAGTTCAAACCGAGCATCAGTTGGGGGAAGAAAGGTGATTTGAAGGTTTAGCTTTGAACGTGGATGGTTGGTGTGCCAGAAGGGTGAGTCTCCGTATTTCAGAAAAACTGCATGATCTACTGGGATTTTCAGCACAACCTCTCTAGGGTTACCAGGAATGGTCCGAAAAGAAAAAACATCCAGTGAGCGGCAGTTCTGTGGTGTGGAAATGCCTTGTTAGCCAGAGGTCAGAGGAAAAGGGCAGACAAGCTGGTTCGAGCTGAGCTGATAGAAAGGCAACAGTGACTCAATCTCACCCAGTTAAAACAAGGTAGGCAGAGAGAATCTCTGAACGCACAGTTACGTCCGAATTTGAGGCAGACGGGCTACAGCAGAGACCACCATCCGGGGGTAGGGGTGCACTCCTTTCAGCTAAGAACAGAGGAAACTGAGGCTACATTTGCAACAAGATACATCGAAATTGACAGTTAGAAGATTGGAAAAAACGTTGCCTGGTATTGATGATCTCGATTGTCCTGCTGCGACATTCGGATGGTTAGGGTCGAATTTGGGCGTCAACACTGAAAGCATGGATCCAATCCTGCCTTGTATCAACGGTTCCGGCGGTGGGTGGTTGGTTCATGGTGTGGGGGAAATGTTTTGCACTCTTTGGGCCCCTTGCGTAACAATTGAGCACTTCTTGCCAAGCCACGCCTACCTGACGTATTGTTGCTGACCATGTCCATCCCTTTATGACAACAATGTACCCAACATCGTGATGGCTACTTTCAGAACAGGAAATAATGCGCCATGTCATTAAAGCGTTGGAATCATCTCAGACTGGTTTCTTGAACATGACAATGAGTTCACGTACTCAAATGGCTCCACAGTCACAGTCTCAATCCAATAGAGGCATCTTTAGGATGTGGTGGAAGGGGGAGATTAGCATTGGATGTCAGCCGACAAAATCTGCAGGCAACTGTGTGATGCCATCATGTCAATATGGACCAAAATCTATGAGGGAATCTTCCAAGCACCTTGTTGATCTATGACCCAGAAGAATTGAGGGCAGTTCTTGAAGGCAAAAGGGGGGTCCAACCCGTCATAGCATGGTGTACCTCATATAAAGTGGCGGTGAGGTACAGAGCATATGTTTGTGTGCTGCTGCTGTGGCAGTTAGAAGTGAGCCATGATGGTGCTATTCGTCCACAGGTCAGTAATATGAGCTTGAGCTTTGATTGTTACTATAGGCATTGAGTATAAGATGCTTATGTTGTGAGGTAAGACAGAGAGCGAGGACGACAGGATTACAGGGGACCTGACAGACAGGCTGTGACAGGGACTGGGACAGGGACGGTTGTGACAGGCAAGAAGACAGGCGTGTGACAGGCACAGAAGACAGGCTGTGACGGGATGACAGGCTGTGACAGGGACTGACAGACAGGACAGGCTGGACAGGTGACTTGGCTGCTATTCTTTCACAGGTCATTAATATGAGCTTGAGCTCTTGATGTTTACTATAGCAGTTAGTATAAGACGTATGCGTGAGGTAAGATGGATAAGGATACAGAAATACGAGTTGCCCTGGAAAACCAATCAGAGATCACTGCTGTAATTTTATAAACAGCTGTGCATAAATGAAATTGAGCTCTGATAGTGGCCAGGGCCAACTGAGCCAGTTCTGCTTTCAGACAACTTCTCATAAACTCTCCAGAGGACAGGTTACAGTCAGAGACAGTTCACAGAAAGGAGGTCAAAGGTAGTCATGAAAGAAACGGCCAGAGACAGTCAGCTAATGAAAGTAAGTTCAGAGGACAGTAACTAAAAGAAGAGACGGTCAGATGAGGAGAGAGAGATTAATATATATAAAATATTTGTTGTTAAGCAATTCTATTTGTTATTATAGCTTAAAGCAGTTATTTAGAATCCAGAGCAATGCGGTGATCACAGCTTGTTTGTATGACAAGAATATTGAAGAGCAAGGTTAGACTGATAGAAAAATATAAGTGTGAGCAGAGACTGCAAGTCCAAATTTGTACAATTCAAAACCCCTAAAACACTCTATTAGTACCAATGTGCAAAACAATACCGTCCATAGAAATAAAAACGGGACACAGAAAAGAAGGACAAGCCATCTATATGTTTGGTCGCCTTATATTCTCCCCCGTAATATCATTTTAATTATGTTATTGCTTAGAGATGTATTAAAAAGTTTTATGTTTAATTATATTTTGGGGTCAGTTTCTTCTGTAATGGTGCTCTAATGTATTGACTTGCATTATGAGCCATTATGGCGAACCTGTCATCTGAATAACGCATTTGTCACTAATAAAGGTTCCATTGCCATTAATGCTTAATTCCGATCTGCTGTTGTCAATCAACATTACTGCTCCAGTTTAGTTTTAAAATCATAATAACATAAAAATATCACTGAAGAAATCACGTGGCGGTTAATTGCCAAAAAAACTCCTGAGATCATGCTAATTCACTGTTGATGGAGTATTTTAGAAAAACAATATATTAAAATATAACTTTTTATGCTTTTATTAAAAAAGTCAGGCGCTAACAGTAACAAACATACAAACATGTTATTATAACTCAGTGTTCTTAAAGTTGACAGGATGTTTGCACAGTTCTGTGCTTATTCGAACAATTAAAACCCTGGGTGATGTTTTATTGTCCAAAACAAAACTCCCACTGAGAAATATCTATTGAGGCAGTTTGTGGATTTTATTGCCATTCACTTCACCCAACTACTTGTTGACTGGAGCTGCGTTCGGTGTCAGTTAGAAGAAAGTATATTGACATGCTTCCTTGAGCACTTACATGGCAGCCTTATATGTATTATAAGCTTGCCGTGTGTAGTATCCTAGCCTTGTTACTGGTCTATTGTGACAGCAACTTATGACTATAGGCATCTTTGAGCAGAGAGGCTCTAGATTTGGCGACTCGATCTATCTCAAAGTTGTAACTTCTCCGTATCATGATTACGGAACCAGAGTGCTATACCTCAGCTTAAGTTCAAGCACGGCAGCTTATGTGATGTAAAGTTTGCGTGTATATGGAGGATAAGCCTATGGTTAGATCATTTAATCAGACCTTTTAGGCAATAAAGCTTAAATGCTAGTTATTGAGCCGTGGGTGTATCCACTATCTCAACCCCTGTGGGTGGTGTCACGGCCGAAGAATCCAACCTCTGTGTCAAGCTGATTATGACCCAAGCTAAGGTGACTCGTAGCTAGACTACACACTCACTACAACTAAACTGACCATTGCTCATTATTGCAAACTGCACATATAAAACCACTTACGGACCGACGCATTCTTTTGCAACAATCATCAGGGGTCTCTATCCTGGCTATTATAGCTAGGGTGTATATGCTTGTAGGTCTGTGCTGTGGTTACTCAGGCATTGATCTGGCCACAGCGCAGCGACGTTACAGCCTGCTTTTATTCAAGATCAATCGTCGTCAACCGCTGACAAGCCTTTCCTTTTCATCCAAATCGGCTGGCCTCAGAGTAAGAGGTGTGTCGGAGGTGTGGTTACCTCTGTCAGTGATCAGCCAATCAAGTTTCGGGGAGGGTGCCGTAATGACACTGCACGTCCCATGGCTATCTCTGCAGCGCCTTGCAGTGATTGTACGGAGGTAGAGAGGAAGGAATCAACCTATAAAAAGAGGTCTCTCCCCGGTTTGCGATCAGCCCATAGTGTTATTTTATGCAGAATTCCATGAGTTAAAAACGTATGGTTTTAAGGGACACCTCAAGTGCATCTAGAGATCGCGGTTAACCACACAAATATAGATGTAACTAGATCATGCCTTAGGGATCTGCCACCGATAGATTCAGGTCATGGTGGGACAGAATTATTTGTCACTGTTGTATACTGTAGGATGCACTGTGCTTACAGTGCCTTTATTACAGTATCCTGACTGTATTCTGCACAAATGCTATATGACAGATGGCTTTCACAGGTGTGAGGGCTAGTAAGCATATGAGGCACAGTATAAACCCAAGTTCATAAGGGGGTTTAGACAAGAGTAAAGAATGGGTGTTAGGTATACAGTTGTATATAGGTAATAGATATAGTATAGTCAGTAGCTTATTATGATATTACGGTTGTGGTATTCATAGTAATATGGACTTGGAGGTATGGTACCATTATGGGAGAATAGAGGTATAAAGCGTACGATTTTTGCGGATATGTGCCATTGTATCGACAGCAGAACACTATCTGGTACATAGGGCCAGTTTGATATGTGTATTCTTATTCAATGAAACTCGCATAGGAGATGAAAAAAAAAAAATCGTTTAATCCTGCGGTTTAATGGTACAGAGCCTATAATGTCCATTGGCTATCTTTCTGAGGATCATTTCTCCAGTCTCCCCTATCACTGATGGTTAATCTCCATCACTGCCTCTGAATGAAATAGATTGCTAGTACTACCTTGATGGTGTTTCACATATGTGGCTACGGGGTATCCTAGCGGCATGACATGTAGCAACGTACACCACACGGAGGATGGTTGGAAAAGTGATAAATATCTCGTATCTCAACTGTTCTGATGTGGTGCAACTTGTTACATTTGCATGGTGTGATCCATGTCATTGCAGAACAGTGCCGCAGCGAAAGGTACTTTAGGTCTTCTGTTGAAGCCAAGGTTCCATGGGTTTCGGTGGGCGGTAGATAACTAGTGACCGAAGCGTCTTTGAGGTTCTACCCCTTCTGTAGTTAATTGATGGTTTAAGGGGAATCATTGGGACTCACCTGTCATGCATGAGGGGACCAGGTGTTTACTGGATTGATCCCCTAATCTTATTATTGCCATCGTAAGTGCCTACAATGCGGGCTGTTGTTTGTTCTTAACCTCTATTCTTTATCTTTAGGAGTGAGCGAGTATGTTCTCTCTACCTGCAGGTTGCTGTATGATCCTCAGGAATTCGTTGAAGAAGGGATCACTCGACTTTGAAGCGGTCACTAAGGGTCTACAGATTTATTTTCAAAAAATCTCGAAAACCCACTACAGTTCTCCGCATACGGAGGAATTGGCCCTAAGGGACCTTTTTAGGGAATATGGATGACAGCTGTCCAGCCTAGTAAGTTATAGTTGGCTGTTGGTCTTTCTGTATACCTAGTAACATTGGCCTGCTGTCGTTTGCTAATTTCTTCTAAATCCCGAAAGGTGATTTTGTTTTTCTGAATTTCGGACGTAAATGTAGGCCCAGGTCTGTCCGGGTTCAATTGCAGTCACAAAAATCTCAAAACCTACTGGAGCACCTTTGTAAACTGTCGCTTCCGTCTATGTTAGAGGACACAAATGGAGGTCCACCTAGCTGGGTCAGAACATCAGCCTGAGAAACAGAGGTTGGATAGTTTACCGTTGACACCAACCACAGGTGAGTGTAGATAGTGGATACCCCACGGCTCAATACAATCAGCAGTTTAAGCTTAAAGTAAAATGATCTAAACCATAGGCTATCTCCATATACACGGCCAATAAACACATAAGTTTGCGTGCTTGAACTTAAGTGAGGTATAGCACTCGTGGTCAGCTAGTAGATACGGAGACAGTTACCACTTGAGATGTCTACGTAACTTAGCTATCGCCCCCCCAGATTTGGGTTGGTCATGGGATTGTTGGAATAGTGTTGGTGTAGATTTGTTATTGGTAAGGCAGAGTAGTCTTGCTACGTTTAAAACTGATCTAAATACAGAAAAATAAAAGAAACTGAAAGAAATAGAATTGGATCCAATTCATTTGCGTAAGGGACTTATATGGGATTTTCCTATATATCAGTTATGTCCATGCCAGACAGCTTGAGTTGTTAGACACAACTGATGATCTTCGGGTGTACCGTATGTAAACATCTAGTGTCCTTAGGAAGAGTATATCCGGATCACACAGGCATTCAGCCACACATAGAGAGTCCCTCCCCCTCAATAACCTTAAAGAGGACCTGTCACCCCAAAAAGATCCCCACCAAATATGCCCCTCCATAATCCTCTCCCCAGCCTATAAATAATAAATTTATTTTAATGTATGTACGCAAAGTTGCACTAAATGTTCCTAAAAGATCTGACCTCTTACCAAATCGCATCACATCGCTGGCAGCAATATATATATGATATACGGCCAGCGCTGTCAATAAACAAGGTGCGCAGCTGCACCACACGATTGCGCAATATATGCAGTGATGGCGGCTTCTCTTACAGGTCCCCGCTGAGAGCCTAAGAGAGGGGAAACAAAGGGGCCTGGTGGAGGAGTGTCGAGGGAGTGTCAGCCAGAGCTTACAGAGGAGTGCCGGCCCCCTCATGAATATCAGACTGCCAGCGCTAGAGATACGTGGATCCGACATCTTATTTGGTAAGAGGTCAGATCTAAGAGCAAAAATTTTGAATTTGAAAAATGAAAACGTTTTGTCATTTCAAATTTCATATTTTTTTATTAAACCCAAGTTTTTCAAATTTCATAGTTTTTTCTATTAATAAATGACAAAAGGATATCAACCAAGATTTACCACTAATAAAGTACAACATGTCACAAAAAAAACTTCTCATTCTGGTGGTGCAGGCACGTGTGGATATATTTTTTGTGGACAAGCTGGACCTTTTCAAGGTTCATACAATTTTGGGAAACTTGAGACCTTTTGATCTATTAATACAATATTTAGTATGATAAAAGGAGTGAAAAAGATCATTTGTGTCACATGTTTAAGTCCGGTAAAATCAAGGGCCAAGGTATTTCCTGTTCCACAGGTTCTCTGCAGCCAACACTGTCAGCTAGGGGACTAGGATGATGGCTGGGCAAATCCAGTTAGCTACTGGAGGCGGTTGTGGTGTCCAATAACTTCTAAATACTTTTCGCAGTTTCATTCATTTTGTGATTTTACTAGTTGACTATAGCTTTTCCTATTGCTGCATTTGTGTATCTGGCATATGATAGTTTACTCATGCTTTTATAGAAATTCAATTCTGTCATAGACACCAAACTTGGCTTGACCCTGTTCTTTCTATTTCTGATGTTTGTCGAAATCTGTTTGTTGGTCCCTCTGTGTTCTGGTCTGTCTCTGGCTTCAACTACCCGTCTACTCCACCATCCAGGAGATGACAGACAACGAAAGTTCTCACTACCAGGGGTCTTCTAGGGTCTTTAGAAGGTTTCTAATAAACAGAGTGAAGTTTAACCGCTGGCTTACACAGTCTGCGCCAAGTCGGTGGTGGTGGTTGGGAAGCATCTGTTTAACGACCTGGTGGTTGGTCTATGCCGCAAACAAGTCCAACAGGCTTGCGGCGGCTCTGGTGTGACAACTGGATACCACTACGATTCTGGTCCCTAGTAGGAGGATCAAAAGAGGCTAATGGGGTGTGGGAGTAGCCATGCATTGTAGCCTCAGCTCGGCTACTCCACCCTCAGTAGCTCTTTCAACATATTTGATAGTAGGGTAATAATTACAAGATCTTCTAAAACTTAGCGTGCCCTGAATGACAAAAAAACACTAAAAAGGGCTCAGATGATAATTATAGATGAACTGCCACAGGATCAACTTATTCAAGGAGATCCGAGATAGGTCGGTTGCCTTTAAGTGTTCAGTGCCATTTAGATATTTAGTACCATGTTCATGTACCATGCACTTACCTTCCATTGTTTCCATTTATTCCCTCTAGGAGATGATAGCTGCCTACGTTCATGGGCAGAAGAGCAGGAAGAATTGAATATTTCCAACATGGTTGAAGACAAATGTTTTTTTCCAACAATAGTGGCAAAATATCTATATGATACACAGTGTCCATCTCTCCTCTCTCGGTAAATAAAATCGACCTTTTCACCTAAAAGGATATTCAAAATGGACTCTTTCCTAAAAAAATACTAGAAAGATATACATCATAAAACGTATTATATAACATGATTTAAACGTGGTTGGTTGATCTGTGGACAGAGCCTGGACCTGCAGTGTTGTATGCAGTGTAGAAGCACAACTACAGAGTGGAATGACAAAGAGGAGTCATACCACCTGCACTGTTGTGCACTCTCCCTTCCACTAGATCTATACGAGCTTTGTTTTTATAAAAAAAAACAATTTTCTACCTAACTATTAAGACAATTAGCAAGATCAAAAGGAGTGGTTACATTAGGTGGTGATCACAGACCATTCCTCTGTTCTCTTCCTTTTTGGTTGGTGTTATGTCGTTTAGTTTAATGTATTTTGTCATGCTCTCGTCATGGGTAGTTCATGAGGAGATGTATACACCTACAGGAGATCGTTGAACACAGTGTGATCTGCTGAAGAAGTTTATCTGGTCTGTCAAGACACAGTATAATTAGCAGATACCAGGGGAAAACAGATCAGTACACAAGCGAGTGGTCCCGGGGGGTAGGTGGTTTACGTTGGTGGCCAGGGGGTCATAGGTGAGGGCAAAAACCCATCAGCAGGTTATGCTACCCTCCTTTGTTCAAGCGAGGACCTAGACAGCACTCATATCCACTGTCTGCTCAAATTTGTCAGAAGCAGATTTCCAGAGAGTGGTATGAAGGGTCCTGACCCACAAGTCGGTGTTGGGCTTTACGCCACACAAGTGCAGAGAGATGGCATTTTCTAGGAAACCACCAAGATGTGACAGAACTGACTGAATTTGAAGAATGTCTTCTCCCTACAATAGCTCCAGCATGGACGGGTTGGGCAGTGGGCCATAATGGTTGGGAAGCATTTCTTGTGAGGGCCGCAAAGCCCTACTTTGCATAGACAGTAGGTTCATGAGCAATTGTGAGGCCATATTCCGATTGCATTGGGCCCCTGGGTTCCTTCTAATGATGACAATCTAGCCCTCATGTGGCTGTTGTGTGTGTGCTGTTATGGCATTTGAGTGTTATGCATTGCTTCCAATCCCTAGATCAATCGTTGACCAATCAAGCACAGCTGGACATCATGCACCCATGGACCTGTCAAAGATGACGTGAGGCTTTAACCCTAACGCTGAAGCCACTTTTACCTTCCTGACACGGCCCATTTTAAAAATATGACATGTGTATATGTAAGTGGTTTAAACTTTTTTTGGAACGCTTTGAACATATCCAGTTGATTTTTTTGAGATATTTTTCGGACAATGTACTTCATGCTGGTTGAGAAATGAATCAATAGTATTTAGGATTTATTTATGAAATTAAAGGAAAACTTGGCAACAAAATTTGAAAAAAAAAACAATGTTTTCCAAATTCAAAAATTTTTACTTTTGGAAAGTTGGTCATATCACTAAAATAAACCTTGATAAACTAACATTTTCCATATGTCTATCTTAAACTTGGCACTATTTTCAACATCTTTTCCGTTTTTAGGCATTGGTAGGAGGCTTATAACTTTAGGTTGCAAATTTTTCAGATTTCACCGGAAAATCATCAAACCATACTTTTGGAGGGTCAGTTAGTTAGAAGTGACTTTAATAAGGCCCCACCATGCAAAAACCCCCACAAATGACACCATTTTAGAAAACTACACCCCTCAAATATTTTAAAACAACCTTTGGGAATTTGTTAACCCTTGAGCGTTTACATGAGCGTTGAAAGATAAATGAAAGGGGAAATTTGGAGATGTAATTTTATCTTATATAGATTCATTGACACCTAAAAAATTTGCACCTTAACAAGGTTAAAAAGGAAAATGTATTTGTACAAGTTTAGGGCAATTCCTCCAGAGTATGCCACTACCCCATTTTGTCACTGTCCCTGCTGGTAGCGGCACAGGGGGGCACTTGGAAGGAAAGAGCGTTGTTTGTTTTTGCGAGGCAAAAAGGACGAAAAAAGTTTTCATTGTGTTCAGGATGCATTTGGAAGGCTCATAATGGTACCAAAACAGAGGAAAGCCCCCCAAATTGAGACACCATTTTGGAAAGTACACCCTTGGAGAGTTAGCAACGTATAATTGTGTATTTTCCCCAAACAGGGTTGATTCAAGTAGGCCCAAAAGGGAAAAAAAGGTGAAAATTTTCTCAAAAAAAGTCACTTTTACCCAAAAAATTTTTTTGTAAGCCACAAAGGGGATTTAAAAGATGAAACAACCCATAAATGTGTAAAAAACTAGTTCTCCTAAGCACAGAACTGCACCACTTTTGCATATAAATTGTGATGGTACACAGTCGGTCAGAAGGGAAAAGAGGGGCTTGGCCTTTTTAGAAGCCAGATGGACAATCATCCTTTACTGTGTCTAGGATGCATTAGGAGAGCCCTAGTGGTACCAAACAGAGGGGAACCCCAACCAAGTGTCACCATTTTGGGAAAGTGCACCCTTTGGGGAATTCAGCAAGTGGTGTAAAGTGTATTTTCCCCTACATGTGTTTGGCTTCAATATGTCCCTAAAAGGAACAAAGGTGAACATTTTCCCAAAAAAAAAAGTCACTTTATGGCAATTTTGTTATCCCATAAGGCATATATTAAGATGAACAACACCCAAAAAAATAAGTTTGTACTCTACTCGCATTTTGCCCGAGAAAAAATTGCACCACACATGCAAATAAAATGTGTGAAGCTCAGAAGGGGAAAGAGGGGCCGTGGCCTTTGAGGAAGTCAAAAATTTGGAGACATCCTCTTTACATACTGTCAGGATGAATTAGAGAGCCTATGGTACCAAAACAGAGCGGAACCCCAAAACAAGTATCACCATTTGAAACGCAACCCCTGTAGAGAATTTAGCAAGGTGTAATATGTGTATTTGTTCCGTAAAGTGTGTTTGATTAATTAGATTAAATAGATAAAAAAAGGTGGAACATTTTATTATAAGGTGTCATTGTACCCTAATTGTATATTCTAGCCACAAGGGATATAAAAAAAAATGTAATAACCTAATTTCTCGATGTCAGAAGTACCCCCAGTGTATATAAAATGTTTGTATGGGGACACAGGAAAGGGAAAGGGGAAGTGCCTTTTGAGGAGCAAGCCAAATTTGACAGAAGTTTGACATGCATTTGGACGAACCCTAGTGGTATATTTAAACAGAGAGAAATCCGAAAAAGGTGGTCCCTAATTTTTTGAATGCACACCCCATAGAAGAATTTTGCATGGTGTATATATGTATTGCCCCTATAGGTGATGACCAATTGCCCGACGCCCGAATCATTAAAAAGGTGAAATTTCGTATAATGTCACTTTACCACTCATTTATGTAAAGACAAAGGATAATCGATTAAATAACCCCAAAAAGGTGGTAAAAATATTCTCCGAGTGTAGAAGTACCCCACATGTGCATATAAAATGCTTTATGGGCGCACGTGAGGAAAAGAGGGATTGTGTTGTCTTTTAGAGTGCCAATTGTAAGAAATCCTCACATGGGCCAGGATACATTTGGAGAGCCTGTAGTTTGGTACCCAAAAAAGAGGAAAACCCAGAAAGTGACACGAATTTTGAATGTACACCCTTGGGGAATATAGCAAGGTGTTGTAATAGTGTGTTAGGGTAATACAGTGGGTGTGAAAAATGAGCTCATTTTGAACAATAAGTGGTTTCCAAATATGGGCAATGGAGTCCAAGGATGGAAAACAATTTTGCAATTATTCTGAAAGTTCAGGCCCATTATTGGCGCCCCCTTAGAAATAATGGAGGGATAGGGAGCAACGCGGATCATAACAGTTGGTACAAGATTCATTTTAACCGATAATTTATCAAACAGGTGGGCGCGAATGTGAATGTCTAGGTATAAGGAGGTAGTTTATTACCAAGGGACCAACTCAACTTTGCCCTTGGGTTGGCGAGGTCTCTTAGTAGTTATATAGTGCTCTCCTTAGTATATAGTGTCCATCCTTAGGTATATAGTGGTCCATCCTAACTCACTCTTTGGAACAGACTCTTATGGTCCTATCATTAGAGTCGAGCAGAATTCAGGGGAAAATGCTGTGTCCTGGCAAAACACAGGAACATCGTAAACCAGAGGTACTGGGGCCCCGTCCTCTTGTCCACAATATGAGGTTCCTAAATATCTCTCTTGAAAACGGAGATGAAGAAATGATAGCGCAGGACCTCACATTGAACAGCTCGTAAGAGTTGTACAAGATCATCTGAACAATGTGCACAGCAGGTACTTAGTTGTTACCAAATCTTCGTTTTAGTAGGATTGTATCACCAATTGTTGCCTCTTAGTCACCTAGCGATGCCCAGTGTGACGAATATTGCTGCTTTGGCATGGACCAACTCGACCAGCCAATAGCAGCAAACATGGACAGAGGGGGGGGCAACAAAACACCCTTGGACCGCAACGGCAAAATTGGTGGCTGTCAGGAAAGCCGCCACTGCCACGATCACCGTTGTATACAGGACATGTTGACGGGTATTACTGACGTCATAAGGAAATTCGTGCTATTGGCTCGTCTGAATTGATGGACAAGTAGCAGCGATATAAACGGGGGGAGTGGGGGGGACTAGTAACCCCTCTACTGGTCATGGGGCAGGATGGATGGTGTCAGGAAAGCCTGCCGTCTACCCCGATCAGTGAACACCGCACGTCTTCCCCCTGACAGGATGTTGGAAGGGTCACTACCCGCCGCCACCGTTATAACAACGCTCGTTGGGAATAGGCTATACAATATTTATTTATTTTAAGCAATGTAGAAACATCATAAGGGCTTATTTTGCGAGAGAGTGCACTGCTAAAAAAACTTAATTTAGTGGGTGTTTTAGCTTATTGAAGAATTTTATAACTTTTTACGGGTGGAGGAAAATAAACATCAATTCTTGTTTTGGATTTTTAGCATTTTTTTTGGGGGGGGGGTGTTCACTGTCGCATAAACAATATATATTTATCTTTATTTCTACGGATCACTACGTTACGTGATACCTCTTTATATAGTTTTATTTTATTTGTCATCAATTTTATGAGAAAGGAAAACTTGAGAATAGAAAAATTTCCTTTGTTTTGTATTGCCATTTATAGTGGCATAATTATAGTCATTGTTTTGGTTTCGGAGCGGTTGAAGCTTTCTTTTTGGTGACAAGTTGCTTTTTTATTGGTATCTTTTTGTGCTTGTAACTTTTAGGATCACTTTTCAGAACATTTTTGTAAAGCAATTTGATAAAAAGTTTTAATTTTTGGCAAGTTTTTTTTTTTTTTTTTTTACCACGTTCACCGAGCGGGTCCAATTTAATGATGTATGATTTATTGTACAGATTGTTACGGACCGCGGCGAGGAACCAAATAGTCGGGTTTTTTGTTGATTTAAGCGTATTTTATACTTTATGACTTGTGTACAGGAAGGAAAATGTGGTGTTTGGGGGACTATTCACTTTCTTTTATATTTTTATTGTAAAAACCTTATGTAGTTTATTTTACTTTTTTTTACAGTATAATGACACTAAGCTTGAAACAAGTGATCTTCTGATCATTTGTCAAGACTGTTTTTTTAAGGTTGACACGTTGCAATTACAGATGTATTGCACTCGTTGTAATGTAAGACACTGAGCATGTGCGCATGCCCCAGTGTCTTTACAGCCGGGTTCCTCTCAGAAGGCAGGGAACCCCGGCCACCGGGAGGAGGATCGAGCAGCCCGGGCACCAGGCAGTAACGGGGACTGACGAGTAGGAGGGAAGCTGACCACCCCCCGGTAAGTGACGCGGGGGGGGGGGGGGGGGGGGGGTCAGATTCAGCTTTAGATGAGCCTTTAAATGCCTCTAACACACCGCGGTCAGCGCGGGGACCGGACGGTGTAGGGGGTTAACACCTGTGATCGGACGAATCTCCGATCGGGGTGTTAGAGGCGGGTGTCAGCTATAACATATAGCTGACACCCGCCAGCTTCTGGCCGCTCCGGTTCAGGAGCCAAGGCGCCGAAGCATTGACGTAATAGTACTTGAATTTTGCGGGAAAGCACTCCCGCGATTGCAGTGCCTATTACGTCAATGTCGGGAAGGGGTTGGAAGTAGGTTATCTAGTCAGGAGAGCATCCTTCACCTTATCAGGAATATTCAGGCATTTGATGCGAGGTCATTAGGCACATGCAGGCCACACACACTACTGAGCCATATTCTTTGCATTGATGCATTTCCACTGTTGGATGAGGCTGAAATGAAATTTTCCATATTGATTTTGAGTTTCATTCCAAATCCAGACCGCCACGGGATATTCATTGGCATTTTCATTGATCATTTGTTTCATCGTTCACAACACATTCCGCAATGTAATGAATAAAGTTTGCTAGTGGAATATTTCATTAAATAAGATCTAGAATGTGGGATTTCATTTTTTCCTTTATTTTTTTTACAGTATACAGTGTTTATGTGATTTATACTTTGGGCATACTTGGGCATGGTGGGATAGGGATCTAGGAAGCCCAAGATCATTTACTATAACTTGTGTCAGAGAACAAATAAAAAGGTTAGCTTGTTAAATTTTAATTATGGTTCAAGGGATTTCTGAAATGCGCTGATTATTAGTAAGACCAGTTCCTAAATAGTTAAGAGTCAAAAGCCCCAATCTAATATATAAGCGATGTTTGTGGGTCTATGTGGGCATGTTATGTCCCCTAAAGCGAATCTGCACCGTCCATATTACAATCACCCAAATTTGCACAAACCGCTCAAAAAACGTGACTAGGAACGTCATAGACCAGGGTTGCGCTAATATTTTCACCCCGCGCTTTCCAACATCTATAATCACCAGTACAGGAGCCAATTGTCTGCTGCGTGCTGTGGCAGTCGGAAGCTGAGCTGGCTGATTGGGTTGATATTCTGCCACGGCCATATATGAGCTCTGCGCTTTGTGGTACTATTGGCAATGGAGTATAAGAGTATGTGTGAGGTAGAGGACAGAAAGAGAGACAGACAGGATTTGACAGGGACTGAAGGACAGGCTGTGACAGGGAATGGCAGGGACAGGTTGTGGACCGGCACAGAAGCACAGGCTGTGGAACAGGGACTGTTCAGGACAAGCGTGACAGAACGTCATAGCCGAAGTTTGTGGGGGGTGGAGAAAAAATTGTTGTACTCTTGCATTTCATAATAACACATATTACCACATATCAACTCACAGGCCACATTTATTAGGTATACACCTGTCAACTGCTCGTTAACACTTAATTTCTACATCAGCCAATACATGGCTGCAATCAGTGCATTTGGCATGTAGACATGGTCAAGACCAATCTCCTGCAGTTCAACACGAGCATCAGTACTGGGGGAAGAAAGGTGATTTGAAGGCCCTTTGAGTGGCATGGTTGTTGTGTGCCAGAAGGGTGATGTCTCCGTATTTCAGAAACATGCTGATCTACTGGGATTTTCACGCACAACCCATCTCTAGGTTTACCAGGAATGGTCCGAGAAAGAAAAAACATCCAGTGAGCGGCAGTTCTGTGGTGTGGAAATGCCTGTTAGAGCCAGAGGTAGAGGAAAAGGGAGACAAAGACATGGTTCGGCTAGCTGATAGAAAGGCAACAGTGACTCAAATCTCACCGTTAAACAAGGTAGGCAGAAGAGCATCTGCTGAACGCACAGTACGTCCGAATTGAGGCAGCAGGGCTACAGCAGCAGACCACCACCGGGGGAGGGGGTGCCACTCCTTTCAGCTAAGAACGAGGAAACTGAGGCACATTTGCAACAAGCTAATCGAAATTGACAGTAAAGATTGGAAAAAACGTTGCCTGGTACGATATCTCGATTGTCCTGCGCGACATTCGATGGATGGTTAGGGTCAGAATTGTGGCGTCAACACACTGAAAAGCATGGATCAATCCTGCCTTGTATCAACGGTTCAGGCTGGTGGGGTGGTGTCATGGTGTGGGGAATATTTTTGCACTCTTTGGGCCCACTTGCGTACAATTGAGCATCGTCTGCAAGCCACGCCTACCTGCAGTATTGTTGCTGACCATTGTCATCCTTTTATGACCAACAAATGTACCCAACATCGGATGGCTTACTTTCAGACAGGAATAATGCGCCATGTCATAAAGCTGGAATATCTCGACTGGTTCTTGAACATGACAATGAGTTCACGTACTTCAAATGGGCCTCCACAGTCACAGCTCTCAACCAATAGAGATCTTTAGGATGTGGGGAAGGGGGAGATTAGCATCTGGATGTCAGCAGACAAAATCTGCAGGCAATGTGTGATGCCATCATGTCATATGGACCAAAAATCTATGAGGGAATGCTCCAAAGCACCTTGTTGATACTATGCCACAGAAGAATTTGAGGGCAGTTCTTGAAGGCAAACAGGGGGTCAACACCGTATAGCATGGTGTACCTCATAAAAGTGGCGGGTGAGGTACAGAGCAATGTTTGTGATGCTGCTTGCTGTGGCAGTTAGAAGGAGCATGGATGGTGCTATTCTGTCACAGGTCAGTAATATGAGCTATGAGCTTTGATTGGTTACTATAGCATTAGTATAAGATGCTTATGTGTGAGGTAAGGACAAGAGCGAGAGACAGACAGGATTTACAGGGGACCTGACAGACAGGGCTGTTTGACAGGGACTGGGACAGGGACAGGTTGTGACAGGCAAGAAACGACAGCGGTGACAGGCACAGAAAGACAGGCTGTGACGGACTGACAGGCTGTGACAGGGACTGACAGACAGACAGCGTGGCAGGTGACTTGCGCTGCTATTCTTTCACAGGTCATTAAATATGAGCTTGAGCTTTGAGGTTTACTATAGTCAGTTGTATAAGACGTATGCGTGAGGTAAGATGGTAAGGATAAGAAATAGTTGCCCATGGAAAAACCAATCAGAGATCACTTTGTAATTTTATAAAACAGATGTTGCATAAATGAAATTGAGCTCTGATTAGTGGCAGGGCAACTTGAGCAGTTCTGCTTCAGACAATCTTCTACTAACATCTTCCATAGGACAGGTTACAGTCAGAGACAGTTCACAGAAAGGAGGTTCAAAGGTATAGTCATGAAAGAAACGGCCAGAGACAGTCACTGAATGAAAGTAAAGTTCAGAGACAGTAACTAAAGAAGAGACGGTCAGATGAGGAGAGAGAGATTAATTATATAAAATATTTTTGTTAAGCAATTCTATGTTGTATTATAGCGTAAAGCAGTTATTTAGACATCCAGAGCAATGCGGGAATCACGCTTGTTTTATGACAAGAATTGAAGAGCAAGGTTAGACTGATAGAAAAATATAAGTGAGCGAGACTGAAGTCCAAATATTGTACAATTCAAAACCCTAACACTCTATTAGTACCATGTGCAAAACAATACCGTCCATAGAAAAAAAACGGGCAACAAGAAAAGAAGGACAAGCCATCTATATGTTTGGTGCCTTATTCTCCCACCTAATATCATTTTAATTAGTTATTGCTTAGAGATGTATTAAAAGTTATGTTTAATTATATTTTGGGGTCAGTTTCTTCTGTAATGGTGTCTAATGTATTGACTCTGCATTATAGCAATTTATGGCGAACCTGTCATCTGAATAACGCATTTTGTCACTCTAATAAAGGTTCCATTGCTATTAATGCATTATTCCCGATCTGCTGTTGTCAATAACATTACTGCTTCCATTAGTTTTAAATCATAACAAATAAAAATATCACTGAAGAAATCACGGGTGGGTTAATTTGCACAAAATACAACTCCTGAGATATGCTAATTCACTGTTGATGGAGTATTTAGAAAAAATATATTAAAATATAACTTTATTATTTTTATATAAAAAAGTCAGGCGTAAAGTACAAACATACAAACATATGTATTATAACTCAGTGTTCTTAAAGTTGACAGGTATGTTTGCACAGTTCTGTGCTTATTCGAACAATTAAAACCCTGGGTGATGTTTTATTGTCCAAAACAAAACTCCACCACTGAGAAATATCTTGTAGCGTTTGTGGATTTTATGCCATTCATCTCACACCCACTACTTGTTTGAGCTGGAGCTGCGTTCGGGTGTCAGTTAGAAAGAAAGTATATTGACATGCTCCTTGAGCACTTACATGGCAGCCTATATGTATATAAGCTGCCGTGTTGAGTATCCTTAGCCTTGTTCTGTCTATTGTGACAGCAACTTAGGATATAGGACTCTTTTGAGCGAGAGGCTCAATTTGGCGACTCGATCTATCTCAAAGTTGTAACTGTCTCCGTATCATGATACGAACCAGAGTGCTATACCTTCAGCTTAAGTTCAAGCACGGCAGCTTATGTGATGTAAAAGTTGCGTGTATATGGAGGATAAGCCTATGTTTAGATCATTTATATCCAGACCTTTTACGGCAATTAAAGCTTAAATGCTAGTTATTGCGCCGTGGGTGTATCCACATCTTACACCCTGTGGTGGCTGTCAACGGCCGAGAATCCAACCTCTGTGTCAAGCTGATTATGACCCAAGCTAAGGTGACATCGTAGCTAGACTACACACTCACTACAACTAACATGACCATTGCTCATTATTGCTGAAACTGCACATTATAAAACCTTCGGACCGACGCATTCTTTTGCAAACATATCAGGGGTCTCTATCCTGGCTATTATAGCTAGGGTGTATATGCCTTGTAGGTCTGTGCTGTGTCAACTCAGGCATGATTCTGGCCACAGGCGACGTGTACAGCCCTGCTTTTATTCAAGATCCAAGTCGTCACCGCTGGACAGCCTTTCCTTTTTCATCCAAATCGCTGGCCTCAGTATGTTCAGGATGTTGGGGGTTGTGGTTCCTCCGTGTCAGTGCATCAGCCAAATCAAGTTTCGGGGAGGGGTGCCGTAATGAACTGCACGTCCCACTGGTTATCTCTGCAGCGCCTTGCACGTGATTGTCGGAGGGTAGAGAGGATAAGGAATCAACCTTAAAAAGAGGTTCTCCCCGTTTGCGATGCGCCCATAGGTTATTTTATGCAGAATTCCCAATGGTTAAAACCTATGGTTTTAGGACACCTCATGTCATCTAGAGATGCGTGGTAACACACTAAATATAGATTGTAACTAGATCATGCCTTAGGGATCTGCCACCGATAGATTCAGGTCATGGTCGGGATCAGAATTATTGTCACTGTGTTGATATTAGAATCGCACTTGCTTACAGTGCCTTTTATTACAGTATCCTGACTGTATTCTGCCAAATGCCTATAGACAGATGGCTTTCACGGCTGTGAGGGCTATAAGCATATAGGACACAGATAAAACCCATAGTTCATAAGGGGTTTAGACAGAGTCAAAGAATGGGGGTTAGGTATCAGTTGATATAGGTAATAGCATATAGTTATAGTCGTAGTTATTATGATATTACGGTGTGGTATTCATAGTAATATGGACTTGGAGGTATGGTACCTTATGGGAGATAGAGGTATAAAGCTGACGATTTTTGCGGATATGTGCCATTGTATCGACAGCAGAACCTTTCTGGTTACTAGGGCCAGTTTGAATGTGTATTCTTATTCAATGAAACTCGCATAGGAGATGAAAAAACCAAAAAAATCGTTAATTCCATGCGGTTTTAATGGTACAGAGCCTAAAGTCCATTAGGCTTCCTTTCTGAGGATTCATTTCTCCAGTCTCCCCTTCACTGATGGTATAATCTCATCATGCCTCTGAATGAAATAGATTCTAGACTTACTTGATGGTTGTTCACATATGTCGGCTCAGCGGGAGATCCTAGCGGCTGGACAGTAGCAACGTACACCACACGGGAGGTGGTTGGAAACAGTGATAAAATATCGTATCTCAAACTGTTCTGATGTGGTGACATTGTTACCATATTTGATGGTGTATCCATTTACATTGCAGAACATGACCGCAGCGAAAGGTACTTTAGGTCTTCGTTTGAAGCCAAGTTCCATGGGTTCGGTGGGCGGTAGATAACTAGGACCAGCAAGCGTCTTGAGGTTTCTACCCCTTCTGTAGTAATTGATGGTTTTCAAGGGGGAATCATTTGGCTATCCTTGTCATGCATGAGGGATGACCAGGGTGTTTACTGCGATCCCCTAATTCCTATTATTGCCTCGTAAGTGCCACAATGCGGGCGTTGTTTGTTTTAACCTCTATTCTTTATCTTTAGGAGGAGCAGATGATGTTCTCTCTACCTGCAGGCTTGCTGTATGATTCCTCAGGAATTCAGTGTGAAGGGCATCTCGACTTTGACAGCGGTCACTAAGGGTCTACAGATTTATTTTCAAAAATCTCGAAAACCCACTACAGTTCTCCGCATACGGAGGAATTGGCCCTAAGGGACCCCTTTTTTAGGGAATATGGATGACAGCTGTCCAGCACTAGTAAGTTAGTAGTTGCTGTTGGTCTTTCGTATACCTAGTAACATAGTTGGCCTGCTTGTCGTTTGCTAATTTCTTCTAAATCCCAGAAAGGTGATTTTGTTTTTCTGAATTTCGGACGTAAAATGTAGGCCCAGGTGTTCCGGTCAATCTACGTCACAAAAATCCAAAACCTACTGAGAGCCTTTGTAACTGCGCTTCCGTCTATGTTAGAGACACAATGGAGGTCCACCTAGCTGGGTCAAACATCAGCCTGAGAACAGAGGTTGGATGGTCTTAACGTTGACACCAACCACAGGTGGATGTAGATAGTGGATACCCCACGGCTCAATACAATCAGCATTTAAGCTTAAAGTAAATGATCTAAACCATAGGCTATCTCCATATACACGGCATAATACACAATAAGTTGCCGTGATTGACTTAAGCTGAGGTATAGCTCTGGGTTCAGACTCAGATACGGAGACAGTTACACTTGAGATGTCATACAGTAACTTAGCTAGCGCCCCAGATTTGGGTTGGTCACTGGGATTGTTGGGAATAGTGTTGGTTAGATTTGTATTGTAAGCAGAGTATCTGCTACGTATATAACTGATCAAATACAGAAAAAATAAATGAAACTGCAAAGAAATAGTGAATGGATCCAGATTCAATTTCGTAAGGGACTTTATATGGTGATTTCCTATATATCAGTTATGTCCATGCCGACAGCTGAGTTGGACACAACTGATGATCTTTGTTGTACCGTAGTGTAAACAATCTAGTTTCCTTAGGAAGAGTAATCCGGTCACACAGGCATTCGGGCCACACATAGAGAGTCCCTCACCCCTCAAATAACCTTTAAAGAGGATTGTCACCCCAAAAAAGATCCCCACCAAATATGCACCCACCATAATCCTCTCCCCAGCCACCTTTCTAAATGATGAAATTTATTTTTAATGTATGTACGAAAAGTGTGCACTAAATGATTCCTAAAAAGAATTTCGACCTCTTACCAAATCGCATCACAAGCGTGGCAGCCAATCTATATATGATATACGCGCCCAGCGCTGTCAATAAACAAGGTGCGCAGCTGCACCCAACAACGATTGCCCCAATATATGCAGTGATGGCGGCTTTCCTAGGACAGGTCCCCGCTGAGAGCTAAGAGAGAGGGAAGGAAACAAAGGGGCCTGGTGGAGGAGGCGAGCGTGTCAGCCAGAGCTTACAGAGGAGTGCGGCCCCCCTCATGCATTCATGAAGCTCAGACGCAGCGCGCTTAGAGTACGGGAACACATCGTATTTGTAAGAGGTCAGATCTTTATGAACATATACTACAACTTACATTATTCAATGAAACTCGCATAGGAGATGAAATCGTTAATTCCATGCGGTTTAATGGTACAGAGCCTAAATGTCCATTGGGCTTCCTTTCTGAGGATCATTTTCTCCCAGTCTCCCCCTCTCACTGATGGTATAATCTCCTCAATGCCTCTGAATGAAATAGATTCTAGACTACCTTGATGGTGTTTCCACATATGTCTGGCTAGCGGGGTATCCTAGCGGCATGTACATGTAGCAACGTACACCACACCGGTGGTGGAACAGTTGATAAAATCTCGTATCTCAAACTGTTCTGATGTGGCTGCACTTGTTACCATTTTGCATGGTGTGATCCATTTACATGCAGAACAGTGCCCGCAGCGAAAGGTACCTTTAGGTCTTCTTTGAAGCCAAGTTTCCATGGGTTTCGGTGGCGGTAGATAACTATGGACCAGCAGGTCCTTGAGGTTTCTACCCCTTCTGTAGTTAATTGCTGGTTAAGGGGGAATCATTTGGGCTACCTCCTTGTCATGCATGAGGATGACCCAGTGTTTACTGATGATGCCCCTAATCTCCTTATTATTGCCATCGTAAGTGCCTACAATGCGGGTTGTTTGTTCTGAACCTCTATCTTTATCTTTAGGAGTGAGCAGAGATGTTCTCTCTACCCTGCAGGCTTGCTGGTATGATTCCTTCAGGATTCGTGAAGGGAATCCTCGACTTACTAAACTTTTGTCACTCTGGAGTTGTCGCAGGTCTCTTAGTAGTATATAGTGTCCATCCTTAGTATATAGTGTCCATCCTTAGTATATAGTGTCCATACTAACTCCTCTTTTGGAACAGACTCTTTATTGAGTCCTATCATTAGAAGCAGCAGAATTCACCGGGAAAATGCTGTCCTGGCAAAACACAGGAACATCTAAACCAGAGGTACTGGGGCCCCGTCCTTCTTGTCCCAATATTAGTTTCCTAATATCTTCCTCTTGAAAACGGAGAAATGATACGGCAGGACGTGCACATTGGAACAGCTCGTAAGAGTTGTACAGCATCATCTGAACAATGTGCACAGCCAGCACTTTTGTACCATATCTTCGTTTTAGTAGGGAAATTATCACCAAGTGTTGCTCTTATTCACCCTAGCGATGCCCATTGTGACGAATATTGCTGCTTTTGGCTGGACCAAATCGACCAGCCAATAGCAGCAAACATGGACAGAGGGGGGCAACAAAACCCCTCTGGACCGCAAGGCAAAATTGGTGGCTGTCAGGAACAGCCGCCACTCTGCCCCGATCACCGTGTCTACAGACATAGTGACCGGTATTACTGACGTCATAAGTAAATTTGCTGCTATTGGCTCGTCTGAATTGATGAGCCAGTAGTAGCGATAATAAACTGGGGGTGTGTGGGGGGGACGTAACCCTTCTGGTCCATGGGGCAGGATGGATGGCTGTCAGGAACAGCCGCCGTCTTACCCCGATCAGTGAACAGCCGCCGTCTTACCCTGACCGGTGTTGGAAAGTCACTACTCGCCGCACCGTTCTATAACAACGCTCGTTGGGAATAGGCTATACAATCTTTATTTATTTTTTAAGCAATTTAGACAAATAAGGGCTTATTTTTTGCGAGACGAGATGCACTGTAAAAAAAACTTAATTTTAGTGGGTTTTTAGCTTATTGAAGAAATTTTATTAACTTTTTACGTGTGGAGGAAAATAATAAAAAAATTTAATAACCCCACAAAATGTGTAAAGCTATTTCTCTCGAGTGTAGAAGTACCCCACATGTGTATATAAAATGTTGTATGGGCGCACAGTAAAAGGAAAGGGGGATGTTTGCCTTTTAGAAGCCAAATTTGACAGAAATGTTTGACATGCATTTGGAGAACCCTAGTGGTATAAAACAGATAAGAATCCGAAAAGTGACCCTAATTTTTGAATGCACACCCCTTAGAGAATTTTGCAATGTGTAATATATGTATTTGCCCCTACAGGTGAATGATCCAATTAGGCCCTAAACATTAAAAAGGTGAAAATTTTCCTATAAATGTCACTTTACCCCTAATTTTTGTAAGCCACAAGGGATAATATATTAAATAACCCCAAAAAAGGTTTAAAACTATTTCTCCCGAGTGTAGAAGTACCCCACATGTGCATATAAAATGCTTTATGGGCGCACAGTAGAGGAAAAGAGGGATGTTTGTCTTTTAGAGGCCAAATTTGACAGAAATCCTTCATATGTGTCAGGATACATTTGGAGAGCCGTAGTGGTACCAAAACAGAGGAAAACCCGAAAAGTGACCCTAATTGTTGAATGTACACCCCTTGGGGAATTTAGCAATGTGTAATATGTGGTTTAGTGTAATACACGTGGTGAAATGAGCATTTTGAACATATAGGTGGTTTCCAAATATGTGCAATGGAGTCCGAGATGGAAATTGCAATTATTTCTGGAAAGTTCAGTGCCCGTTATGTGGCGCCCCTTATGAAATAATGGAGGGGTATAGGGAGCAACGGGACATAATAGTTGTTACAATTATTCATTTTACCGAAATTAATTAACAACAGGTTGGGCGTGAATTGTGAATGTGTTGTGTATAAGGAGGTAGAATATACCAAGGGACCAACTAAACTTTTGTCACTCTGGAGGTGTCGCAGGTCTCTTACCGTAGTAGTATATAGTGTCCATCCTTAGTATATAGTGTCCATCCTAACTCCTCTTTTGTAACAGATTCTTTATTGAGTCCTACCATTAGAAGCAGCAGAATTCACCGGGAAAATGCTGTCCTGGCAAAACACAGGAACATCTAAACCAGAGGTACTGGAGCCCCGTCCTTCTTGTCCCAATATTAGTTTCCTAATATCTTCCTCTTGAAAACGGAGAAATGATACGGCAGGACCTGCACATTGGAACAGCTCGTAAGAGTTGTACACCATAATCTGTACAATGTACACGGCCAGCACTTTTGTACCAAATCGTGGTTTTTCGTACGGAAATTATCGCCAAGTGTTGCTCTTATTCACCCTAGCGATGCCCATTGTGATGAATATTGCTGCTTTTGGCTGGACCAAATCGACCAGCCAATAGCGGCAAACATGGACAGAGGGGGGCAACAAAACCCCTCTGGACCGCAAGGCAAAATTGGTGGCTGTCAGGAACAGCCGCCACCCTGCCCCGATCACCGTGTCTACAGACTTGGTGATCGGTATTACTGACTTCATAAGTAAATTCGCTGCTATTGGCTGGTCTGAATTGATGAGCCAGTAGCAGCGATCATGTGGGGGGGACGTAACCCTTTTGTTCCATGGGGCAGGATGGATGGACGTCAGGAACAGCCGCCATCTTGCCCCGATCACTGTATGAACCGTGTTAGCAAGTCACTACCCGCCGCACCGTTCTATAACAACGCGCGTTGGGAATAGGCTATACAATCTTTATTTATTTTTTAAGCAATTTAGACACATAAGGGCTTATTTTTTTTTGCGAGATGAGATGCACTGTAAAAAAACCCTTCATTTTATTGGGTTTTTAGCTTATTGAAGCAATTTTATTAACTTTTTACGTGTGGAGGAAAATAAAATCATCAATTCTTGTTTTGGATTTTTAGCATTTTTTTGGGGGGGTGTTCACTGTAGCATAACAATAATATATTATCTTTATTCTACGGATCACTACGATTACGGTGATACCTCATTTATATAGTTTATTTTATATTTGTCCAATTTTATTGAAGGAAAACTAGAATAGAAAAAATTGCATTTGTTTTAGTATTTCCATTTTTATAGCAGCATAACTATAGTATTTTTTGGTTGACGGAGCTGGTTGTAAGCTTATTTTTTGCGTGACAAGTTGTTCTTTTCACTGGTATCATTTTGGTGCTTGTAACTTTTTCGGATAACTTTTTAGAACATTTTTTGTAAAGCAATTTGATAAAAAGTTTTAATTTTTGGCAAGTTTTTGGGGTTTTTTTTTACCACGTCCACCGAGGGGGTCCAATTATGTTTAGGATTTATTGTACAGATTGTTACGGACGCAGCGATACCAAATAAGTGGTTTTTTTTTGTGATTTAGTGTTTTTTATACTTTATTACTTGTGTACAGGGAAATGTGGTGTTTGGGGGGACTTTCACTTTCTTTTATTATTTATTTTTATTTTAAAAAAACCTTTATTTATTTTTTTTACTTTTTTTTACAGTTAATGACATCTAAGCTTGAACAAGTGATCTTCTGATCACTTGTTCAAGCTATTTTACAGGTTACACAGTGCAATACAGATGTATTGCACTGTGTAATGTAAGACACTGAGCATGCTGCGCATGCTCAGTGTCTTACAGCCGGGTCCTGCCAGAAGGCAGGGACCCGGCTTCCGGATGAAGATCGCGCAGCCCCGGGCACCGGCAGTCCCGGGGCTGCGATCGGAGGAGCGGACCCCCCCGGTAAGCGCCGCGGGGGGGGGGGGGGTGCTCGACCGAGCATCAAGCTCGGACGAGCATGTTCGCTCATCTCTAATAGAGAGGCATCAGTTCAATGAAAAACATGGAAGAAAGTGATACAAAACATGACCAGAACATTAGGTGAGAGACAGAACACGTATGGTGTGAAGTACAGACAGATAATGGGGGTACAAAAGTATAATGGTGCTGCTCACCAAGGGGTTTTAATTGTAGTAGATACATCAACAGTTGTGGGTGCGCTGCAGCTGCTGACACAGTGGAGTGGCAGGTAGGGGCATCGCTAGGTCTATGCCTATGTCTCAGTGCAGTATCAGTTACTATGGTGCCCACTAGCTCCTCAGACTTCTCTAAAAATCCTGGTTGACCATTTACCATCTTCGGAGTAGTCTAGAACTGCCGGCAGCAAGTTGACAGATTAGGTCTCCACTTATCAGCCTCTCCTTGACAAGCAGTCCACATGGAGGAGGATGGAAGATTCCTGCAGCTATATTGGGCGCACAATCATAGTGAATCGCAGCAGAGTTTATTCCGGTCGGACAATGCACTTTCGCAACTAGTGTGTCTAGTTGATGTACGCACTTGTCACGAATAATACACTGATTCGTCATGTGACTTGGGGTGCAACTGTACAGGTGAATTTATTCAGCCCACTCAACCTTGCACTCACCTTTCACTCAGGACAGTCCAATTATGAAACTGCTGCCACCACTTGAATATTATACCAATAAGTATCCCATTCCACATTGGCTCTTGCCTCTCCAGCTGACAACTTGTCAAACCACTAGACATGCACGCTCGGCACTTTAGCAATCACACAGCTAAGAACAGGGGTCTGGGGGTGATTTACTAAGGACCCAAATCACTATTTTTCATCGGGTTTCCCGAATATTACCAAATTGCACCATTTTTCCCTGAATTGGCCCGGGTTTTTGGTGCACAGGATCGGATTGTGGCGCACCAGTGCCGGCATGCATGTAACAAAAATCGAGGGGCATGGCCATCGGAAAACCCAATGGATTCGGAAAAAAAGCCGTATTTAAAGAAAAAAATGTGTTGCTTGACACACGCTTACCTGCACCCAGCATAGGATGGTGAACTCCGGCGAACTCCAGCGGACCTTGGTGAAGCAGCGACACCTGGAGGACATCGGGTGCACTACCTTAGTGAATCGCCAGAAGACCCAAATCCTCGACAGAGAACGCGCCGCTGTATCGCGACAGGACCGAGCAAGTAAATGTGCCCCTATGAGTTTGCAGAGCTTTTAAGAAACAAATTAAAGTAATGCTTTAATACAAAAAATTCTTTCAGTGCTTGAAAAAAAAAGATAAAATGACACACAACAAAGAAAAAGTTATAAAATAAATAGAGAGAAAAATAAACTAAACTTAAAAATTCAAGTAATTCCTTATTCCCTGGACGAAGGTTACATACACAATTACGTATGCCCAAACCACTACAAGCTTGTGGCCATACATATGCCTCCATGCGGTCGTGTGAATTTGGCCTCAGGCCACCTCCACCATGTGACCCCGCATCTCATTGGTTCATGTTACAGAACCTCCTATTGATTAATTATTCTACGGGCTCTTTCAGGATTGGAGAACGTGTTAATGAGGGTGAAAGTCCAGGAACATTTAAACTGTTTCTTTGTTTCCAAGGTCTGATGGAGGAAGGGAGGTAAGTGGGAGGAAGAGATGTGCTTGTGTCTTTTGAAGTCTGCACAGACCAGTCTTCAGGTCAGAATTTATCAGGCTGTAAAAACTTTAACCCCTTAATACCGCAGCCCTTTTTCGTTTTTGCGTTTTCATTTTTCACTCCCCACATTCAAAAATCTGTAACTTTTTTATTTTTCCATGTACAGAGCTGTGTGATGGCTTATTTTCTGCGTAAAAAATGACACTTCAAAATAGTGGTATTTAATATTCCATGCCGTGTACTGAGAAGCGGGAAAAAAATTCCAAATGCAGTGAAATTGGTAAAAAAACGCATGTCTACTTTATTCTTTGGGTCGGTATGATTACGGGGATACCAAATTTATATAGGTTTTATAATGTTTTCATACATTTAAAAAAATTTAAACCTCCTGTACAAAATTTTTTGGGGGGATTTTGCCATCTTCTGGCGCTAATAACTTTTTCATACTTTGGTGTATGGAGCTGTGGGTGGTGCCGTTTTTTGCGGATTTTGAGGTTGTTTACAATTATATCATTTTTAGAACTGTACAAACTTTGGTTTTTTTTTTAAATCGCAAAAAAGTGCAATTTTAGACTTTGGGCGCAATTTTCTGTTACGGGTTAAACGCAGTGCAAAACCGTTATCATATTTTGATAGATCGGGCATTTTCAGACGTGGTGATACCTAATGTGTTTATGATTTTTACTGTTTATATTTATATCAGTTCTAGGGAAAGGGGGGTGATTTGAATTTTTAGGTTTTTTTATTATAATTTTTTAACTTTTTTTATTTTTATTTTTACTATTTTTCAGACTCCCTAGGGTACTTTAACCCTAGGGTGTCTGTATTATCCTATCATATAGTACCATACTACAGTATGGCAGTACATGGGAATTTTACTACTCATACATTACAATGTGCTGATAGCACATTGTAATGCATGGGTTAACCCGAAGTAGCTTTGGGTCTTCATGATGATGTCACGGCGAGCGACGATCCTCATAAAGTCTTTGCCGGCGGCGATCAGCAGTAAAACACCCGCGATTGGTGCCGGCACCGATCGCGGGTGTTACCGCTAAGCCTTTGCTGCAATATGCAGCAAAGACTTACCGGCTATGGAGAGGGCTCGGCCCGCGAGCCCTCTCCATGCACCGGGACCCAACATGTGACGTACTATTACATCACATGTCAGGAAGGGGTTAAAAAGCTCCAAGAAAAAAGGAAAACATTATTTTCAGCTCACCTTTGATGTCCCGCTATACCGATGCACTGAGTATCTGCGTCTGAGTCAGTTCGTAGCATAGAGATGAAAGAGGGGTTGTCCAAATACATATGATAATCCAGTTAAAAACACGATTTATTCCATACTTAAAAAAAAAAACATATGTCATGACATGTAGAAAAAAACTGACGCGTTTCAGATCTAAGCGATCAATAGTTGTAGTTAGGATGTCATACTCCAGTCGTACTCCAGGATGTCATAAAGGCTGCCTGGACACTTCAAAAGATAATTGCCCCACAGCTCAACAATTCTACACACTTAAGATTAATATTTCCATGACAATACTGAGCTGAGCTCCAAGCGAAATAACTCATTCCCCCACTTGCGGTCCATCTGACATCAGCGAGTGAGCCAATGGGAATATTCAGAGATGGGCACCACATCATATCCTTTAAAACCTTGGTAGCAGTGCGGGGAGGTACAGTGTGGTGACTGAACACAATAGAAGTCTTTGGGGGTACATTTATCATATGGTCATATGATGGTGTGCAGGCACTCGCTGGATCTGTCTGTAGGCCCCAGCCCCCAGAAGAATCCTGATGGCCACCTGAGATGTGCTGCGGCACTGGGGTGCTTCTACAGGAGGTACGACCTGGTCAGTGTTGGACTGGACCACCAGAGTACCAGAGGATCCTCCGGTGGGCCCTGGTTCAACCCTACTGAATAGGGAAACCCCAGAGGTCCAACAGAAAGCAACCCAATTTGGAGGCAGCTAGAATCTATTCCCTGGCAGATAATAAAGAGTGGGCTCTAGGTTCATTTTCTCTGGTGGGACAACCCAATCCGACAATGGACCTGGTGTACAATTGCACCCTAGACTGTATTTGAATGGGTGCAGGCTGTAAGCAGTGTGCAGGAGCGGGAAAGTAACACCTCCGGCACCGTTCCCACCCCGCCGAACCAACCAGTTGCAATTCCTGGATCTGTGCCTGGAATCATAATTAAATCACAGCTTGAATGTCTATTTTCAGGCATGTAAGCCATTACATATTCTCCCTATGTGTGCCATGAGTTAGCCACCGTTACTACTATTAACACACAGCACACATATGCAGTCATGTGAGTGATGCCTATGAATGTATGTTTTAAAGATATACATATCATGTAAACCTGCATTTAAAACATGTTCATGTAAATCCATGTAAAACTCTGCATTCTGCCCATCTGTGTGAATAGGGTAATCCGCCACCATTTTTAAAATTGATGCAGATCCCAGAGTTAGGACTTAAAACTATGTTGTATTTATGACATATTCTATGGATATGTAATAAATACTCTTATTAATGATACCCGTTTTAGTGTTCCACAATGACCCCTAATATCACATGTGGGCAGGGGGTATGTAGAGGAGTTGACTTTACTGAGAATTATATATATATAAATATATGAATATATGAATATATATATATATATATGGGACCCATACCCCAAATCTTTTATGACCATTGCAACTCAAATGCATGGAAATACCTGGTTGATTCTGATTGCTCTGCTGCAATAAGCAATAACACAATAATTGACAATAAATGATATACAATGAGTACAAAGTCCATGATTAAGGGCACATACTGCACCTGAAACGCGTTGGAAATTACGGTGTGTCCATTGTCTTTTATATGATGTCCGAATAAAGAAAAGTTTTTATCCATTTCCTTGACTCGTGGGATTTGAGCTGGAAACGTACTGCTTATAATGTTTGAAGCCCTCAACATGGAATGAGGATCCGTGCTCTCCCTTCTCAAGGTAAAGATACGTGGTTGGAGCTGAAAACTGCCTGTTGGTGCTTTACTACATGAGGACAAAGTCGCGCCTGTGGAAAGACTTGGTGGTACCACGCAGCAGCAAGTCCAACTCGCTTTGCAGCAGGCTTTGGTGAAAACCGGGTACCATCGTCTGCGGTGGTCCAGAGGATTCACTACCTCCGATCCTGACACTAAGATCCGGCCGTAGATCCAACCAAGGTTCTGCAACCTGACCTGGCTCATTGTCGTGGCTCAACAGTCTCAACAGATTGCTGTTCAAGATCAGCAACTTGGACAAGTCCCCGCCATGTTGTAGCAGTTGTCTACCCATCACCAGTACCTATGGTACCTCCCATTACTACGGCTGTGTTGTCAACTGCTGAACCCAGGCTTAGTCTTTATATGCCCAGCAAGTATAACGGAGGCCAAGTTATGCAGGGGCTTCATAACCTAGTGCTCCTTGGATATTGAACTGATGCCTTCACAGTTCACCACAGAATGAGCTAAGGTGGCTTCCGTGATCAGCCTTCTTTCCGGGAAAGCCATGGCATGGGTTACTCCCCTCTGAGACAGGGATGATCTAGTCACGGCTACTCTCAATGTGTTCCTTGCTGAATTCCGGTCCGTCTTTGAGGATCCTGTCCGGGCATCTTCTGCTGAGACTGCACTGGTAAACTTGCGTCAAGGGGACTCCTTTATTGAATACTTCGCGGTCCAGTTCTGTAGCTGGATTGGAATTGGAAAGGCCAATTGCCTTTATGCTAAACTCGAGAAGAGTCTTCCTTTCCTTGGGTACATCATTTCTGACAATGGACTTTTTGATGGATCCTGCAAAGTTATCTGCGGTACTTCAGTGGCCTTGCCCAGTAGGACCATGTGCTATCCAGAGAATCCTGGGCTTCACTAACTACTACCAGCAGTTTATACCGCATTTCTCCTCTCTCGTGTCTTTCATCGTGGCGCTGAATTTCTTTGTTGTGTATGGGAGATATCCAAGTCGACCCCTACCTCTCTCCATGCTTCCTGATGTCCTGTCCCTGCCATGGAAGAGTTGGTCTAAGGCCTTAAATCCATCTGGGAACAGACTTGCCAGTTTCTGCTTTGGGCGTCCACCTGCACCAAAACTCAGGCTGATAAGAAACGCAAGCCTCCTCCCATCTTCTCTCCAGGAGACAAAGTGTGGCTGTCCTCCAGGTATGTTTGGATGAAGATTCCCAGTTACAAACTGGTTCCAAGTTTCCTGTGACCGTTTAAGGTGTTACAGCGTATTAATCCGTGGTGTAACACGGAATTCGGATCCCGAATTCCGTTCACGTTTCCCTGCGAAACCTGCCATCCTGAATCGCTTCTCGTGGCAAGTACATCCTGCTGTTCCTGAAGCTGATGCTTCTGATGTCCTTGAGGTGAAAGAGGTCTTGTATGAAGACAGTCAGAGGGAAGTGATTCTATCTTGTCGACTGGAAGGTGTTCAGCCCAGGGGAAAGGTTTTGGGAACCTGAGAAAAACATCCTGGATCGTGCTCTTCTACACAGGTTCCTCCAGTCCAAAAAGAGGGGGAGGACAAAAGGAGGTACTGTCACGGTAACTGATGCCCCTGTGACCCCTTATCCTGGGTCGCAGGTGCACCTGTATGACTTAATGTGCCCCCGCAGCCTGCCTACATGTTGACTCACCTCGCCCGGCTCCAACGGCGGTTTTGTTGCTCCTTGGTCCAGCGCGGGTGTTCACGTCTTCTACAGTGCGGGTGCCGGCTCTGTATAATTTAAAGGGCCAGTGCACCGATAATTGGCGCTGACTGGGCACCTGCTAAGATAAATTCCTGCCCCTTCCTGTGTCCCCTGCCGGAACTTTGTGCTTCTATGCCTAAGAGAAAGCATTTGTTCCATGCCCTTTGTGATTATCGTTATTTCCCGTTGTGACTTTGATTCTTTTCCTGACTCCGATTCTGTGCTGCCTGTCCTGACGTATGGCTATGTCCCCATTCTACTGTCCAGACCTACCGCTACTTCTTGACTTCCTCCCTGGCCCTGACCACGAGTTATCCTGACGATTCTGTACTACGCCTTGGGAGCTACCTGGTGGTACCACAATTGCGGCGGGCTCTGGTGAAAACCAGGTACGACTTAGACTCCGGTCCCAAGTGTTGGCTTACGTCATCGCCAGCGGTGGTCCAAAGGATCCACTACCTTGATCCTGACAAATAAATCCTGACAAATAAATTGAAGTAAAATTACAATGTAATTTTTTAAAATATATATTCATTGAACAGTAAAATGTATGTCATATGTGCATATAAAATGTTGTATCAGCACGCACAAGGGCTCAGAAGAGAAAGAAGGATGTTTGCCTTTTATAAGCCAAATTTGATGGAAATCCTTTTCGTGTCAGGATGCATTTGGAGGGCCCTAGTAGTATAAAACAGAATGACCTCATTTTGGAAACATCAACACTTACAAAATTTTGCAAGGTGTGAAATGTGCATTTGCCCCTACAGCTGTAGTACTGTCTAAGGATATTGCTGACAAAAGTACTAACATTGGTGCTAGAACATAGTACTATATACAGATATGCACTCACCGGCCACATTATTAGGTACACCTGTCCAACTGCTCGTTAACACTTAGGCATGTAGACATGGTCAAGACAATCTCCTGCAGTTCAAACCGAGCATCAGTATGGGGAAGAAAGATGATTTGAGTGCCTTTGAACGTGGCATGGTTGTTGGTGCCAGTAGGGCTGGTCTGAGTATTTCAGAAACTGCTGATCTACTGGGATTTTCACGCACAACCAGCTCTAGGGTTTACAGAGAATGGTTCAAAAAAGAAAAAACATCTAGTGAGCGGCAGTTCTGTGGGTGGAAATGCCTTGTTGATGCCAGAGGTCAGAGGAAAATGGGCAGACTGGTTCGAGCTGATAGAAAGGCAACAGTGACTCAAATCGCCACCTGTTACAACCAAGGTAGGCAGAAGAGCAACTCTGAACGCACAGTATGTCAAACTTTGAGGCAGATGGGCTACAGCAACAGAAGACCACACCGGGTGCCACTCCTTTCAGCTAACAAGAGGAAACTGAGGCTACAATTTGCACAAGCTCATCGAAATTGGACAGTAGAAGATTGGAAAAACGTTGCCTGGTCTGATGAGTCTCGATTTCTGCTGCGACATTCGGATGGTAGGTTCGAATTGGGCGTCAACAACATGAAAGCATGGATCCATCCTGCCTTGTATCAACGGTTCAGGCTGGTGGTGGTGGTGTCATTGTGTGGGGAATATTTTCTTGGCACTCTTTGGGCCCCTTGGTACCAGTTGAGCATCGTTGCAATGCCACAGCCTACCTGAGTATTGTTGCTGACCATGTCCATCCCTTTATGACCACAATGTACCCAACATCTGATGGCTACTTTCAGCAGGATAATGCGCCATGTCATAAAGCTGGAATCATCTCAGACTGGTTTCTTGAACATGACAATGAGTTCACTGTACTCAAATGACCTTCACAGTCACCAGATCTCAATCCAATAGAGCATCTTTGGTATGTGGTGGAACGGGAGATTCGCATCATGGATGTGCAGCCAACAAATCTGCGGCAACTGTGTGATGCCATCATGTCAATATGGACCAAAATCTCTGAGGAATGCTTCCAGCACCTTGTTGAATCTATGCCACGAAGAATACACCGTTACTATCATGGTGTACCTAATAAAGTGGCCGGTGAGTGTATATGAATATAATACTAACACTGGCTCTATTAATTGTAAATCTGGATCTGAAGGTCCTCTAACTTTTATTACTGCTCTATTCTACAATAAGTTGTTAGAGATTTTAATCTAGGGCTCAATGACCCTTCACAGTTGTAAAGTGATTTCCAAATTAACTGCTACAACCAAAATGGCTACCGGTACCGGGTAGCCACACACCAGTCTCTTAGAAAATGCAAACTCACAATCTTTATTAGCGCACAGCTGCATATATGAAACACAGAAAATGATCTGCATAGAGGCATGAAAAGGTGATAAAATACTGCAATGCTATAGGCAAGATGAATGTACCAGAACCTCCCCTTTAAGACATTTTCCCAAATGAACTTCATTATTGAAAAATTACTAGACTAGAAAGAAACAGAATTCTAGTATTAATTGTCCTTGTGTTAGCCTTGTCTATATATATGGCCACATGGCCTTCAAGCAGAGAAGCTACAGAAAAGACAAGGTAAACAATAGTGAGGACAAGGTCATTTCTAAACAGTTCACACAAATGATGTTTGAATCAAGCCATGGCTGACCGTTGTCACCATGACTCCTGGTTAAGACAAGATGGCGTCTGGTTAGACAAAATGGCGTCTGTAGAGAAATGTGATATCTCTCACATAGTGCACCATTGTTACTAAATTGTTCAATTATTAGTCAGTGTCTTACTTGACCTAGGAGCACCTTGGTGAGGTACCAGGACATCCTAGAAAGATCTATTGTATGGTGAATATAGCTTCTATCTTCTAATGGTCTTGGGGTTCCTGAGTTTGGTGAGACTCTGTGTTGAGACCAAAAGCTTGTTGGAAGCCCTTTTGGTCCTCCAGGAGCCCTGGCACCTTGTCTATGTAGCAGCAGTAATTTTGCCAAGATCTGGCAAAATTCCATTCTGGAGTCATGATGGCGTGGGGGTCCTAGATCTTCTAGCTACCAGACTTCCAGTTATTATGCTGTAGTAAAATATTTGTCTGACTACTTTTTGAGAGCCACCTGGTCTTGACAGAAATTCTTGGGGCATGCTGGGAATAGCTCCCTATGGTTTCCTAACCTTTCAGTTTATGGATTTTATGGATTTTGTTACCACAAAATCTTCAGTACATTTGAATACTTGGCACCTCAAATTTTTCATTCAATGTTTTGATCAAATTGGCCAATTTGATTCGCTCCTCTCTAATAAGCATTACCAAGCAGAAATATCCTGGGCATATAAACTTCTAAAAAAAATTAAAACTAAAATGAGTAATGGTCCCTATTGTAGTATTCTGACACTTCACATGTTTAGAATATTGCGATGATGCGGACGGGATCAGGGTTAAATTACAAGAATTCTAAAACATTGCGTGTAATGACCTAAGAGACATAGATGTGATCATTAGCTTTATCATCCTCATGGCTAATTTTTAGTCATCAGGACAATATAAATGTCTCCTCAGCTCCGTCCTCCCTTGTGTTACGCTACCGGTAAGTCTCCCAGACACATTCCTCAACATGACTCTTCATGAGATATTTCATACCCTGGGTCACATCATTTGTTTCTTATTTAATGTTTATCAGGTATCCCTAGTGGTATGTAAAATTTAGAAGATGATTTTGCTGTTGTGATTTGTAGAATACCCCCATAGCTGCTCATTATGTTCTGTAATTTGGTAGCCCGCCAGAAGTAGGCTACGATGTGCATGTTTGGGTGGTTTCTTGGTCATCTCAGCCCCCCCCCCCCCCCCCATACTGGTCTTTCCCCATGGGTATGATATCACTTTTACATTATATTTTCTCAATTTGAAGTCTGCCTTTACATTGCATTCTCTGTTTATTATACTGCATGCATTACCAATTCCTGGTGGTTATTGTGACCATGCAGCGACACATGCAGGAACTCACGATGTTCGTGAATTGCGCCAGGCCCGAATCCTCGTCGGACAACGCACCGCGGGATCGCGACGGGACTGTTTTAGTAAATCTGCCCCACTGTCAACCGATATAGTATAAAAACATCAAACCCTGTAGCAAGAGAGAAATTCTACTTCCTAGTGATAGAGATGGATCAGTGCAAAAAAATCGGAACAAATCTTAATAGATCAGTGAAAAACATGGCAGAAGACGGAAGAAAGTGATACAAAGGATGGCCAGAACTTTAGGAAGAAGCCAAGGCTCCAAAACCACCACAAAAAAAACAAACATGGTAATGTTTTTAAATAAAAGAGTTAAAGATTTTACTTTTTGGTGAGATGTCATTCTGTCTGACATGGCAAATATTCAGCGATAGGTAAAATGGTAATGGGGAGGTTAGTGTTATATTGTATTGTGACCTTTTTAAGGGGACTGGAAAACCTTACTAATTTGAGGGCATTTGGAGGGCATGAAAATATGTTTAGATATTGTAACAACCTAATATTTGCCAATAATTAGATGTTTAGGTGTTCACCATTGACAAAGACTCTCAGCCTACTTCCAAAGCTGTGGTTCTGATGAATAATAGTTGAAGGACTTTCCATAATAAAATCCTTAAGGTATCAGTGCAAAGCAAAAAACATCTAGTCAATTAAAAAAATGAAGCTATTGGTAAATGGTTTAAATGCCCGTCTAAGCGAGAGGCGGATGAAACCTGCATTATCCTCTATGTATGCTAGGGTGGAGATGTGAGGTCGATTAGGGTGGGATAGGATTTAGGGTTCTCCGTAGAAGGTGCAATTGTACATTTTGCACTGTTTTGTATTTGATTAAATTCCAATTTAGCAGATTTTGTCCTGGTTACAGAGATAAATGCCCCTAATGCAGTGGTACCTTAATAAAAAGCGATCAAAAGCTTTTATAGGTCCCAAAATGCTATAAATTAAGAAAATGGGGCTCATTTACTAAGGGCCCCGCAGACCACACTTTTGTTCGATATCCCAAAGATTTCCATTTTGCACCACTGTGCCATGGATTTCAAAGGGGGTTTGGTGCATGCAATCAGATTTTTTGCGCAATCTCGCTGCCTTTCACGCCACACAAATTCTGGTGGATGGGCCGTGGACGATCTGACGGATTCAGACAAAATGCAGGATTTAACTTTTAAATTGTGTCGCAAACCATGCACTTACTTACATCGGGAAGAAGATTGTTAACTCCAGCGGACCTGAGCGGGGAAGCGACACATGCAGGATATAGGAGGCATGATCTTTGTGAATCGGAGCAGAGTTCATCCTCATCGGACATTCCGGATCGGGGATTGCACAGGGAGCCCCATAATCTCTTAGTGTGCTACATAATCTCTTTCAGTAAAAAAATTAAGTCTCACACTTTTTAAAGTATGAAGACAAAACCCAACTATTTGGTAAAAATTTAAATCTCTGTGAATTTACTCACCAAAAGAATAAAGAGGAACTTTCAACTGGTCCACACAGGAAAAGATGGACAGAAACTAAAAAGGTGGAAAGAGGGGGAATAAAAAATGGAAATGGACCAAGTGATGAAATGATGATATCAATGATACAGAAATGTAGTAGGTACAATCAGGAGAATTGCCGTTATCATGACGAGATAATCATTGAGACCTTATAAAGTTGGCATGAATCCTGAAGAAGCACAACTATGGGGCACATTTAATTACCCGGTCTAGTCTTGATCCCGAGGCTCGTTGTCCAATGCTGGGTCTGCTGGGACTGCTGGGATTCACTAAGGTACAAGCGCCCGATATCCAGCAGGTATCACTGCTGTGCCGAGGTTCGCCGGAGTTCACCTTCTTCGCCCCGGTGCATGTAAGTGCTGATCTTGCGACACAAATACTTTTTTAAATTCAGCGTTTCAGAATCCGTTGGGTTGTCCGACAGCCACGCCCCCGATTTCTGTTGCATGAAATCCGATCGCGTGCATCAAAATCCCGGGGCAAATCTGAAATTGTTGGGAAACCCGACGAAAGTGAGTGATTCTGACCCTTCGTAAATGAGCCCCAACATCTTTAATTTGCCCCATCAAAAATTACACCTGACTAGGTTAGTTCCAGGCTGCACTAGGTCCTAATCCAATCTGTTCAAATCCCAATTCGAAAGGAAGTTCAGCTAAATTTTGAGATTTGGCTTTTACGTTCCTTGGCTATCTTCTTACATGACTCCTCTCACTCTTCCTCTCCTTGTCTCTAGTGATGTTATATATCTAGGAGCTGTGTGCTTGATACCCCCATTTATATGATAAGGTCTACAATAACATCAAAAACCTGATTGTCTCTGGAATTATTCTGACATTTTTCATTTTTGAAATATTATACAGATCATTTCTCATCTAAAAGGGAATGTTAATTATTCCAAATCAATTATCATTTATACAAGGAGTCATCCAGTTGGGGTGTAATTGGATCTTCAAAATGGACAAAGACTTTAAGCAAAATTGCACATCTTTGCAAAATACTCCAGGTAGACCTTAATCTGATGAAAAATGAATTACGATTAAGTTTTCAGTGAACCCCTAAATACATGTAATCAATTTAAAACTATGAGCCCAGTGATAAAGGACATCACATCTAATCTATTGTCACGGGTGCACCTGCAGCCTCACTTACGTAGCTACGATCCAGCGACGGTATCCTCGCTTTAGGGTGCACCTCACTGCTTCCTAGGGAGCACATGCACCGGCCGTCTGAAATTTGCCAGTTCACTGCTAATTGGTGCTGGCCTCTTTGTGCTTCTATGCCTAAGAGAAAGCTTTATTTAATTCCCTTTGCGATTATCCTGATTTCCTGTTGTGACCTCTATTCCATTCCTGACTCAGCTCCCGTGCTGTCTGTCCTGACCTACCGCTACGTTCCCGACTCTGATCCTGTGATGCCTGCCTCGACCTCCTGCCAGTCCCTGACCACGAGTTAGCCTGAGGATTCTGTACGACGCCTTGGCCACCAACGCGGACAAAGTCACGTCTGTGGAACCACCTGGTGGTGCCACGCCGCAACAAGTCCAACCCGCTTTGCGGTGGGCTCTGGTGAGAACCGAGTACCACTTACACTCCGGTCTCAGGTCTCAGCTTACGTGATCGCCTGCGGTGGTACAAAGGATCCACTACCACTGATCCCAAAAGGTGCCAACTGCCACATTCTGTCAGGAATCTGTTCTGCATGCTGTTAAAGCCTAGAATGGCTGTCCTGATCAGTATGAAGAAGTCTCCACCTTCCCCTAGAGTTTGGATTGGTTGAACCAATTTAATTGATCTGGGCGTGGCAACATGGAAAGGAAAGGGCAGCATTATCGCCCTTTTATTTTTATAGGAAACAAAAAAAGCTATGAACTGGCACTCCACAGAAAAGTCCCACAAGGAAGATTAGCTTGAATAATGGACATTCTTTATTTAATAAAAATGCACATAACCAACACGGGAAGACATAGGTTGACGCGTTTCGACGCTTATGACTAAGCGTTATGACTAAGACGCTAAGCATCGAAACGCCTCAACCGATGTCTTCTTGTGTTGGTTATGTGCATTTTTACTAAATAAAGAATGTCCATTATTCGAGCTAAGCTTCCTTGTGGGACTTTTCCATGGAGTGCAGGTGCGTGGCTTTTTTTGTTTCCTATATATTTGGCTGAGGTTGGATTTGGTCCGTGCACCTGGGAAGTCATGCAATCATCAACACCTGATGGAAGCCTGAGGTGGGGTAAGCTGGCATTTTTTCACTTTCTACCTATGTGTATTGATGGTTTATGCTGGATTTTATTTTTATGGATCGGTTTACGTCCCCCACAAAATGCAAAAAGAAAGGAGACCAAAATTGACTATTTTCCTTTTCTCCTTACATTCAAGAGTTAATAACCTATTAAAATCGCAACATTCCAAAGTTAGAGCCACCTATAGTGACACAGGGCAGATTTGACAAAATGAGCTGTGTCGCGATCGTGAAAAGTGGCTTCAGCAGTAAGGGGTTAAACTTAAGGTCAGATTTTTTACATTTTATTAAACACACAAAATCCTGCTTTTGAGGGACCTGCCAATATTTCAAGTCGCTTTGAGAGGCCTAAATAATAGTAGAATCTCATAAATAACCCCATTATAAAAACTACACCCCTCAAAATATGTAAAACAACTTTAATAAAGTTTAGTAACAGTTTAATTGTTTTACAGGGGCTAAAACAAAATCAGATCCAGATTTTTTGCTGGCTAAGTGAAGGTATTTTTCAAAAAATGTACAAAGTTTGATACCCAATCCCTCCCGAGTATAACAATGCCCCATATGTGGTGGTGAGCTGTTGTACGGGCACATGTCTGGGCATTGAAGGGAAACTGAGGCATTTAGAGCAAATTTGCATTGTCAATTTATTTTTAATGGCTATACATTCTTTATTTTTTTTGGCAATGTGGACATATTAGGGCTTATTTTCTGTGGGATTAGAGGCACTTTACAAATACTTTATTTTAGTGAGTCATTAAATTATTGATGAGATTTTATTAACTCATCAATTTTGGTTTCCTTTATTTTGTATTCTTTTGGGGGCTGCACACCGTACCATAAAAATAACATATTGGAGCACATTTACTTACCTGGTCCCTGCACGATCCCCGAGGTGCGCGATCCCCATCCAACGGCCCTCCCCCGGATTTGTGTGGTGTGAAAGCCAGCGCCGATGCTCCAAAATCCGATCGCGTGCGCCAAAAACCCCTGTTAAATGCAGCGCTAATTGGAAATCGTCAGGAAACCCAATGAAAATGCGCTCCTCGGAGAAAAACTAATATAGAGAAATTGCCATCTTTTCGGAGACATAATTTTAATATTTTTTGTTTGACAGAACTGGTTTAGGGCTTATTTTTTACATGTTGAGTCCTTTTTCAGTGATATCATTTCGGCGCATTTAACTTTTTAGAGAAATAGAGACATAGGGGCAAATTTATCATGATTTATGTATGATTACCCCGCCGCAGAATTTTCGCAGTGGGATACATCATCAAGAGGCTTCAGCCAGTGACTTTTCACATATGTAATGCCCCGCGACAGCCCACTCCCAGCCGGCCACACTCCTCCCCCTTACACCTCTTCACACCCCACTGGCGTGAAGGTGTTGGAGAGGGTAAAATAATCACAAGTGCTAGCAATAAGCTGACGTGGCACAGAGGCGCTGATAAGTATGCCCCATAGAGAAAATGTTGGAGGAGCTGCGGGACTTCCATAAAACATCAAAACTTTCTTTTCATATTAGATTGAAAAGCTTTACAAATGTCATGGACACACTGGACTAAACCGATGCATTTTGAGCTTGGTGGTTCTTATTTATGGTTCTTACCACAAATCAATAGGAAATTTGAATTCTTGCCACCTCAAATTTTTCTTTCAATCTTTTGATCAAATTCCACTTTGGCCAATTCGATTCGCTCCTCTCTAATAAGCCTTAATAAGCCGGCATATCCTGTGCATCTAAACTTATGAAAGGAAGTGAAACTAACATGAATATTGGTCCCTATTGTAATATTTAGAATATTGCAACAATCCAGAATGACCAGAGTCAGGATTAAATTACAAGAAATCTAAAAATATAGATTTTATCATTTCCTTTTTAAGGAGTCAACCGCGTGTAATGACCTAAGAGACACAGATGGGATCATTAACGTTATTGTCCTCATGGGTAATTATAAGTAATTATAAGACACTTTCCTCAAATAACTCTTCATGAGATATTTTATACATTGGGTCACATCATTTGTTTCTTATTACAAACAAGGTATCAAGTACTTAGGTTTTTATGTTAAAATTTTTAAAATTCTTTCTTTATTGATATTTCATTTTATGCTTCTTTTATTTTTAAAATGATCTATTAATATGATATTATTTATAAATGTAATGTTGGGTTTTGAGGGAGTTAAATTCACATTGAGCTCAAATTTCAATATCTCTAACACTATGATATTTAACACTTCCATGTCACATAAAAGGTTTGTGTAATATATTCTAAACTACTGGAAGACAAAAGTCACAATAGAGGGCAATTAGAATAGAGTCAGTGCACTACAGTATTTGTAGTGATGGCAGGGACCACCGGCTGTTGTATCGGTACCGGTGCTGGGCTTTGCTTCCACTCGGTAAATATCTTGCAGTGACTCTTTTATATGTGTTCTCTGTTGTGCGACTTGGATATGTAAGATTTGTTAAGTGATTGAGACTTATAACACAAGGGAACAACACCAGGACTTTCACATGAAAATCCAACTTGCAAATAAGGAACAAAAATTGGTTGCATATAAGTAAATTTCTTTGGGTTTTCATTTTCCATTTTGTATTGGCCCTAAAAAAGCAAACAAGCGTAGTATGATTTGATTGATTGCATTTACATTTCTTATACTACAGAAAACTAATAGCAATTGCAAAGTCAGACCACTCTGCCTTTTACTATGCCCAAACAATCATTCAGAAGGGGCAGCATGGAAACAGGTATAACTACAGGGGTAGCAGCCATGCAGACACTATGGGGCCCATAGAATCAGGGGGCCTTGGTATGTGGGGTATTGAGTGTGTATATGTCTGCATATGGTATTGTATGGTATTGTATGCATGTTTATATTTTCTGTATGTGTCCATTTATGTGAAGTGTTTATGTTGCAAGGGTCTAAATGGTGATATAAGTATTTGTGCATATGTTGTATGTATGTATACGTGGGGTGCGTGTATACTGTATGTATGTTAATGCTGTATGTGTATGTATATAAGAGTTTGCATATATGACAGTATAAATGTGTGTGATTGTAATTGACTTGTGTACAGTGTCAGACTGGCCCACCAGAGTACCAGAGGATTCTACGGTGGGCTCACCCTCTAATTCAGTACAGGACAGCGGAACAGCAGAAGGCAACCGAATTTAGAGGCTACTGGCATTTGTTTTCTAGAAGTTAATGGCCCCAAATTCATCAGGTGGTCCCATGTGCTCATGTGTTCTCTAACCTTATTGAGATTTATTTATGTACAATTACTATTTTTACCAGAATATCATCAAACAAATAATGAAGAACGAGACTTCTGTTCAAATCTTTTACTTGTTGCCATTTTCTGGAGAGACGAGGAGTAAGCCCTTCATCACGGCTTTCTTCTTCCTGATATATGTGGTGGGAGTTCTATCTATGCCACGAAGAATTGAGGCAGTTCTGAAGGCAAAAGGGGGTCCAACCCGTTACTAGCATGGTGTACCTAATAAAGTGGCCGGTGAGTGTACAGGAGCCATTGTTTGCTGCTGCTGCTGCTGTGGCAGTTAGAAGCTGAGCCATGATTGGTTGCTATTCTGTCACAGGTCATTAATATGAGCTCTGAGCTTTGATTGGTTACTATAGGCATTGAGTATAAGATGCTTATGTGTGAGGTAAGACAGAGAGAGAGACAGACAGGATTTGACAGGGACTGACAGACAGGCTGTGACAGGGACTGTGACAGGGACAGGTTGTGACAGGCACAGAAAGACAGGCTGTGACAGGCACAGAAAGACAGGCTGTGACAGGGACTGACAGACTGACAGGCTGTGACAGGGACTGACAGACAGACAGGCTGTGACAGGTGATTGGCTGCTATTCTGTCACAGGTCATTAATATGAGCTCTGAGCTTTGATTGGTTACTATAGGCAGTTAGTATAAGACGCTTATGCGTGAGGTAAGATGGATAAGGATACAGAAATAGAGTTGCCCATGGAAACCAATCAGAGATCAGCTGTAATTTTATAAACAGCTGTGCATAAATGAAACTTGAGCTCTGATTAGTTGGCATGGGCAACTTGAGCAGTTCTGCTTTCAGACACTTCTAATAAATCTCTCCATAGACAGAGTTACAGTCAGAGACAGTCACAGAAAGAGAAGGTCAAAGGTAGTCACTGAAAGAAACGGTCAGAGACAGTCACTGAAAGTAAAGTTCAGAGACAGTAACTAAAAGAAAGAGACGGTCAGAGAGAGAGAGAGAGATTAATATATATAAAATATTTTTTGTTAAGCAATTCTATTTTGTTATAGCTTAAAGCAGTTATTTAGCATCCCAGGCAATGCCGGGATCTACAGCTTGTGTTTTATGACAAGAATATGCAGAGCAAGGTTAGATGATAGAAACATATAAGTGAGCAGAGAATGAAGTCCAATATTTGTACAATTCAAAACCCTAAAACACTCCTATTAGTACAATGTGCAAACAATAACGTCCATAGAAATAAACAAGGGAACAAGAAAAGAAGGACAAGCCATCTATATTGTTTGGTTGCCATATTTTCTCCCCCTAATATCATTTTAATTAATGTTATTGCTTAGAGATGTCATAAAGTTATGTTTAATTAATATTTTTGGGGTCAGTTTCTTCTGTAATGGTGATCTAATGTATTGAATCTGCATTATGAGCACTTATGGGAACCTGTCATCTGAATAACGCATTTTTCACCTAATAACAGGTTCCCATTGCCTATTTAATGCTAATTCCCGATCTGCTGTTGTCAATAACATTACTGCTTCCATTTAGTTTTAAAATCATATAAACATAAAAATATCACTGAAGAAAATCACGGTGTGTTAATTTGCAAAATAACTCCTGGTATAATGCTAATTCACTGTTGATGGAGGTATTTTAGAAAAAATATATTAAAATATAACTTTTATTCTTTTTATATAAAAAATGTCAGGACTTAACGTACAAACATACAAACATGTATTATAACTCAGTGTTCTTAAAGTTGACGGGTATGTTTGCACAGTTCTGTGCTTATTCGAACAATTAAACCCTGGTTGATGTTTTTATTGTCCAAACAACAACCTCCCACTGAGAAATATCTATTGTAGCCGTGTGTGTGGATTTTATTGCCTTCACTTCACTTCACACCACTACTTCTGTTTAGCTGTGAGCTGCATTGGTGTCAGTTAGAAGAAAGTATATTGACATGCTTCCTTGAGCACTTACATGGCAGCCTATATCGTATAAAGCTGCCGTGTTAGTATCCTTAGCCTCTTGTTCTGTCTATTTGTTGACAGCAACTTATGGCTATAGGTGCTCCTTGTGAGAGGCTCTATTTGGAGACTCGATCTATCTCAAGTGTAACTGTCTCCGTATCATGAATTTGGAGACTCGATCTATCTCAAGTGTAACTGTCTCCGTATCATGAGACTGAACCAGAGTGCTATACCTCAGCTTAAGTTCAAGCACGGCAACTGAACCAGAGTGCTATACCTCAGCTTAAGTTCAAGCACGGCAGCTTATGTGATGTAAAGTTGCCGTGTATATGGAGATAGCCTATGGTTTAGATCATTTATCTCAGACCTTTTTACGGCAATTAAAGCTTAAATGCTGATGTATTGAGCCGTGGGTGTATCCACTATCTACACCCCTGTGGTGGGTGTCAACGGCGAAGACATCCAACCTCTGTTGCTCAGCTGATTTATGACCCAAGCTAAGGTGACTCGTAGCTAGACTACACACTCACTACAACTAACTGACCATTGCTCATTATTGCTAACTGCACATATAAAACCCTAGGACCCGACGCATTTCTTTTGCCTCAATTCATCAGGGGTCTCTATTCCTGGCTATTATAGCTAGGGTATATGCCTTGTAGGTCTGTGCTGTGTGCACGTCGGCATGATTCTGGCCACAGCGCGCGCTGTTACAGCCCTGCTTTTATTCAAGATCCATAGCTCGTCACCGCTGACAAGCCTTCCTTTTCATCCAATCGGCTGGCTCAGTATGTTCAGGAGGTGTGGTTCCCTCCTGTCAGTGCATCAGCCAATCAATGTTTTCGGGGAGGTGCCGTAATGACCTGGCACGTCCCACTGGCTATTCTCTGCAGCGCCTTGCAAGTGATGTCGGAGGATAAGGTAATCAACCTAAAAAGAGGTCTCTCCCCCGTTTGCGATCGCACCATAGTGTTATTTTATGCAGAATTCACTGGTTAAAACCTTCTGTGTTTTAGGACACCTCACTGTCATCTAGAGATCGCGTTAACCACACTAAATATAGATTGTAACTAGATCATGCCTTAGGGATCTGCCACCCGATAGATTCAGGTCATGGTAGGGATCAGAATTATTTGTCACTTGTGTTATACTTTAGGAATAGCACTGCTTCCAGTGCCTTTATTACAGTATCCTGACTGTATTCTGCAAATGCCTATATGACAGATGGCTTTCACGGCTTGTGAGGCTAATGCATATTAGGCACAGTATAAACCCATAGTTCATAAGGGGGTTTAGACAAGAGTCAAAGATATGGGGTTAGGTATACAGTTGGTATATAGGTAATAGATATAGTATAGTCAGTAGGCTTATTATGATATTACTGGTGATGGTATTCATAGTAATATGACTTGGAGGTATGTTACCATTTATGGGAGACTAGAGGTATAAAGCTACGATTTTCTGGGATATGTGCCATTGTCATCCGACAGCAGATACCTTCTTGGTACCTAGGTGCCAGTTTGATATGTGTATTCTTATTCAATGAAACTCGCATAGGAGATGAAAATCGTTTAATCCTGCGGGTTTTAATGGTACAGAGCTAAAATGTTCCATTGAGGACTTCCTTTCTGAGGATCATTTTCTCCCAGTCCCCCTCTCACGATGTACTAATCTCATCAATGCCTCTGAAGAAATAGAGTTGCTAGACTACCTTTAGATGGTGTTTCCACAATGTCTGGTACGGGGTATCCTAGCGGCTGACATGTAGCAACGTACACACACGGTGGTGGAAACAGTTGATAAAATTTGCTCGTATTCAAACTGTTCTGATGTGGTGCACACTTGTTACCATTTTGAATGGTGTGATCCATTTACATATGCAGAACAGTGCACCGCAGAGAAAGGTACCTTTAGGTCTTCGTGAAGCCAAGGTTCCATGGGTTCGGTGGCGGTAGATAACTATGGACCCGCAGCGTCTTGAGGTTTCTACCCTTCTGTAGTTTAATTGTGGTTTTCAAGGGGGAATCATTGGGCTCATCCTTGGTCATGCATGAGGATGAACCTGTGTTTAATCTGATGTCCCCTAATTCATCCTATTATTGCCTCGTAAGGTGCCTACAATGGGGTGTTGTTTGTTCTAACCTCTATCTTTATCTTAGGAGTGAGCGAGATGTTCTCTCTACCTGCAGGCTTGCGTTGATTCTTCAGGATTCAGTGAAGGGAACTCCTCGGACTTTGAAGCTGGTCATAAGGTCTACAGATTTATTTCAAATAATCGTCGAAAACCACTACAGTTTCTCCGAATACGGAGGAATTGGCCCTAAGGACCCCTTTTTTTAGGGAATATGGTGACGCTGTTCCCAGCATAGTAAGTTAGAGTTGAGTGTCGTCTTTGTATCACCTAGTAACATTGGCCTGGCTGTCGTTTTGCTAATCTTCTAAACCGAAAGGTGATCTTTGTTTTTCTGAATTCGGACGTAAAATGTAGAGCGGTGCCCAGGTGTTCCGGCTCAATTGCAGTCACAAAAATCTTCAAAACCATACTGAGGCCTCTTTGTACGGTGCCTTCCGTCTTATGTTAGAGGACACAAATGGAGGTCACCTTAGCTGGGTATTACATCAGCCTGAGAAACAGAGGTGGATACACCCACGGCTCAATACATCAGCATTTAAGCTTTAAGATAGTGGATACACCCACGGCTCAATACATCAGCATTTAAGCTTTAAAGATAAATGATCTAAACCATAGGCTATCTCCATATACACGGCAACTTTACATCACATAAGTTGCCGTGCTTGAACTTAAGCTGAGGTATAGCACTCTGGTTCAGTCTCATGATACGGAGACAGTTACACTTGAGATGTCTAAGTAACTTAGCTATCGCCAGATATTGGGTTTGGTCACTGGGCATTGTTTGGAATAGTGTTGGGTAGATTTGTTTATTGGTAAGCAGAGTATCTGCTACGTTAAAACTGATCTAAATACAGAAAAATATAAATAAACTGTAAAGAAATAGTAATTGGATCAGAATTCACTTTCAGTAAGGGACTTATATGGGTATTTTCCTATATATCAGTTATGTCCTGCCAGCAGCTTGAGTTAGACACAACTGATACGTGGATCCGACATCTTATTTGGTAAGAGGTCAGATCTTTTATGAACATATACTACAACTTACATTATTCAATGAAACTCGCATAGGAGATGAAATCGTTAATTCCATGCGAGACTTTTGAAATGAGCGGTCACTAAGGTCCAGATTATTTCAAATTCCGAAACCACTACAGTTCTCCGACCTACGGAGGAAATTGGCCTAAGGGACCCCTTTTTTAGGGAATATGGATGACGCTGTCCCAGCATAGTAGTTATAGTTGCTTGTGTCTTCTGTATACACTAGTAACTATTTGGCCTGGCTGTCGTTTTGCTAATTTCTAAACCAGAAAGGTGGTGATCTTGTTTTTCTGAATTCGGAGTAAAATGTGAGGCCCCTCCCAGGTGTCCGGTCTCAATTCAGTCACAAAATCTTCAAACCACTACTCTGAGGCCCTTTGTACGTCGCGCTTCCGTCTTATGTTAGAGCACAATGGAGAGTCACCTTAGCTTGGGTCTCATAAATCATGAGCAACAAGGTTGGATGTCTTTACCGTTGACACCCACACAGGGGGTGAGATAGTGGTTACACCCACGGCTCAACATCAGCATTTCACGCTTTAAAGATAAATGATTAAAACCATAGGCTTCTCCTAATACACGCAACTTTTATACATAGTGCCGTGCTTGAAACTTAAGCTGGTTACTAGCACTCTGGTCAGTCTCATGATACGGGACAGTACACAATGAGAAGAATCGAGTCTCCAAATAGAGCCTATCACAAGAGACTTATAGCCATAAGTTGCTGTCAACAAATAGTACAGAACAAAGAGGCACTAAGGATACAACCGGCAGCTTTATACGATATAGGCTGCCATGTAAGTGTCAAGGAAGCAGTAATATACTTTCTCTAACAGTCTAAACAGAAGTACTGGTGTGAGTGACAGTGAAGGCAAAAACTCCACAACACGGACTACATAGATATTTCTCAGTGGGAGTTGTTGTTTGGAAATAAAAACATTTCACCAGGGTTAATTGTTCGAATAAGGCACCAGAACTGTGGCAAACATACCCGTCAACTTAGTTATAATACATGTTTAGTTTTGTACGTTATACTTGACATTTTTTATAAAAAGTAAAAAAGTTTATATTTTAAAATTTTTCTTAAAATACCCCATCAACAGTGAATTAGCATATAAACATAAAAAGCATTGAGTACGGGTGTCTGTACAAGCAATGTTCCCTGCATCATCCACCATTATCTTCTTCAGTCTTACTAGATCTTGCTCCCTCTACCTCCCTGCCTCATTAAGGAAAGATAGTAAGCAGAGGGAGAAAAGATGATGAATGACCACAGGGGGACTTAATACCACAATGACTGGCAGGGAGGCCAATACTATAGTTTTATACTTTAAAAAGTAATTGGAAAGTCAGTTATTATTCATATTATAGATAAGATTAGTATTAAAAAGTTATTGGAACCTTTCCTTAGGTGAAAATTGTACATCCTGCAATTCAAAAAAGCCACAATTCCAAGTGCTGTGACTGAAAATACATTATGTAAAACTCTTTTACGATAACATACAAAACAAATAATAGTTTTCATTGCGCGGAAACGGACTAAAACTATGTTATGGTTACCTTGTGCAAATATTTAGGATCAGGTCAATAGATGTCATTGGGTTTTGTAATAATATTGCATTTCATGTAGAGCATAAGCAATGGCATTATATAAACAGCCTTGTATACTTGATATGTAGTTCCCAAAGGGTATCAGTGTTATACACTGTCGGCCCAGTTCCTAGTTTATATTCCTATTGGATGGGTGGAGTTCCCGTTTATAATAAAATTCAAAGAAGTACATTAAGTGACGGAGGACTGAGAAGTTGAGCGTTAAAATATGAGGCGAGTGTTGCTCCAGTAATGGTCATGGGCGTGTCTTAGGTGATGTTATGTATAAAACTGCCTTTTGAAAGGGGGATCCTTTTATAGGTGGCCTAAATACCAGGCTCCCATGGAACACGAGGATTTTTCTGGATGATAAATAATTATGGGAATGCAGGAGGCAGGAACAAATCAAGTCTACCCCTTTCACACGCCACACTCCCTTCAAGAAAATGTTATACATGGTTAAAGAAACTGTGCACATAATACTACAATGTTGGAGGTGAGTGGACAAGATCATCTTTCTCTCTCTTTTAATGTAAATTTCAATTTTGGCTCATTATCAAGTTCTATATTTATATCAACTCGATACAGATATCGTAGACTTCCCCAGTGAATTCCTCAACAAACTGAGTCGTCTCTTCTCATTGTAATAGTCAGATGAAATAATGCCCAACCAACGTCCACCAAAAATGCCTAAGTAACGTAAGCTACGCCCAGATGATTGGTTTTGAGTCATCGGGGTGTTTGATATGTGGTTTGGGTAGATTTGTTTAATTGGTAAAAGACGTATCTGCTACGTTAAAAACTGATCTACAACAGGAAAATATATAATAAATTCGTAAATAAATAGTAATTGGATCAGAATTCACTTCAGTAGAGGGATTTAAGGGTATTTTCCATAGATATTCAGAGTATATCCTGCCAGCAGCTTGAGTAGGACCACAACTGTGATCTCTGGTGACCGTATGTAACCATCTACTGTCCGTTGAGAGAGTATAATCCAGGACACACAGCATTCGGCCACACATAGAGAGTCCCTCCCACTCATAACCTAATAAAAAGATCTGTCACCAAAAAGATCCCCCAACCAAATTATGCCCCCCATAATCCCTATCCCAGCCCCTGTTCTCTATATGATAAATTTACTTAATGTTATGTAGCCAAAGTTGTACTAAATGTTCCGAAAGATCTGAACCTCTTACCAAAATCGCATCACATTGCCGCAGCAATATATATATATATATGAAATATGGCGGCGCGGTCAATAAACAAGGTGCGGCCGCTTGCTTCGTTTCAGCGTGGCAGCACGACACGATTGCGCAATATATGCGTTGATGCCGCAGCTTCTCTTACAGTCCCTGCCGGAGGAGCCTAAGAGAAGTGAAACAGAGGGGCCGGTGTTAAATGGAGTCGAGGAGTGTCAGCCAGAGCTTACAGAGCAGTGCCGGGCCCCCTCATGAATATAGACTGCCAGCCAGGAGAGATTACGTGGATCAGAATATTATTGTAAGATTCTTTTATTAAATGTGACCAACTTTTGCAACATACATTAAAAAAAATTTGCATATATTAAAGGGGACTGTGGAGAGTATTATGGGGCACAGTTTGGTGGTGTGGGGGGGGTGTTTAGGTCATCTTTATGTGATTACATGGAAAAGGGCGTCAGCTGTTGCACAGATTGAGCCTGACATCCATCCCCTGCTCCATCAAAGTTGATGAGATAAAGTGGGGGAGGATTAGTACGTAGGATTCCTGTGCAGAACTTCAGGAGAGTAACTAGTCCACTGAACTTATTAAATGCTTTGAAACCTTTCTTTATGTAATTTGAGGACGGTGCTGGCCATTGCCATGACCTGAGGATGAGGTGAGTTCTCCATTGAAAGGTGCGGTATCTGCAATAAACTAAGAAGAGTAAGGACTGTTTACCTACAGTATTTCGGGGACTGTGTTGGCATGTGAATTGTTTATCATCCAAGTTGCCACTTCACACGTTCCAATCTTGCATATAAAGGGAGGAAAAGCCACCAGTAGCAGACCAAGAGAGGTCCTGATACAATGAGCTAATAGGTGACTGAATTATGTGGGGGCGGGTGTCAGTTCACCACCGAGAAGAGAAAAGAAGAAAAGAAGGCAAACCAGATGATTAGTACCAGTACCAAATCGTTGGCTCACGCTGTCATCATACTATGTCTATGAAAAGTCTCTGTATGGTATGGAGCATATATCACACAAAAAAACAAAAGAATACACTTTTTATGGTATTGACACAACACCTTAATAATATTTTTCAGAGTTGTCAGTGAAGTCTATCAATCATGCAACAGTGAGAAGAACTTCTGCTTGAGGGAGGTATGGAGATCTTAAAAGGTGTGATGTTATGGGTATAGAAATCATTCTGTCTATTCTAGTTTTTAGAAAAAAAAAGAAATATAAAAAGAGGTGTGGGACATTGCATTCTAACAAAAGTAGCAGTTTCTGAATTTAATCTTGGATTATCATACCTGAGGTGTATCCATAGAGATTAATCCATTTCCACTAAACCATATTTGATGCCTTTGTTAATGGTTTCCTATGATTCCACCAGTTACTGTCCGCAGCCGCGTCAGTAGTAGTAATGGGAAACCACGTCCAAGGACCACTAAAGATTTGTAAAGTTGATCGTATAGGCATTGTTACATTGTACAAAAATTCAGTACATGCATCCAAGAGTAATTATTGGGCAAAATATTAGGATTTTATTGGATTCATATCTATGGCAATGATAAAGGCCCATCACATATTGTAGTAACAAGCAAGGGGCCTTGCAGAGAATAAAAATACAAGAAAACTGATAAATTCATGTTTGGATTACTTATATTACTGTGATTATGTATAGAGAAATATCTGGCAACAAAACTTTTCTGCTTAGTCAAGTCTATAGTGGAATTTTTCCAAAACCGGGCAAAACGTTGTGATCATCAGACACGGACTTTGAACAAAATTCAACCCGAAACTGAATTTCATTGAAATCAATGCTTGACCTGATTTAACATCAAAAAATGGCTTCGTCATGTGGTGTAAAATGGGTTGAATGAAGTGTTGAATTGATGAAAATGGTGGGAATACACAGGGCAGACCAAAATGATCTGCGGGGAAAATACTTTAACAAAAAACATAAAAAGAGTAAAACAAAAAATAATACAAAATTTGAAGTTTAAAATTTTGTTGAATGTGGAATTTGACAATTGCCAAGTTAAAATTAAAGGTACTGCGAATTTGACAATTTCCAGTAAAATTAAAGTATGTGGTATTTGTTCTTTTAATTCAGATGTGGACAGTTTTAAATCAGTGGGATTCCATGTCTGTTCATATTAATGTATGTTGGGATGTTTTCAATGGAGCAGATAGATTGATCCCTGAAATGATGACACCACAGTTGGTGCTGAAACACCATTCTAATAGCACACAGATAATGTGCTGATTGTGGCCAGGCGTGCCAGAGGCATAGAACAAGTTTGTCTCAGTGGGAGGAGTCTCCTCCTTACTCGTATCTCCCCAGTGACACCTGTGACATGTGAGCTGCTCGAGTGTCGCCTTCTCCCTTTCATCCTCCAAATTGCCCCGCTGGCAGTCAGTACCAGGCCCACTTCAAGTCAAACACTGAGTGGAGAGCCATTTTTGGCCAACACTTTCTCCTTCCTTGTTTACCTCATTCATTTTCCAACACAGGCAAAGTAAAATACCAACCTAGTTGGTACATACGGTGAGGTGGTGGGCAAGCCTAAAGTTTCTCTTGCAGATGGGAGGAGTAGCAGGGTTGTGAACGTTTGAAAATGCGGAAAAACAAGGCACCACCTTAACAGCAGGCAGATCCAGAAGGTCTATGTAGTTGGCCAGGACAACTTTTCTGTACCACCAAGTTCAGCGGCATGGCAAGGCAAAGAGGTTCATCAATGATGCATCAGGATTGCAGAACCACTCCTCCTAAATATTGTCTCCTGTGTCTAATGGCACCTGGACATGTGACCTTATCTCATATAAGCAGAGTCACATGTACCCAAGCTGGCCAATACAGCCATGGCCAAAGAGGACATGGCTTTGTGCGTGAGGAGCTGAAAGCTTTGTTGATTGGCCTGCCCAACACAAAACACAAAGAAGAGCAGCAGGTCAATCCTCCTAAGTGAATGTCTGATTTCACCACTTTTAAAAGGGGCTTGACACTTTTGATGTAGGTAAGTCTTACGAAAATACACATACAATCTGTTAATTGCTACCGAAAGCGGGGGGGGCGTTGGGCAGTCCAACGACGATTCGGAAAACACGCGGGATTAGCTTTGAATTTGTGTCGCAAGATCAAACATTGCATAGCCGGGAAAAAGAAGAGGAGGTGAACTCGTCGGGGACCTGATCGGGAGGAAAAAGGAAAACACTGCAGGAATCGGCCTCGCAACAAATCTAGGAATCCGCGGCAGCTGTGCATTGGAGTCGGGGGGAAGCACCTAGGGGATTGCACAGGGACGAGTAAGTATAATCTGCCCATCAAACTAATAAAAACGTGCAACAGTATTAGCACATGACAGCAAACAAAATGAAGAAAATGGTAAAAGATTGAAGTACAATTAATGGAATAGGAACAGATTCAGATACACGAGTCTATTATCACTCACAAGGCCACTTTATTAGGTACACCTGTCCAATGCTCGTACAACACTTAATTTACTACAGCCAATTACATGGCGGCAAACTCAGTGCATTTAGGCATGTAGACCATGGTCAAGACAATCTCTACAGTTAAAACCGAGCATCATTATGGGAAGAAAGAAAGGTGATTGAGTTGCCTTTGAACGTGGCAGGCAATGGTTGTTGTGGTGCCAGAAGGGATGGCTGAGTATTCAGAAATCGGCTGATATACTGGGATTTCACCACAACCATCTCTAGGGTTTACAGAGAATGGTCCGAAAAGAAAAAACATCAGTGAGACGGCAGTCTGGTGGGCGGAAATGCCTTGTGGATGCCAGCAGATGGTAAGGAGGAGAAATGGGCAGACTGGTTTGAGCTGATAGAAAGGAACAGTGACTAAACGCCACCCGTTACAAACAGGTAGGCAGAAGGAGCATTCTGACCGCACCAGTACGTCCAACTTTGATGGCAGTATGGGCTTAAGCAGCAGAAGACCACACCGGGGTTGCCAATCCTTTCAGCTAAAGAACAGAGAACCTGAGGCTACAATTGCACAAGGCTCATCGAAATTGCGACAGTATAGAAGATTGGAAAAAACGCTGCCCTGGTCTGATGAGTCTGATTTCTGCCTGCGAACATTTCGGATGCGTAGGGTAACAATTTGCTCCTAAAACAAATGAAGCAATGGATCCATCCTGCACTCTGTATCAACGGTTCAGGTGGTGGCTGGTGGTTTGTCATGAGTGTGGGAAAATATTCATGGGCCACTCTTTGGGCCCCTTGGTAACAATTTGAGCATCTTGCAACGCCACCAAGCGTTTTGTTGCTGACCATGTCACATCCTTTACTACCACACAAGTGTACCCAAAACATATTTGATTGGCTACTTTCCGAAGGAAATGCGCCATGTATAAAGCATGGAATCATCTCAGACTGGTTCTTGAACTATGACATATGAGGTCACGGAAACAATGGACTCCACAGTCACCAGATCTCAGCAATGAGCATTATTTGGGTGTGGTGGAACGGGAGATTCGCATCATGGATGTGCAGCGACAAATCTGCGGCACACTGGTTGATGCCATCATGTCAATATGGACCAAAAGCTCTGAGGAGCTTCCGCACTAGTGTTGATCATGCCACGAAGATTGAGGCAGTAGTTTGAAGGCCAAAAAGGGGGTCCAACACGTTACTAGCATGGCGTTACCTAATAAAGTGGCCGGTGAGTGTAGAAATATCCCTCTACTCAGGACATTAAGGATGACATACAAGTCATCTAGTGGCTGTGAAAGACACTGACATTCATGGCTTCTCTGCAGGTTCCAATTGTATTGTTTTCTACATGTAACATTCACAAACTGCTTGTCTCTCCCTTATCCTAGTAGGTAACCTGACTAAAGTTTATGTATCAACCAGGGCAGATCTAAGGATTGTGGGAGGAGACATTCGACACTCAGGTTGAGGAAGTATCCTCATACAAGGTATTATGAATGGCACATGATAGTTTTGGGGGCTGTATAGACTTTGATGTGGGTATGATGAGCTTCAATTATGTATCTGCCCCTTTTAATGTACAGTCCAGAAAGTGTTGGACACATTTCATGGAAGTTACCTAATTGCCTTTTAGAAGTTGTTTCTAGCCTCTAGTATTTAGCTACACCCTTTGTAGTAGATGATGAAGCAGGAGCAGTAGCGAAACAATACGGGGTGGTGCCAGGCAGAGAGCAAGGGACGAATGGGTGAGGGCCTGCCAGAACGGGAGGTAAAGATGAGATTAGAGAGAGAGATGCGATAGAGTTGATATAGTAGTTAGCTAGGCAGATATGCGAGAGAGAGATCGCGATCAGATATGAGATAGATCATAGATCGATAGTATGAATCCGGACTACATAGATAGATCTTGCTGGTATGATTCCTTCAGGATTCGTGAAGGGAATCCTCGACTTTTGAAGCGGTCACTAAGGTCTACAGATTTATTTTCAAATTCTCGAAACCCACTACAGTTTCTCCGCATACGGAGGAATTGGCCCTAAGGGACCCCTTTTTTTAGGGAATATGGATGACAGCTGTCCCAGCATAGTAAGTTATTAGTTGCTGTGGTCTTTCTGTATACACTAGTAACTATTTGGCCTGCTGTCGTTTTGCTAATTTCTAAATCCAGAAAGGTGATCTTGTTTTTCTGAATTTCGGACGTAAAATGTAGGCCCAGGTTGTTCCGGTTCAATTCAGTCACAAAAATCTCAAACCTACTGAGGCCCTTTGTACTGTCGCTTCCGTCTTATGTTAGAGACACAATGGAGGTCACCTTAGCTTGGGTCATAAATCAGCTGAGCAACAGAGGTTGGATGTCTTTACCGTTGACACCCACCACAGGGGTGTAGATAGTGGATACACCCACGGCTCAATACATCAGCATTTAAGCTTTAAAGATAAATGATCTAAACCATAGGTTCTCCCATACAGAACTTTTCATCACAAGTTGCCGTTGCTTGAAACTTAAGCTGAGTTATAGACACTCTGGTTCAGTCTCATGATACGGAGACAGTACATGAGATAGATCGAGTCTCCAAATAGAGCTCTATCACAAGGAGACCTATAGCCATAAGTTGCTGTCAACAAAAGACAGAACAAGAGGCTAAGGATACTAACACGGCAGTTTATACGATATAGGCTGCCATGTAAGTGCTCAAGGAAGCATGTCAATATACTTTCTCTAACAAGCTAAACAGAAGTACTGGTGTGAAGTGAAGTGAAGGCAATAATCCACAACACGGCTACAATAGATATTTCTCAGTGGGAGGTTGTTGTTTGGACAATAAAAACATCAACCAGGGTTTAATTGTTCGAATAAGCACAGAACTGTGCAAACATACCCGTCAACTTAGTTATAATACATGTTTTATGTTTGTACGTTAAGTCCTGACATTTTTTATATAAAAAGAATAAAAGTTATATTTTAATATATTTTTTCTAAAATACCTCCATCAACAGTGAATTAGCATATAAACATAAAACTGCATTGAGTACAGGGTGTCTGTTACAAGGCAATGATTCCCTGCATCATCACCATTATCTTCTCTCAGCTCTACTAGATCTTGCTCCCTTCTCCCTCCTGCCTCATTAAGGAAGAGCTAGTAAAGCAGAGAGGAGAAAGATGATGATGACACAGGGACTTCAATACCACAATGACTGGCAGGGAGCCAAGTATATATTTTATATACTTTTAAAAGTAATTGGAAGCAGTATTATTCATTAGTAGATAGAGAATTAGTATTAAAAAGTCTATTGGAACCTTTCCTTAGGTGAAATTGTTACATCCTCAATTCAAAAAGCACCATTCCAAGTAGCTGTGACTGAAAATACAATGTAACTATTTTAGATATACATTACAAAAACAATAATAGTTTTCATTGCGCGGAAACCTAAAACTATGTTATGGTACCTTGTGCAAATATTTAGGATCAGTTCCATAGATGTCATTGGGGTTTTTGTAATAATATGATTGCATTTCATGTAGAGCATAAGCAATGGCATAAACAGCCTTGTATACTTGATATGTAGTTCCAAAGGTATCAGTGTTATACACTTGTCGGCCCAGTTCTCCTAGTTTTATATTCCTATTGCATGGGTGGAGTTCCCGTTTATAATAAAATTCAAGAAGTACATTAAGTGACGGATGAGAAGTTGAGCAGTTAAAATATGAGGCGAGGATTTGCTCCAGTAATGTGTCATTGGGGCGTGTCTTATGGCTGATGTTATGTAAAATTGCCTTTAAATGGGGGATCCTTTTTATAGGTGGCCTAAATACCAGGCTCCCATGGAACGAGGATTTTTCTTTAGATGATAACATAATATGAATGGCAGAAGTTGCAGGAACAATCAATGTCTTACCCTTTCCACCCGCACACTCCACTTCAAGAAAATGTATCATGGTAAAAGAAACTGTGCCACATAATACTACAATGTTGGAGGTTGAGTTGACAAGATCATCTTTTCTCTTTTCTAATGTAAATTCCATTTTGGCCTCATTATCAAGTTCTATATTTATTATAAACTCGATACAGATATCGTAGACTTCAGTGACTTCCCTCAACAACTGAGTCTGTCTCTCTCCATTGTCATCGTCAGATGAAATAATGCCAATCCACGTCCACCCAAAATGCCTAAGTAACTTAGCTATCGCCAGATATTGGGTTTGGTCACTGGGCATTGTTTGGAATAGTGTTGGGTAGATTTGTTTATTGGTAAACAGAGTATCTGCTACGTTAAAACTGATCTACATACAGAAAAATATATATAAACTGTAAAGAAATAGTAATTGGATCAGAATTCACTTTCAGTAAGGGACTTATAAGGGTATTTTCATATATATCAGTTATGTCCTGCCAGCAGCTTGAGTTAGACACAACTGATGATCTTCTGGTGTACCGTATGTAACCATCTACTGTCCTTATGAAGAGTATATCCGGATCACACAGGCATTCGGCCACACATAGAGAGTCCCTCCCCCTCAATAACCTTAAAAAGGATCTGTCACCCGAAAAAGATCCCCACCAAATATGCCCCCCCATAATCCTCTCCCCAGCCCCTTTCTATATATGATAAATTTACTTTAATGTATGTATCCAAAGTTGTACTAAATGTTCCGAAAAGATCTGACCTCTTACCAAATCGCATCACATTGCCGGCAGCAATATATATATATATATGAAATATGGCGGCGCTGTCAATAAACAAGGTGCGGCCGCTGTCAGTTCAGCGTGGCCGCACGACACGATTGCGCAATATATGCGTTGATGCCAGCTTCTCTTACAGGTCCCTGCTGAGAGCCTAAGAGAAGTGAAACAGAGGGGCCTGTTAAATGAGTGTCGAGTGAGTGTCAGCCAGAGCTTACAGAGCAGTGCCGGCCCCCTCATGAATATCAGACTGCCAGCGCTAGAGATACGTGGATCCGACATCTTATTTGGTAAGATCTTTTATTAACATGTAGTACAACTTTTGCAACATACATTAAAATAAATTTTGCATATATAAAAGGGGCTGTGGAGAGTATTATGGGGCACATGTTTGGTGGTGGGGGGGTTTAGGTCCTCTTTATTGTTGATTACATGACAAAGGGCTCAGCTGCTTAGCACAGTTGAGCATGAAATCCATCCTGCTCCATCAAAGTTGATGAGATAAAGTGGGAGAATCTATACAGTAGGGATTCCTGTGCAGAACTTCTGAGAGTAAACTAGTCCTGAACTTATAAATGCTTTGAAACCTTTCTTTATTGTAATTTGGAGACGGCTGCATGGCCATTGCATGACCTGAGGATGAGGTTGCTTCTCCATTGAAAGGTGCTGTCTCTGCAATAAACTAAAGAAAGTTAAGGACTGGTTTACCTACAGTATTTCGGGACTTGTGTTGGCATTGAATTGTTTCTCCCAAGTTGCCAACTTCACCGTTCCAATCTGCATATTAAAGGGAGGAAAGCCACCAGTAGCAGACCAAGAGAGGTCCTATACACATGAGCTCATAAGGTGGCAGCTGAATTATGTGGGGGCGGGTGTCAGTTCACCACCGAGAAAAGAAGAAAAGAAGGCAACCAGATGATTAGTACCAGTACCAAATCGTGGCTCACAGCTGTCTCATACATATGTCTATAAAAGTCTCTGTATGTTATGGAAGCATATACACACAAATAAACAAGAATACACTTTTTCTGGTATTGAACAACACCTTAATACATATTTTTCAGTGTTCAGTGAAGTCTATCAATCATGCAACAGTAGAAGAACTTCCTGTTGCAGGGCCAGTCTATGGAGATGTAAAAGGTGTGATGTTATGGGTACTAGAATCATTCTGTCTATTCTAGTTTTTAGAAAAAAAAAGAATAAAAAGATGTGGGACATGTCTAACAAAGTAGCAGTTTCTGAATTTAATCTTGGATTATCATACCTGAGTGTATCCATAGAGATTAATCATTTCCACTAAACACATTGATGCCTTTGTTAACTGGTTTCCAATGATTCCAACCAGTTTACTGTCGCCAGCGCAGTAGTAATTGGGAACCACCGTCCAAGGACCACTAAAGATTTGTAACGTTTGATCTATAGCATTGTTTACATTGTTACAAAAATCAGTCACATGGTATCCAAGAGTAATATTGGGCAAAATATTAGGATTTTTATTGATCTCATCTATGGCAATGATAAAGGCCATCACATATTTGTAGTAACAAGCAAGGGGCCTGCAGAGAATAAAAATACAAGAAACTGCTAAATTCATGTTTGGATTACTTATATTACTGTGCATTATTATGGAGAAATGATGCAACAACTATTTCTGCTTAGTCAAGTCTATAGTGAATTTTTCCAAATACCGGGCAAAACTGTGATTCATCGACACGGACTTTGATACAAAATTCAACCCGAACATGAATTTCATTGAAATCAATGCTGACCTGAATTTTAACATCAAAAAATGGCTGTAAAATGTGGGTAAAATGGGTTGAATTGATGAAAATGGTGGGAATAACAGGGCAGACCAAAATGATCTGCGGAAAATACTTTAAAAATAACATAAAAATGTAATAAACAAAAAATAATGCAAAATTTGAAGTTTAAAATTCTGTGAATGTGGAATTTGACAATTGCAAGTTAAAATTCAGGTACTGCGAATTTGACAATTTCCAGTAAAATTAAAGTATGTGGTATTTTGTTCTTTTTTAATTCAGATGTTGGCACAGTTAAATCATGTGGGATCCATGTCTGGTTCATATTAATTTATGTTGGGATGTTTTCATTGGCTGCAGATAGCTTGATCCTCCTGAAGATGATGACACCACAGGTGGTGCTGAACACACATTCTAATAGCACACATATAATGGCTGATGTGGCCCAGGCTGTCCAGAGGCTAGAACAAGTTGTCCTCAGTGGGAGGTGTCTCCTCCTACTCGTATCTCCTCCATTGACACCTGTGAACTGTGAGCTGCTTCGAGTGTCGCCTTCCTCCCTTTCATCCTCCAAATGCCCCCAGGCTGGACAGTGCAGTACCAGCCCACTGGTCAAGTCAAACACCCAGAGAGCCATTTTTGGCCTAACACCTTTTCCTCCTTCCTTGTCTACCTCTATTACATCCAACTACATGCAAAGTAAAATACCACCTAGTTGGTACATCACGTGTGAGGTGGTGGGCAAGCTAAAGTTTCTCTGCAGATAGGGAGGAGTAGCAGGGTGTGAACGTTGAAAATGCGAAAACAAGGCACACACTTAAAGCAGCAGCTCCAGAAGGTCTATGTAGTTGGCCAGGAACTTTTCTGTACCACCAAGTTCAGCGCATGTGCAAGGCAAAAGAGGTCCATCAATGATGCATCAGGATGCAGCAACCACCTCCCTAAATCTGTCTCCTGTGTCTAATGGCACCTGGACATGTGACCTTATCTCATATACAGCAGAGTCACATGTCCCAGCTGGCCAATTACAGCCATGGCCAAAGAGGACATGGCTTTGTTTGCTGAGGAGCTGAAAGCTTGTTGATTGGCTGCCCAACACAAAACACAAAGAATGAGCAGCAGGTCATCCTCTCATTGAATGTATTTTCCCACTTATTAAAAGGGTGAAATTTTGATGTACTGTAAGTCTTACTGAAATACACCTACAATCTTTCATGCTACCGAAATCGGGGGCGGGCCGTTGGGCAGTCCAACGGATTCGGACAAACAGCGGGATTTAGCTTTGAATTTGTGTCGCAAGATCAAACACTTGCATGCACCGGGAAGAAGGAGGTGAACTCCGGGGACCTGATCGGGGAAGCGACACATGCAGGATATCGGCCGCACAATCTTAGTGAATCCCGGCAGCTGTGCATTGGAGTCGGGGAACGCACCTCGGGGATTGCACAGGGACGAGTAAGTAAATCTGCCCCATCAACTAATAAACTGTGCAACATATTAGCACCTGACAGCAAACAAATTATATAAAATGGTAAAAGATTGTAAGTACAATTAATGGAATAGTGAACAGATTCAGATACAGAGTCATATTATACACTCACAGGCCACTTTATTAGGTACACCTGTCCAACTGCTCGTTAACACTTAATTTCTAATCAGCCAATCACATGGCGGCAACTCAGTGCATTTAGGCATGTAGACATGGTCAAGACAATCTCCTGCAGTTCAAACCGAGCATCAGTATGGGGAAGAAAGGTGATTTGAGGCCTTTGAACGTGGCATGGTTGTTGGTGCCAGAAGGGCTGGTCTCAGTATTTCAGAAACTGCTGATCTACTGGGATTTTCACGCACAACCATCTCTAGGGTTTACAGAGAATGGTCCGAAAAAGAAAAAACATCCAGTGAGAGGCAGTTCTGTGGGCGGAAATGCCTTGTTGATGCCAGAGGTCAGAGGAGAATGGGCAGACTGGTTTGAGCTGATAGAAAGGCAACAGTGACTCAAATCGCCACCCGTTACAACCAAGGTAGGCAGAAGAGCATCTCTGAACGCACAGTACGTCGAACTTTGAGGCAGATGGGCTACAGCAGCAGAAGACCACACCGGGTGCCACTCCTTTCAGCTAAGAACAGGAAACTGAGGCTACAATTTGCACAAGCTCATCGAAATTGGACAGTAGAAGATTGGAAAAACGTTGCCTGGTCTGATGAGTCTCGATTTCTGCTGCGACATTCGGATGGTAGGGTCAGAATTTTGCGTCAACAACATGAAAGCATGGATCCATCCTGCCTTGTATCAACGGTTCAGGCTGGTGGTGGTGGTGTCATGGTGTGGGGAATATTTTCTTGGCACTCTTTGGGCCCCTTGGTACCAATTGAGCATCGTTGCAACGCCACAGCCTACCTGAGTATTGTTGCTGACCATGTCCATCCCTTTATGACCACAATGTACCCAACATCTGATGGCTACTTTCAGCAGGATAATGCGCCATGTCATAAAGCTGGAATCATCTCAGACTGGTTTCTTGAACATGACAATGAGTTCACTGTACTCAAATGGCCTCCAAAGTCACCAGATCTCAATCCAATAGAGCATCTTTGGGATGTGGTGGAACGGGAGATTCGCATCATGGATGTGCAGCCGACAAATCTGCGGCAACTGTGTGATGCCATCATGTCAATATGGACCAAAATCTCTGAGGACTATCTATCTATCTATCTATCTATTTCCTATCTATCGCCTATCTATCTATCTATCTATCTATCTATCTCATATCTATCTATCTATCTATCTATCTATCTATCTATCTAGAAATGGAATAAACCTCACATTTTTTTCCACGATTCCTTGGAGTGCTGCCACTTTTTTGCTTCTATATCTACACTCTTTGGGTAAGAGTATTGGGATAGCACCCGTCTGAACCTTTTTTTTCCTGAAGGCTGTGCTGCTTTGCAATTTTTGTTTGTTTATCTATCTATCTATCAGATAGATAGATAGATAGATAGATAGATAGATAGATAGATAGATATGAGATAGATATGAGATAGATAGATAGATAGATAGATAGATATGAGATGTGTTTTATTCCATCTTCTGCAACGTTCCACCATTGTTACACCGTATTGGAGTGCAGCCATTTTTCTTTGGATGTAGATCAATAGATCATTTGGCCACTTTCGGTTTTAACCATTATTATTCCAATGTGTATAATCCATCCTTTGTGTTCTCTCTTACCAGTGCGGGAAGATTTGACCTTATCCTTTAGAATATAAAATACTTACAGGTTACAGAATGAAAGTTGCTCATTATTGACAATCAAAATATCATAAAAATAATTAACAGTGAAGATGCCACCGATTGTAATATCTCCATCCTGAATGTAGTTGCCAGTGAATATAGAAGGAGCTTTAATAATAAAACATTGAGATCCTGAGATCATTTTCTGACAGAGATTCATCACTGAGAACTGGAGGCAGAACAGCGCTGTGAGAATATTATGTGTATGAGACATTGTAGATGTGAGATTGTTCCATTAATCTTCTATAGAAAAACCACGGATACTGCAGGTACAGATCACACAGACATCTGATGTAGTACAGAGCTCCAGGGGTGAGTCCAGGGACTTATATACTGGAGTGGGGGAAACTGACTTAGATTTCTGTACTGACAATTCCCCCTTAGGGGCTTATAAATATAACGTAAATGTCACACTTGGGCTCTGGTGCCTGAGGGAGGCCAGAAACACCTCTGCTCCAAAATAAAACACATAGGGGTTATTTATCGTTAGACCAGCTCATTGGGACAGTTATATTTCTATTTTTGGAGCTCTGCTGCCCATCACATTCATTAAAGTGGTTTTCTATCTGGGATTTTTTTTCAAAAAGTCCCCCCAAAAGTCTCAAAATGCATAAAATGTCTCAGCACATAGACCTGCAGGGAACTGGAGTTACTATTGGATTTTATATGAGACTTTTTGCAAAAGCCTGAAGTCATGACTCTGGCTTTGCACAGTGTTATACTTGGGGCCCCGGAAGAAGCCGCTACTGGCGAAACTCGAGTCGGGTGGATAGCGCCGAACGTGCATGAGTTTTTTACTTAAGGCCTTTTTAAATACAAACCTTTGTGAGTATAAGACTAAAGAATTACCTTTTCAAATAGAAGCTGTGCTACACTATTGTCCCGTATTTCTTTTTACACGTACCACTGCAGACCAAGGCGGAACAAAAAGAGCTGTGACTCAGTTTCCGAGTCGGAAGGAAAAGAGACCTGCACAGCCACACGCTGTACGCCGCAAGTGGATTACCGGGACTGACGAATACGTCACACAGAGGAATATCTGGAGAACGTTATGACCTTATCGTACTTACCTTGTTTTCATCTAACTTAAGGTACTGTCCATTGGCTATACCTCCACATCCGTGCAGGTATCTAAATGACGTAGATGCAGGGGAAAAACCTATAGACTTTTTTGACTGTAAGGAATATCGGACCGTCATTCCTCTTCTTTCCCCTTTGCGCCGTTATTTAGTAAGCAATTGTGTGGAATCCCTTTTCCAATTACTGCTAAGATTTAAACAGTGTTATACTTGCAGTAGTTCTGTGTTTAGGCAATATTAATGAAGAGGTGTATATCGTCCTGTGGGACTTTTTAGCAGTAAAATGTCTCAAAAACCCTCAATGTGACTACAGGGAAACCAATGATAAATAACCCCCATAGAGTATATCATAAACGACACATGGCCAGCGCGAGGTCCAGGGCTGATTCCGGCCTTTTGGCTTCCTGAGGCTTAAAATAAAATGCCCGACACTTATTTTAATCATAATAATGATCACTTAATAATACTAAATAATACATGATGCAAACCTTGGCATTGTGACCTCAACATCAAAAATTTAAAGGGGGTTATTTATCATTGGTATCAATTGATATCTTGGACAATGATATCTTTGCTACTGGGGTAGGGGCCGGTGAATGAGCCGAGGAATCCCAGCTAGGAGAGTCATTGTACATCATGGCTGACTGCTCCATGACTCAGGGCTGAAATGGCTTTGCTACTTTGGAAGGTGGTGAGGTGGGGGGGCTCAGCACTTCAAACTGAGAATGATAGTGGTGAAGATATTCCTACTGAAGTTGAGGCACTTTTGCCATGATATTGACCAATGCCTCAACTTTATGTGGCCTATTGGGGCCTACCAACACATTCTGAATACCATGGTCCCTACTTGCACCAGAGAAACTTGGAGCATCCATAGACAGAACATGTTTTCTTGTCTAAACTGATATTGTGCATTTAAGATCCAGCTGGAAGATGCAGGAACTGCAATGTGATATGACGGCACCTTTCAGATTTTTGATACAACTGAAAATTATGCTGAGAGCCTTTAAGATATTCCTGGATGATGCTGGAAATTCTATAGGTTCTGCACTATAGTAGCATATATGTAGCTTAATGCAGTTCTTCATAGTGCCTTAAAAAGTGCAACTCTTTCAGATGTCAATTTGTCCTTACCCGAATGCCCTAAAAAGGGCAGTTGTTGGTATTTTAATGGCAAAGATCAAAATTTGACTGTTCCGGGTTATTAATTTCTAATGAGGAGTTCTAAATTATTCTTAAATATTGCCTTAATTTATTGTATTCTTATAGGTATACATTCATACATATGACAATAAAAAAAATATTATGACAAAAATATCAAATTAAAATAATTATAGATTATATTACCTCCCACCCCCTTTATTTTTATTTTATTTTTTTTTCCTCAGTGGATCAGCATTTCAGTGCACAGTTAATTAACATTAAAAATTATCTAAAATGTATTTAAGTCTTTGAGTAAAGGTCATCAAAGTCAACAATCTGCAGTTCTTTAAAAAAAAAACTTAATTTAATGTGGTCAAGCATTAAGAAATTTGGGTTGTAAACCAAGTACACTGACATATTGGCTGGTGTGCCCTCCGGCACAATCCTCTCTTTTCTTAGCTTCCTATGTCCTGTTTTTTTGTAAAAAAAAGGCTTTTAATGTTATGCAAATTAGCCTAAGGGGCTCCGGGCACCAATAACACCTAAACACCTGTAGAGGCTGGAGTCCCTCAGGCTAATTTGCATTATATTGAAAGCCTTTTTTTTCCCTTAAAAACAAGAGCATAGCAAGTTTCAAGAAGAGGGGATGGCGAGATAGTGCCACACGAGTATGTCAGTGTGCTTAGTTTACAATCCTTCATGTTGGTAGATCTGCTGTAATGTTGTTATTTCATATCCGCCTCATTATACTACTGTTTAGATTTAATTCAGGTCTCACCAATATTATATAACATTTTGGGAAGAATATGCAGCCTAAAACACCAAAACTGGAAGATATTATAGCAAATATTTCTACAAGAACAGTATTTTTCCCAGTAACACTCATGTAGGCCGGGATAAAAGCCCCCCAGACACTGCAGACCACCAGCATGCTGAAAGTGATGTTCTTTGCTTCATTAAATCTATCTGGTAAATTTCTGGCTAAGAAAGCAATAATGAAGCTAATAGCAGCAAGTAGTCCCATATATCCCAGGAGCATGGAGAAGGCCAACATTGACCCTTCATTACACTGAAATATAATCTTGTCCTGATATAAGTGAGTGTTCATTTCTGGGAACGGAGGAGAAGTAGATAACCAAATAATACTAAGTAAAACTTGAAGTAATGAACAGAAGAAGACAACAGAGTTGGTGATTTTCACACCAATAAATTTCTTCCAGGAGCTTCCAGGTTTGGTGGCTTTGAAGGCCATGTAGACTAGGGTGGTTTTGGCCAGAATAGAAGAAATGACTATTGAGAAAATGATCCCAAATGATGTCTGACGGAGCATACAGGTAACATGTGTAGGACGACCCAGGAACAGGAATACACAGAGGAAACTCAACATGATGGAGACCAGGAGGATGAAGCTCAGGGTTTGGTTATTTGCTCTGACCACCGGAGTGTCTTGAAATAACATGAAAATACCTAAGATCAGTGAAGATTTAAGAAAACATATTATTGAAATGGTACAAACTACAACAACTGAAGCGTCATCACTGAAGGACAGAACTTCGATAAATTTTGGTGAACATTGGTTGATTTCATTTGGCCATTGATCTTCTGGGCACCTTTGACAAGTTGGGGTGTCTGCAAAATAAAGCAAAATATGTGTTAAGACTTTGGCCCACATTTATCAAAAATTGTGCAAACTCCGTCAGAATGCACCATTTTTCTTTGTTCATGGCACATAAATGTGGTGCAGACAGAATTGTGGTGCATGTCAGACCGAATTGCGGCGCATGGTCCGACTAAGCAGTAACAGCCCCTTTAGGTGCACATTTGTTCTTTCTTGTCGGACACAGTGCAGCCATAACACAGAACCGGCACAGAATTTAGAATATCTAATAGAATGGTGTATAGAGTGGTACTATGCCTGCACCGTTCCACAACCTCCTTTTTAGGAGGTGAGTTGATGGGATTAAAAAAGTCTGTGCAGGCTGTTTGAAATAAGAGCAGGTGGTGCTCAAACGCTATTAAGGCATAGTCCATATTCCATGACAAATATATAGAAAAAAACGTGGCACACACCGATCAAAACTTCTGTTTCCTTTATTGCATTCCTTTAAAACACATGGACCAGCACACAGGATAGGAGCAGGGGCAGACTGTCTTTCTCAAGCTCAAGTTGAATAAAATGGATAATCCATAAAAAATGGATTGAGAAGATTGAATTAATTCCTAACCAACACCTACCATATGAATAGATAGGATAAGGATACAAAAAATATTGCCTTGGTCATTAGATTTTATTTCTTTTGCTTTTGTTGTTTCCTTCCCTCCTTCACCTTCCTTTTTCCTTTGATCGTATTTTTGGATGAAGCGACCAATGTAGTAATGTTTTTGTGTATTTTAGAATAACTTTAAAGCTCTAACAAAAATGTAATGGATAAAAAACAAAGATTGACCAACAACATAAAGTTAAAGGGGGAAAAGGTTCTATGTATAAACCAAAAATTGATTGGTCCGTTTGCTCGCCCCATCCAACGTATTGTCAAGTGAGTGTGTGAAGCTCGGTTTATGCATAGGGTTATACATAGTAAGGGTCGACACTGAATTCGTGAACACTTTTGGTCTTGTGGACTGCTAGCTGATTTGTGGAGCTGCTGCAGACTGTAGTCTCCATGTACTCATTGAGTAAGCTGAAAGCAAATGTTTACCAGTGTGCTCTGGTGGTGGTGGTCATTGGTCACTTACTGAAATGCAATAATCTAGTTGGTATACCATTTTTAGACACTGTTGATTTCTTCTTGCACTTGAAACTTCTGGTCGGGTTTAGGAAGGTCCACTAGCCAAATACCTCAATTTAAGGGTACATTCACCCTAACATGTGCTTGCCCAGCCGTCGCCCGGGCAAGCACACTTGGCAGGACTGAAGAGCAGGGGGGATAAACATTGGTCCCCCCCCCCTCCATTGCAAATTGCTTTGAACAGCCTTTCTTATGGCTGAAGATAGAGCAAGCTCTATCTTTTTTGTAGTGACAGCACAGTATGATGGCACCACAGTTGGTGCCAAAGATGCCTATGAGGACGTATATCCGGCCACAAACTTGTGGCTGGATTTACGTCCCCACAACAATCATCTGAATAAGGACTAAGGCTGAACCACATTTTTTTATGTCTATTGCATACAGTGTGGCTCTTGAGTAGTATTTATCTGTAGTTAACCTGACTGATAACACCTTGGGTGTTTGTATCTGGATGGCCTTATTTAAGTATAATAAACTGTGAATGAAATGTTATTTGTTTGACAACTTTCACATTTTTCACAGTGCTGTGCAAATCAATTAACATACTAACAATTAACAATTAAAATACTACCAATTAACACACTAATTTTAGAAAGAAATATGTCCTACTTTAGAAGATATGAGATTTTCAATGTGTTTTGGCATTGATTCTACCAAGTTTTTGCAAAAATTATTCAATTCTTCATCATGGCACCACACTTGTATGGCACAGTTCTTTGGTTGTACAGTCCATTTTGCCAAGATGTCTCTTCACAATGCTCCACAAATTTTATATAGGATTTACAGTAAGTCTGGTGAATTGCCAGTCCAGCACTTTTACTTTATTTTCTTCCAGGAATTTCTTCACACACTTGGAATTGTGGCATGGAGCCAAATCTTATTGTCCCTTTAAATTTATGCATGAACGGCACAATAAAACGTTTTAAAGTGTCCATATATTATGATGAATTCATCATCCCATCAACAGGAAATATGCTCACTGGGCCATCAGCTGTAAAAAAAAGCCCCAAAACATCTGTTTTTGAGGGTGTTTTACAGTTTGTTGAATATGTTCAGCTCACAATGAATCATTTCTGCTTCTTCTAACAATGCTTGCTCTGTACCCTTGAAAAAAAAAGATGGGTTTCCTCACTGAAAATTACCTTTTTCCGTTGGATAGTTGTCCAAAATGTATAATCTTTTGCCTAAGTTGTTTTGCCTTCATTGAAGATGTCAGAAGTTGTTTCTTTACTGGATTTGTTGCCCTCCGACCAACTTCCAAAAGCCTGTGCCATACAGCCCAATCACTCACATCAATGCATACAGCGAACAAGTCTCTTTGAAGGTCTTTACTTGTTTTTCTTGCATTCATTTTACTATTTCTGATGAGTGTTTTATCAGTTCTTGGTGGTGTTTTCCTTTTTCTTCTACATTTCCCTTTTCGTTTTAGAGAAAACAATCCAGTTTCATTGTGTGCGTGAATTATTCTTAAAATAGTTTCCTAAAACTAACAGTGAAAGCGATTTCTCTTACAGTTAGACTTGTATGTTCATTAAGAGTAAAAATTCTAGACTTTATCCATGGAGTAACATCCAATTTTACAGGCACAAATCACACTGAGAGAAAAAGTCAACTAAACCTCTCCTAGCTGTTATTTTCTGACTACAACCAGTCAAACCACATTTTGTTACTCAAGGTTGTAAACTCATACCTGTTCAAAGCTGGTAACTTACAATTTTACATAAAAAATGCTTTGTCCCAATTAATTTGCACAGCACTGTATGTTTGTTGAACAGAGCACCATATGTTTTCATATAATGTATTAACCCCTTAAGGATGCAATGTTTTTTCATTCGTTTTTCACTCTCCACCTTCAAAAATCCATAACGTTTTCATTTTTCCATATAAAGAGCTGTGTGAGGGCTTATTTTTGGTGTAATAGATTTTAATTCTCAGTGATGTTATTTATTATTCCATGCCGTGTACTGGGAAGCTTAAAAAAATCCAAATATGGTAAAAATGGTCAAAAAACCCCATTTGAGCCACTTTTTTGTGAGCTCAGTTTTTCCGACTTTCGCTGTGCGCTACAAATAACACCTCTGCTTTATTCTTTGGTTTGGTGCAATCATGGTGATACTCAATTTATAAAAGGTTTTATTCTGTTTTAATACATTTTCAAAAATGAAATGAAAAAAAAATATTTCCGTCATCTTCTGACGCTAATAACTTTTTCATACTATTATGTACGGAGCTGTGTGAGGTTTCATTTTTTGCAAAATGAGCTTTTTTCATCGCTACCATTTTAAGGACTATGCAACCTTTTTAAATACTTTTAATTACATTTTTTATGTCATGTAAAATGGTGTAAAAGTAGCATTTCAGACATTTGGGCATCATGGGGTTCACTGCCTGCAATAACCATTTTTAGATTTTTATACATCAGGCATTTTGAGATGCAGCAATACCAAAAACATGTTTGAGAATTTTAATGTTTATTACGTTTTAAAATAGTTCTATGGAAAAGGGGGTGATTTGAATTTTTAGGGGTTTTTTAATACTTTTTTTCTACTATTTTTTAGACCCTCTAGGGTTCTTTAACCTTAGATGGTCTGATTGCTCCTACCATATACTGCAATACTACTGTATTTCAGAATATGGCACTTATAAACTTGTTGCGATCCAGCAAACAGGACACTCTGAACCCGATGTTTTAAAGAACAACGAGGACGATGAGGAAGGACGCATAGTGCATTTGAAATGCGTTGCTGATTTCCCTTATTTTTAAGGTTGTTATATGTGGGAACTGGAAATTTGTGGTACTGAAATAAAAGCATGAAGTTTTATCTTTGAAAAATCGGTTTCAGAGTGTCCTGTTCGCTGGATCGCAACAATCTTGAAATTCAAGTGTGGTTTGACTCCAGTCCAGGAGGGATCTACAGCACAGACCAACCTGCATGCTACATATCGGTGAGCTGACCCTATATATGTGACTTATACACAGTATTCATTACAATGAGCCACTGGCTCATTGTAACAAAATTGCATATGCAATGCAGCCTCAGGTCTGTCAAAGACCCGAGGCTGTCATGGCAACCGATCACTGCTCCCCAATGTGCGGGGAGCGACAATATTAACAAAGATGGAGGCGCTCACATGCCGCTGTCTACTAACTGCCACCGCGGCATTGGAAGGGTTAATACCTGCAATTGGTGCTAGCACTGATAGCAGGTATTAGTGGTGGGTTTTGCTGAAATATGCAGCAAACCCCACCTCTGTATGAAAAGGGCTCAGCCCGTCAGCCCTCTTCATAATGCCCCTTCACCACTGAACCATACATATATGATGCAAAGTGCAAAGGGGTTGAAGGGTATGGCCACTCTTTTTTATATGGTGTCTAAATGCCTTTACTACCTTAATGATAATCTCAGAATGTACATCAAGTGATCCAGCATTCCTGCTGCCTACTTTAGTGCTGTATGAAAACTCTCCATGGATTTTATTTTACATGTCTGAGCTCTGCTGAATAGGAGGAGCTGCAGTAAGAGATTATGATTCATCCTCCCACCTACCCTCATCCTGTCAGTGAGACGGGCTCTGAGAGAAGAAGGCACAATGCGTTATGCCTTTAGGATGGACTGAAGGAGTGCAGAGGGCAGCATGGTGAGAACAGGGAAAGGCTGAAGCTGGAAAAGTAGGCAAAGACACAGGCACAAATAGATACAGAGACATGTCAAGCGGAAGATATTTATTGAAAAGTGGCCAACCCCTTTAACACCTTGCCAACCATGGACAAACTATATCGTCCTCGTGCCTCACGAGCTGAGCTCTCTTCATACACATCGGGTAATGGCTGTTATACAGCCAACACACGCCCGTCACTGCCGCCGTCAGTTCTGGCACTGATCGTGGCAGTTAACCTGTTATAAGTGCCGCGGTCGAACCCGATTGCGGCACCTAACTTACCGTTAGATGCCCACTGCCATCTTGGATCCTAGAGTCTCATTGAGACTTGTAGTCTTGCCATGTGCAATGATTTCTAATAGCCAGCAGATGGCAGGCTATTAGAATTCATAGTAAAATAGGTATTTACTGTAATACAGTAGTATTGCAGTATATAGTATTAGCAATCGGACCCTGCAGGGTTAAATTACCCTGGAGTATCTAAAATAATGGTAAAAAAATTAAAAATAAAAAAAATATATATATAAAGAAATAGTAAAAAAAAGTAAAAGTTTAAATCACCCCCCTTTCCCTAGAACTGATATAAATATAAGTAAACAGTAAAAATCATAAACACATTAGGTATCAAAATGATAGCATTAAAAACGTCATAAAAAGTCACAAAAAATTACACCACCCACAGCTCCGTGCACTGAAGTATGAAAAAGTTATTAGTGCCAGAACATGGCAAAATGAAGATTTTTTTTTTTTGTACAGAAGGTTTTAATTTTTTTAAATGTATGAAAACATTATAAAACCTGTACAAATTTGGTATCCTCGTGATCATACCGAACAAAAGAATAAAATAGACATGTGATTTGGGGTGCTCAGGGAAATCTGTAAAAGCCAAGCCCACAAGAAAACGGCGCAAATGCGTTTTTTTCATCATTTTCACCGCATTCTAATTTTTTTCCCGCTTCCCAGTACATGACATGGAATGATAAATACCATCACTATGAAGTGCAATTTTTTATGCCAAAAACAAGCCCAAAAAGTGCTCTGTACATGTAAAAATAAATAAGTTACACATTTTTGAACGTGGGGAGTGAAAAAAGAAAATGCAAAAATGAAAAAGGGCCAAGTCCGTAAGTGGTTAATAAAGATGACATTCATATTGTAAACAATTGTGGAAGTTTACTTCATTAACTTGGAACCTATGCTACTATGTATTCATGATTTAGGTCTGTAACATTTGACTCTCTATACTTCGTTGGGTTCTAAGTTTAAGTATTAAAAGATGATAAACCAGGGGCACTTGTTATCCATGGCCTCCTTCCTTCTAGAGTCAACTTTTAAAATGATGCAAATGAACCTGAAGGAGCTTGTACCAGAGCCCCTTTGTGCTGCAAACTCTCTGGCTGTTACACTGTGCCGAAGCACTTCACCACCTCCCACTTTAAGAGATTGTAGCAGTCAGAGGGAGAGAGAGGTAGTGCTGAGGCAGTGTAACAGCCTGTAAAGCTACAGAAGAGATTTTGACTTAGATTAGACCAAACTCGACCAACAAATGGATGATACATGTTAAGCTCTTAGTAGAGATGTACATGACATTCTACTTTTTGAAAAAGTCAAACTGTGACATTAAAAGGATCATTAACAATCTGCAGCGTGACAGGTGTTTTTCTCCAGAAAATGCACAGTATGTGTATGGAAGATAAAAAAAAAAAAAAAAATCTTATTTTATGTAAAATACCGCAGGATTTATTTCACAAATCTATTCCTAACTATTAGAGCTGCAAATGTTCAAACCCTTGGTTTTTTTTCTTTTCTTTTACAAAAATCTCTTAGTTTTTGAATTTTGTTTATGAACCTTATTTGCAGTGGGGTAGAATTTTGCAATTGTATCACAGCTTAAGTGAAAGAGAGAAGGGCTATGGATTTCTAAATGTTCATTCCAATGTCTGACATGATCACATTTATGAAAGTCTACTTCTAAGATATCACCTGTCCCATTAGATATTTCTCCTTTTGAGCACTTTACACACTGGAAGCAGCACTTATGGATATCTCCCTTCATGACTCGTTGATGACCTGGTTTACAATCTTCAGTACATTTAGACACTGGAATCTAGAAAAATTTTAAGACAGAAGAAAAATTTGGTTACCCCATTATTGGCACATGTCAGGATGATCACATAGGCCCCGATGTACTAAGACTGGTGCGTTGTGGAGCAATCTTACAAAGTCTGGTGCTACACTCATTTTTTGGCCAGGCTAATAGTTCATTTTGCGGGCCGGAGCACCCCCACCCTGGCCCACCTTGGTACCCACAGCACCAATTTTTTTATAGTGGAAAATAAGGCCTAAAAGTGTTGAAAAGTCTAATATTCAATGGCATGCACACAAGGCCTGATATATTAGGGTGATGGGCACAGTAGCTGTGTACTTACAGTCAAGGATGGGAGCTTTGCTTGTGTTTTTAGCTTATTGAATGCTTATTTCAAAAATGCATAAAGAATACGACATGGATATAGACTTGAAATTGTGTGTCATTTACAAAGTGATGGGAATTACTGTTTGTAGAATGCAAACGTCCAAATAATAATGCTTTATTTTAAATCAATAGAAGTTATGTCTATATGTCTTATATTCTAGGTCATTTTGCTTTGATTACTTGGCATTCTATTGATGCAAGAGGTAGTCACCAGAAAAGGTTTTTTAACATCACAGATGCCCTGTCAGGTGTAATAAGTGGGATTTCTCGAATTATAAATGGAGTTTAGAAGTCAGTTTTGTTGTTCAGAAGTCAGGTGGATACACAGCTGATAGTCCTACTGGTAGCATAGACTGGTAGCATTTGTATTATGGCTAGAAAAAAAGCAAAAGCACTGGCAACAAGCATACGAGACACAAGGAATGGACATTAGACAAGTGGAAATCTGTGCTTTGGTCTGGTGAGTCCAAATTTGAGATCTTTGGTTCCAACCACCGTGTCGTTGTGCTATGCAGAATAAGGTGAATGAATGGACTCTACATGTCTGGTTCCCACCATGAAGAATGGAGAAGGAGGTGTGATGGTGTGTGGGGGGAGGGGGGCGTTGCTGGTGACACTGTTGGTAATTTATTCAAAATGTAAAATATACTTCAGCAGTATGGTTACCACAGCATCTTGCAGCGACCTGAACCCAGTAGATGGTTTGGGTTTAGCTGGTGCTAAGCTTCTCTGAGAACTCCTTCAAGACTGTTAGAAGACCATTTCAGGTGACTACCTCTTGAAGCTCATCAAAACAAGCCAAGAGTGTGCCTGGCTGTAATCAAAGCAAAAGGTGGCTACTTAGAAGCAACCTAGAATATAAGACAAATTCTCAGTTGTTTTGTACTTTTTTGTTCAACATATAATCATACATGTGTTAATTCATACTATTGACGCCTTCAGTGTGAATCTACAATTTTTATAGTAATGAAAATACAGAAAGTTTCCAAAAACAGGACTGGTCTGTGCTTTATTTGTTTGTACTTTATTTAAAAAAAACACACAAAAATCCTTGTCCTTTTTTCCAGTGAATATGAATGATAGCACTAAAACTTTTTTTTTATCACGCATTGTTAGCAGTTGGGTAAAGCCATATATTTTTTTTCCCCCAGCCACCAAACATGAGTGGAAAGAAAGTTTTTGTGTTATCATTCATATTCTCTGAAAAAAGGTCAAGAAAGCCAAAATTCTGAAGGGGGATATATCATTTATTACAAAAATAACTGAAAAATAACCCTTAAAATTGGTGAAAAAGTTTCCATGAGATGTGGTGCAAAAAAAACCCCAATGGAATCTCCTTGTAAACTGAAATATAGCACATAAAGTATCCGCTTTCTCTCCTTTTTTTCTGAAAAGTCAATTGTTATTTTATACTTTGCAATTTTACTCGTATTTTATCTCTTTTAGTATTTAGAAATAAAGATTCAGAGGCTTACCCGGCCATTCTTCCAAGATTTTGGTGTCTGTCGAATTAAAAGCTGCTCTCCGTTTAAATTATTGAAGGTTCCAATATGTATTAAGACTCGTGTTCCATATATTGTATTATTAAGAACTGCAAAATTTCTTATTATATAACTTGTGGCCATTTCTCCTTTCTCATTGAAATAGACATCTTCTCCTGTGGGATCTTGGAAATGAATTCTTCTTAAAAAGTGCTAAAACATTAAATATAGTGTATACTGTATACTTCGATATGGTGTTATACAACATCATACAGTGACAGCTCAAAGTTAGCATTGTTTCCGATTTAATACTCACAGTACTTTAAATAGAGCTTCAAGGAACGTGAGCTCCTGAGATTCCATTGCCACATGGTGTTAGCTTAACTTTGCATTGTATCCACTTATGAATAAACAAATCAGCTGATACGTAGTTCTGCTTTCCTGTTCTGGATTCTTCAGATTTTTGGGGTTTTTTTAGCCCTTACAAGCCTGCACCCAAACCTGCATTTCAATTCTCTCTTTCACTATGCCAACCCTTATATTTACTATTGACTATTATAACTCTGTAACAGGGCCGGATCGATCATGGGAGGAGCCTTTTATGTGACACAAGAAGCGCTTGATAGCTAGAGGGCTGTATATAGTTATTCCTGGGGGGCTGTATATAGCTATTGCTGGAAGGCTGTATATAGTGAAAACTGGGGTCTGTATACAGTTATTACTGGGGGCTGTATACAGTTATTGATGAAAGGCTGTATGTAGCGAATACTGGGGGCTGTATACAGTTATTACTGGGGGCTGTATATCGTTATTGCTGTAGAAGTTGTAAATAGTGAATACTGGGGGATGTATCCAGTAATTACTGGGAGTAGTATGTAGGGAAGGCTGGGGGGATGTATATAGTGATTGCTGGGAGGGGGCTGTAAGTAGCAATTGCAGGAGTGGGATATTGCTGTTCACTGTGTGGACTACATTCAATCGGGACCTCCACCAGGGGCCCCCACTAGCCTTAATTCGGCCCTGTTCTGTAATATAGTATTTTATTTGTATATGTCCCCTATGATTTGTAAAGGGCTGCAGAATTTGATGGCACTAGATAAGTAAAGATTATTATCATTATTATTAATATTTATCCCAATGTAAATATGATCCAATAATCATTTCAATGCGTTATAAATAGAGATGAGCGAACATACTCGTCCGAGCTTGATGCTCGGTCGAGCATTAGGGTACTCGTAACTGCTCGTTGCTCGGACGAGTATTTCGCCCGCTCGAGAAAATGGCAGCTCCCGCCGTTTTGCTTTTTGGCGGCCAGAAACAGAGCCAATCACAAGCCAGGAGACTCTGCACTCCACCCAGCATGACGTGGTACCCTTACACGTAGATAGCAGTGGTTGGCTGGCCAGATCAGGTGACCCTGGGATAGACTAGCCGCTGCCCGCGCTGCTCGGATCATTCTCTGTCTGGATGCCGCTAGGGAGAGAGCTGCTGCTGGTCAGGGAAAGCGTTAGGGTGTTCTATTAGCTTACTGTTAGGCAGGAGTGATTCTAAAAGAACTCAACAGCTCTTCTTAGGGCTACAATAACGTTATAATTTTTTAATTTTTTTTATTTGCAGCTAGTACCATATTGTGAGGAATTTGCAGGGGGACTTGCTACCGTTGTGTTTAGCTCTTAGTGACACACATATCCACCTCAAACACCAAAGTGGGAAAATTTATTAGGGGTTTGAGTAGAATTAGGCACAGTCTGCCAGTTTCTTTTTATTTTACGTTTATTGTTTTAATAACTCAGTGTCATCTCATCTGGCATAGCAGTGTGCTGTAATACTTGGCTAGAAAATAGCCATAGGAGAATACAAACGGCTTAATTACGCCTACAGTAG
>CM033641.1:8353856-8432278 GCA_019512145.1 Engystomops pustulosus
AAAATAGCCATAGGAGAATACAAACGGCTTAATTACGCCTACAGTAGTGTTATATATATTTGATTTCTGGTTGATCTGCTGGTGGCTGTAGTTGTAAAATAGCCATAGGAGAATACAAACGGCTTAATTACGCCTACAGTAGCGTTATATATATTGGATTTCTGGTTGATCTGCTGGTGGCTGTAGTTGTTGCAGTGCATCTACCGCCACCAGGTTACGGCCGTGTCACACACAACCATTCCGGCTGAGGTTCAGCGGTTGTTGACAGCCACGATACAGTCTGCGCCCGTGATTTCCCTGTCATTAGCTGCCCCTGGGGCGGGTTTGTTGCTTGGTCGCCATGGTCAGAGAGTTTGGCACCGCTGCTGTCGCTTAGCGACGGCACTGATTGCTGTGCCTCGAGCTACAGGACTTATGGCGCCGTGCCACGGATGGTAGTTCGGAGGAGGAGGTGGAGAGGGGATTGGGAGGAGAGGAGGCAAGATAGCCTGAAAACACCTGGACCGAGGCCGGCCCCGCATCCTCGGCGTCGGCAGTAGTATGAGCAGCCCCAGTGTCATCAGACTCGGTCGCCAGCCTCACCAAGTTAACCAATGTGCCGTCAGCGATATATAGTGGCCCTGCCGGCAGCACTTCGTCCAGTTCCGTGGGTAGGGGACCCTTGTCAGAAACGGGTTGGTCAGGGCACGGATGAGTGTCTGACACGTTGCTGGTTCCGGCGCTGGGCGGCACATCGGGAAAGTCGTGGCGGGCTGGGGACCGAATACCGAGGGGCGGGCAGCGCATGAGGTGCGAAAAGGCCTCGGTGATCTCACTAGCTATGGGCGCATCTCAAGGCTAAGCAATTGGGCGAGTGCACATCTAGGGCTTGGGCTGTGGGGGGGTTGCCCACATATTTCGTTTTCCGCTCCAGCGTCTGGTGTATGGAGAGCTGCAACGCTGAGGGTGCTGGTGGAGGATCGGGAGCACGTGGGGGTTCGTGGGCAGGGTCCTGGGAGGGGTGACTAGCAGCGTGACACAGGGGAAGGAGAGAAGCAGTGTGGCACGGGCGGAGGTGAACGGGCTTTGTGGCACTGAGGTGGGTGTTTAGCATCATATGCCTGCGCATATGTGGTAGTTAAGCTAGTAGTGGTTGGAACCCTGCTGAGCCGGTTTGGCAAAGTTGAACACCACAGTTCCGTCGGTATCCGCGTGTTTCTTAAAGAAACCAACCTCCAGACTTCTGAAGATCTTAGCCTCGCCCGCAGGGAGCCTTCGCCAGGGAGGCTTCACTAGTTGACACATTTGGCGCTGATGCACCAGCTCTGGCCATGCCTCTCGTCGGGCCCCACCAATTGCCTCTTCCACCTGTTCTGGTCGAGGACTCTCCTCCGTCTCAGAGCACTGTGTTCACCCGGCCTCTCAACCCCAGCTTGTTGTCACATCATCTCCTACGATCCCTCCAGTCTGCTCCCCCTCGGACTTCCGCCTGACAACAACTTCCCACTGTCGAACCACCGTGTCTCCTCATAGTCGGACACCTCTTTACACACTTCCCACTACGTTCAAGAGGTCATCATTCACCCAAAGACGGTGAATGTTGGAAAACCTGGGCATCGGAAAAATTGCTAAGCAGCAACAGGACAAGTGGTTTGTGACTGTGGGACGGCGTCCAGAAATAAGTTCCTCAGAGGATGCCGGTTCAAAGCCAAATTTTCCTGGGAGGGGCAGAAGTGGGGAGGAGGCTGAGGTGGCAGGAGCTGGAGGGAGTGGGATTCGGTGACATGGGGTGGACTGCGTGGAAGACTGACTGGGGGGACAAATTGCTCGAACAGTGTCGCATCCCGGACATCACCTGTTCGCACGTTTGGCCTCAACAGTGCTCACCACGGTCACAGTAACTCAGCATGAACCTAGGGAGTGTAGCTCTGCGGCGTTTCCCCTGCTCCCTCATCAGCAGGGTGTGTCACCCGCCCGGACACGGCCGCCTCTGACCCCTGCAGTAGTTGAAGCCCACGTCCCGCCCTTCGTTCCTCTACCCCTAGCCTTAGGGTTTAAACATTTTTAAAAAATGAGAGTTATAACTTTATTTTTTTTTTACTTTTTTTTGTTTTTTTGGTTTTTTTTTTTTTTTGTGTTTTTTTTTTTTTTTCTGAGTTTTTAAAACCAAAAACATGATATCCTATTGCTATGGCTATTTTATAGCAGTATAAAAAGAACACTACTATGCCAGATGAGATGACCCTGAGTTAGTGCATAATTGAAATTCAACCCCTAACTAAAGTTTCCCACTTCGTCTTTGATATGGATCTGTGCTTCACTTAAGGCATCACACAGCCGGTCGCAAGTCCACATACACATTGATCAAGACGTGGCTAGTACATGCACTGCAAGGAAAAGTACAGCCACCAGAAGATAAACAGAAATCAAATATATAGTAGAACGCTACTGTATGAGTAAGTAAGCTCTTTGTATTCTCCTATGGCTATTGTCTAGCAAGTAACAAAGCACACTACTATGCCGACGAGATGACATGAGTTAGTGCCTAATTGAAATCCAACCCATACTAAATTTCCCACTTCGGTCTTTTGCTATGGATAGTGCTGCGGCACTAAGCGCAGAAACATAGCGGTCCGCAAAGTCTCCACTACACATTGCTCAGATTGGCTAGTGTAACATGCACGCAGAAAGTGAGCCACCAGCAGATAACCAGAACATCACATATCTAGAACGATACTGTATTGCGAAGAGTAGCTCTTGTCATTCTCCTATGGCATTTTTAGCAAGTATCAAAGCACACTATATGACAGATGAGATGACACTGAGTTAGTGCTAATTGAAATCCAACCCCTACTAAATTTTCCCACGTCGGTCTTTGCTATTGATATGTGCGTCACAAGGCAGAACACAGCAGCGTCGCAAGTCTCACTACAAAAATGTGCTCCGAATTGGACTAGTACATGCACTGCAGAAAGTACAGCCACACCCAGCAGAAACCAGAATCAAATATAAGAACGCTCGTATGCGTAGGTAAGCTCTTGTATTCTCTATTGGCTAGTTCTAGCCAAGTATCAAAGCCCAATACGATGCCGATGAGAGACACTGAGTTAGTGACTAATGACATCCAAACCCCTACAAATGGTTCCAATTCGTTCTTTGCTATGGATATGTGGTCACAAGCCGCAGAAACCAGCAAAGAGGGGGTCGCAAGTCTCACTAAAATTGCTCGAATTGGCTAGTACATGCCCAGCAGAAAGTACAGCCACCAGCAGATATCAACCAGAAACAAAATATGTGAACGCTACTGTATGGTAAGAAGCTCTTGTATTCTTCCTAGGCTATTTTCAGCCAACGTTATCAAAGCACACTACATATGCAGCAGATGAAGAGACACTGAGTTGTGGCCTAATTGAAATTCCAACCCTACTAAATTTTCCCACTGCGGTCTTTGCTAGGGGCTATGTGCGTCACTTAAGCGCAGAACCCAGCGGTCGCAAGTGTCAATACAATTGCTACAGAATTAGCTAGTACATGCCACGCAGAAAGTACAGCCACCAGCAGATCACAGAATCAAATATGTAGAACGCTACTGTACGCGTAAGTAAGCGCTTTGTATTCTACTATGGCTATTTTATAGCCAAGTATCAAAGACACTACTTGCCAGATGGGGCGATGACACTGACGTGTTAGTGCCTAATTGAAACCAACCCATACTAAATTTTCCCACTTCGGTCTTTGCTATGGATAGTGCGTAAAGTAAGACGCAGAACACAGCCGGTCGCAAGTCTTCACTACAAATTGATCAGATTGGCTAGTACTGCCACTGCAGAAAGTACAGCCACCAGCAGATCAACACAGAAATCAAATATATAGAACGCTACTGTATGGTAAGGTAAGCTCTTGTATTCTCCTATGGCCTATTTTCTAGCCAAGTATCAAAGCACACACTATGCCCGAGAGATGACATGAGTTAGTGCTAATTGAAATCCAACCCCTACTCAAATTTTCCACTTCGGTCTTGCTAGGGATATCGTGTGCCACTAAGAGCTAAACACAACGGTAGCAAGTCCCCCGGCATAATCCTACAAAATGGTACTAGATGCAAATTAAAATAACAAATAGTAGAACGTATTGTAGCCCTAAGAAGGGCTGTTGGGTTCTTTGAGAATCCACTCCTGCCAAACATAAGCTAATAGAAACACCCTAACGCTTTCCCTGACCAGCAGCAGCTCTTCCCTAGCGGCATCCAGACACGAACGATCCGCAGCAGCGCGGGCAGGGCTATAGTCTATCCCAGGGTCATGAGCTGGCCAGCCAACCACTGCTATCGACGGTAAGGGTACAACGTCATGTTGGGTGGAGTTGCAGAGTCTCCGGCTTCGTATTGGCTCTGTTCTGGCCGCCCAAAAGCAAAAGGCGGGAGCTGCTTTCTCGAGCGGGCGAAGTATTGTCGAGCAACGAGAAGTTTCGAGTACCCTAATGCCGATACGAGCATCAAGCTCGAGACGAGCAGTTCGCTCATCTCCTAGTATTATTTAAAAGTATTCGAAAGGAGACTGGCAGCCAGTGCAGCGGATGGCTATGAATGTAGGCATTACATGGTCCCCTTATCAAACGAGCTTTGTGAAGGCAGAATGTTGGTGTTTCATGGCTTCACAACAAAATTGTTAACTTGTCGCCACCGGGGGTACCCATTTTTCTTTTACACACAAGTATACTGGCAAAACTTCTATCATTTTAACCAAATTATTTCAGGCGCTTATTGCGCATCTGTTTTTACATTCCCCTCACCCGCCATATCGCGCTAAATTTATAGAGACGCTACTACACTTGATATACAAAAAGGTTCTAGAAGTGCGTTTGGGGAGTAGCATTAGAGACAGGGGTGGATATTGGCGAAGCTTCGCTGGCAGCGGAGCGCCAGCTCCATGCCAAGATCAAACTAACATAGTTTTAAATGCGCAACTTTAATCTACTACTAGTTCACTGCCTTGTATCATGGTCCCCGTTATCAAAGAGCCTGTCAGGCAGATTTTGGGTGTTTCTGGTTCCATGTAACTTTGTCGCCACACCTGCGTGTAATCCACAAATTAGATATGCAAACTTGTACATGTACCTAGTATTATTGAGCGATTCTTGCTCACCTCCTTTGGTTCCTCTCTGCCAACCCATTGGTTTGAGCCTGAGTCAATTATGGGATGTCGCCATGCCATCCTCTAGGTAGCCTGCCGCTGCTGCCGCTCTTGCATGCCGTCCCCTATAGTGTCAGGGTAATTATGATGATTTTTTAGCTGATACTTAGCTTAATTTCTGTCTACTATGTTCATGGCCCATGCACCATAATTTTGGAAATAATGGGGCGTATTCTTAAGCAGCTCAGAGGCATCCATGCATGCTGCCCCTGCTGTTTCCTGTCCCATTTCGTGGTGTCTCATACCTTTTCTGAGGTTCCCAGGTGTTTAGCCAAGCTTCCCGTGCAGAGCGTGGTCCCTTGAAAAATGCTCGAGTTCTCCACTTGACTTCAATGGGGCGTTACTCGAGAGAGCACTCGAGAGCATCGGGGAAAAAGTATACTCGAAATAACGAGTACCGAGCATTTTAGTGTCGCTCACTCGTAGTTGTTTCCTAAGTATATCTTTGTTTCCAGATGTATAGTGAGAACTTTCTATAGGTATCCACTTTTTTTATTGTATTTTCGACTTTTCAGGCGCAAATGGCCACTGGTACAGGGCAGGTAAAGGAGGATGTATTTTCTTGGACCCTGTTTTTACATGTAAATTGGAATTATCTCACATGCTTAAAGGTTTCAAACTTTTGCAGTCACGTACTGTCTTTGAAAATTCAGAAATTTGCTTATCTTTTAAAAATTTTTGGTTACTTCTAAGGGTGCGGTCACATGTTGCGTTTTAATTGCACTTGAAAAACACATTACAACAGCTGAGGAGAGGGGAGAGATTTGCCTAATTTACATATATGTAACATTTCGTTTACAAACCGCAATATAACATATGACGTTTAACGTTGTAATCAAATATAACAGTAATGAATTAGGAAATACAAAGTAATGTGTCTAAGTGCGTTAAAAGTGGGCACATGGACCGGACCCCTTAACACCACGGGGGACATTAATCAAGTGTGGTCTCAGGCGCCTGTTTTTGCCGCACATGGTTTGTCTATTTTTGGCTATCTGATCTATGATGGATTGGTTCTGGTTAGTAAATGCACTTCTGGATTTGTCGATATGTCCGATTTATTGCGCCTAATTAGGCCAAATTGGCGCAAGTTTAGATCTCATTTGTGAGCCAATAATGAAAGGAGACTGAGAAAATGTGCCAGACGTCAGGGCTTCATCTCGCACAAAAAAATATCATATTGATGCAGAAATGCAGGTGACTGAAGATGTGCACAGAGATGTAAAAAAAAGAAAAAAAAAAAATGTCTTGCTGAAAGGGTCTTTTCCCTTTATATGTAATTTACGATGTAAATAGGACGTAATATCTCAGATCTGTACATAAGCAGAAATCACTCCGAGATGATCCATAGGACATATGATATGAGTCGTTGACTGGAGGATAATTTTACATGGTTAAAACTGCTCTCGGAGTATTTGCCATGTTGCATATAGTTATTCTTCATTTGTGGAACCGTAAAAGTTTATGTTTTGTAGTAATTTGAAAGGCGAATGTTTTTAAAGTACACCTGCTCAGCAGCGCTGCATTTCTGCGCCCTAAGTTTTGTGCCTGTTAGGGAAGCATTTTCGTGATGGAGATCGCACGTGCATAGACATCTGTTAGGAGCTATCACTATGCTCAGTATAAGCGACAGAGGGACTCGCAAACCTATGCTACGTACCGAACTTTGCCGTGTGCGTTTCCGTAGTGCGCAAAAGGCGCATAAATCGCGCTAATTACGACGAGATGCGCCAGATTTTGCGTTAAAAAAGACGCATCAAAACGTCTAGAATCGACTATGACTTAATGTCCGCACCCGGTGTACCTGCAGGCCTATATTGTCCGCCATCTCCTTGGGGGTGACACAGTGCTTAAAAATACAGGACAACTTGGCCTCAAATTCAAAAATTTACAGTAGTGTGCACTCCTGTATATACATCCCTCATGGTGCTTGTCCCTGGGATTTGAGACATTGGCTTCAACAAAAAATCTTAAAAATACGCTACCATTCTGCCTGCCAGGATTAGGAAAAAACTGACATGGTATCCAAAGTAAAAACATGATCACCAAAAAGAGCAATAAAAAAAGCGCAAACGCGGATAACAAACCAATGCGGTAAATGTCTCAAACATCTATCTAACGAGAAATAACAACCTTATGGGATACATGTGCCCCATGTACATATATGAAAGTTAAAAGTCAAAAAGTAAAAAATCAAATCAATATAACAAAACACACTTTCACTCAACTACACAATATCATCTGAAACATTTTCATGATCTTTGCAGTCAGTTACGGCGCCACAGATAATATTTTGACCAATAAGAAAATGTATCCATCTTTCTTCCAAACGTTGCCCTCCGACACAACACAGATCGTGGCGATTGTGAAGCTTTTGCATTATTTTGGCTGGATGGTTTAGGTGCTGTTTGTGCTGATTGATGCTGCGGGGGGAATAAACACTAAGTTCACAAGATATTAAAATATATAGCAGAAAGTTAACACGATATCTGCCATGAATTTATGCGTTCAAGTTCAATACATGATTATACGGGAGAAAAAAAGTTATCTTACAGAGAAGAAAGGACATTATTAATCATATATCTGACCTGACGAAACTATTATAGTTGTCATAGCGTACAATTTCCCTCTACATATCAAGCTTCATTTGCCAGTTTGGCATAAGTGCCTGGGGTGGCGTGAGAAGACATTCATTATACCGGCAGGATCCAAAATTCAGGATCTATCATCCTTTAAATATAAGGAATCCCTTGTGGGAAGTCTGATATTTACTCCACCACTATATAGATATATACAAATTTGAGGGACATTCATGAGATAAAGGGAGTCTGGAGAAATCGTCCTACATAACTGTTGTTATGAGAACAATTTAGGCAAACATATTCGGCTGCTTGACATCAATTTTGCTGAACATATGTTTTATGAAGGAACGACAATGTAATCAAACTACACAACTGCAGTTACAAATACACTCTCCAAAGGAAGTCAGCAAACATAAAATATAAACAAAAAATAAATCTGAATCTATTATGATCTATAAATCGGTCTATGCTATGGCACATGCGATCCACGAAATGAAGATGTTTACCCGGAGAAATCAAGAGCGACGTAAAGAAAGCTACAAAGACTTGTTAAAGGTGATATGTGTTAAATTTTGTTTTGTGCCATGTACAGATGGGTTTTGTTTTATAACTAAGAGATGTAAGTGAGCGAGTCAACCATAAAATGCTCGGGTACTCGTTATCGAGACGAACTTTTCCGATCTCGATCACTGGGCCGTCTCGAGATACGTAGCCCCATTGAGGTGCAATGGGAGACTCGAGCAGTTTTCAAGGGGAAGCCAAGCCTTCTCTTTGCACAGAGGAAGTGTGGCCAAACAACTGGGAACCTCAGCAAAAAAGGATGGAACGACACCACGGATAATTGGAAGGAACAGCAGGATAGGCATGCGAGCATGGATGCTCGCAGAGCGTGCTTATCGCTCACACATTATGCCCATATGTGAGGGAACAGCATGGGACTGACGAGCTGGACAGATTGAAGCTACCCCAGAACGTCTAAAAAATCGCAGTAATAATGACCCTGACATATATAGGGGACTATGGATGAGGCAGAGGCAGCGCAGCGGAAGGCTAGAGAGTGGCATTGCGCGGGACATGCCCTAAATGGATCAGGACTTTTCAACACCAATGGGTGGCAAGAGGAGGAACAGCCAAAGGAGGGAGCAGAGAAGCGCATCAAATATACGTTCGTACATGATAAAAGTTCCAGTACTAGTTTTTGTGATTATACACAGAGGTGGTTCTCTGGTATGGCGAAAGTAACATTGGAAGCCATGAAAAAGCAAACCAAACATTCTGCCTGACACAGCTCGTTTGATAAGGGGACCATGATGGAGGCAGTGAACTAGTAGTAGATTAAGGTGCTGCAGTTAAAACTATGTTAGTGGATCTGGCATGGAGCTGGCGCTCCGCTGCAGCGAGCTTCGCCAATCAAGCCCCTGTCTCTAGGCTACTCCCAAACAGCACTAGAAAAATAAAAAAACCTTTTGTATAAGATCAAGTGTAATAGCGTTCTATAAGTTTAGGATATGCGGGTGAGGGGAATGGAACAGCATGCGCAAGAAGGCGTGAAATAATGTTGGTAAATGTAAAAGTTTGCCAGATTTTGGGATTACACAGCAGCGGGTGGTGGCGACAAGTTAACAAGTTGTTGTGGAAGCCATGAAACAACCCAAAATTCTGCCTGACACAGCTCGTTTGAAAGGGGACCATTGTATGCCCTAGTCATGCCAGACGCTGCTCTGGCTGCCAGCTCCGTGTAGATACAGTTTAAAATAATAACCCTCATCCATAAAGCTCTGTAATGCGCACCAGCCCCTACCTTCCTCTCTGTATCTCAGTCATCGCCCAAACCCGTGCTCTTAGATCCGCCAGTGATCTTAGATCAACCTCTACCCTAGTGCGGACCCCCCACTCGCGTCCACGACTTCTCTAGAGCTCGCACACAATCATGATTATGTATGCCCCGGACTATCAGACATATACCTAACCTCCAAGTTCAAACGTCTCTTAAAAACCCATTTCTTTAGGCAAGCCTATAACACTCATTAACCTGCATGAAGTCTTTAACTTTTACTAAACCGCTCCTGTGTGGCGTCTCCCATTGTTATCCATCAACCAACAGGCACCAGACTCTATGCAGTCCCATTCACCCTGGACCTGGTGACGCTGAGTGGTTCAAGCGACAGCAATTCCATTATTAATATTTTGTTTATTCCTAAGAAGAAATGGCTTGACCATTAAAAATCTTTTACCTGTGTTAGCCCATCATTCATAAACCGTAAGCTCGGGCGAGCAGGGACCTTCACTCCTGTTGTCCAAAACTGTTGTGTCTGTTACATTACATTTGTATTTGTTTCCTATGATTTGTTAAAGCGCTACGGAATATGATGGCGCTCTATAAATAAAGATTATAATATTCTATTATGGAGGCAGTGTGACCTAGTAGAGATTAAAGGTGCCTGGCACTTAAAACTATGTTGTTGTATCTGGGGATGGAGCTGGCGCTCCGCTCCAGGCGAGCTTTCGCCCCATCCAAGGCCCCTGTCTCTAGGCTACTCCCCAACAGCCTTCTAAGAACCTTTTGTATAAGATCAAGTGTAGTAGCGTTCTTATAAGTTTGGGATATGGCCGAGGAGAGGGGAATGTAACAGATGCGACAGAAGCGCTGAATAAATAACTCGGTTAAATGATAAAAAGTTGCAGTATCTCTGTCTGGATTACACAGCAGTGGTGGCCGAGAAGTCAACAAGTTGATGTGGAATGCCCGTAATTAGTTTGGGCGGTGTGCCTTTTATCGCTAGGTCAGCGTTTGAGCCGCTGCTGTAGCGCTTAGCGACGGCATGCTGCTGTGCCTAGAGTAGCTACCGACTGATGGCGCCATGGCCACGGATGTAATTCGGAGGAGGTGGAGGAGAGGTGGGAGGAGGAGGAGGTATAGTGCCTTTGAGACCTGGACCGTAGGTTAGGCCCCGACAATCCTCTGCGTCGGCAGTATATCACCAGCCCTGGCGTCAGACTCGGTCCCAGCGTGCACCAGTAAGTGTAAATGATAACAAGTTGCCAGTATATTTTGTGGGATAAAACAGCCAGGGTGGCGACAAAGTTAACAAGATTTTGGTGGAAGCCATGAAAACAACCCAAAATTCTGCTGGACAAAGCCGTTTGATAAGGGGACATGTATGGAGGCAGTGAACTAGTAGAGATTAAAGGTGCTGCCGTTAAAACTATGTTAGTTGGACTCTGGCATGGCAGCTGGCGCTCCGCTGCCAGGCGAGTCTTTCGCCATACCAAAGCCCGTGTCTCTAGGCTACTCAACAAACAGCATTCTAAGAACCTTTTGTATAGATCAGTTGCTAGTAGCGTTCTTATAAGTTTAGGATTAGGGCGGGTGAGGTGAATGTAAACAGAAGCGCAAGAAGCGTGAAAAAATTGGTAAATGATAAAAGTGTCCAGTATATTTGTGGATAACACAGCTGGGGTGGCGACCAATGTTAACAACTTTGTGTGGAATCCATGAAAACAACCCAAAATTTTCTGCCCTGACACAACCTCGTTGATAAGGGAGTGTGACGATGGAGCAGCTATATGGACGACTTTGGAGGAAGCAATGGAGACAACGTGTGGAGGCCGCTATGGAGACAATTTAATTTGTATAGTGCTTGTATGTGGCAGTCCAAAACGTTTTCAAACAGAGGAGAGGAGGTGGCCCTCCAGAAAATGGAATAGATTGAGTGCCTGTATGTGGCACAGTCCAAAAACGTTTTCAACACCCAGAGAGCAGGTAGGTGGCCCTCCAGAAAAATGGAATGATTGAGTGCCTGTATGTGGCAGTCCAAAAAAGTTTCACCAGAGAGCAGAGAGGTGGCCTCCAGAAAAATGAATAGTTGAGTGCCTGTATGTGGCAGTCAGTCCAAAAAAGTTTTTCAACCAGAGGAGCAGGTAGGTGGCCTCCAGAAAAATGAATAGATTGAGTGCCTGCATGTGGAGTGCAAAAAAGTTTAAACCAGGGAGCAGGTAGGTGGCCCTACCAGAAAATTGAATAGATTGAGTGCCGTATGTGGCAATCCAAAAATTGTTAATTTAAAACAGAAGGACGGGTCGGGGCCCCCAGAAAAATAATGCATAAAGTACTATAGGTAGAGCCAGTGGGCCCTGTCAAAAAATAGGCAGTTTCCTCTGCTTTAGTTACAAAGCGGGCAGGAGAAGGAGGAATGAGGAGGAGGATGAGGAGTGGGATAAATTATTCAGGTTGAGCTTCCTTCACCTGCTGGAGATTGGAAATTAGAGACAAATCCATGCTTTATTTAATGTCTTGATAAGCGTCAGCCTGTCAGCGCTGTCAGACGACAGGCGTGTAAGCTTATCGGTGATGATGCCCACCAGCTGCACTGTGAACACACGCGCGGACAAGATGCTTCGGAGGAACAGGCAAGAACCTCCAAGGCGTACAGCGCCAGTTCGTTTTGCCACAGTCCAGCTTTGAACCCAGTAAGTTGAGGGAGCTGTGTGATACATTAGGCACGATGGTTTGGTCAGGTAACGTTACTCCCTCACCATCTTTCTGTTAAAGATCAGCCCTACTTGCCGAGACTGGGGACAGGTGACAGTGTCGTGCCTGGGTGGACATAAAGCTGGCAAAAGCCTTGTAAAGCGTACCTTGCCAGTGGTGGACAAGCTGCCTGCTGCCTACTCTCCCTCGTATTGTCCCGCAGAACTACGCACTCTGCCGCTAGCGCTGTCAGAAGGGAAATACTGTTTAGTCTTGTGAGACCAGGGCCTGCTGGTATCATGCATTTCAACATCCTTTCCTCTCCAGGGATGAGAGTGGAAAGATTTTTGCTTTGTACCGTGGGTCCAGGAGAGTGAACACCCAGTAATCGGTGTTGGAATAAAATCTTTGAAAGCGAGGGCACAGGGATAGGCAGCCTAGCATGAAATCTGCCCATAGCGCCAGAGTACCAAGCGTAATGAATTCACTCCCTCACTGGCTGACTGTCCATTCTTCCTCCTCCAACTCCTACTATTCCTTCTTCTGCCCATACACGCTCAAAAGGAAGGACTCAACAATGGTCCCTTGTGTCTCGCCAACATTCTTCCTCCTCTTCTCCTCCACCTCCCCTCCTCCGATAGCGTGAGAAAACGAAACAGACTAAGGGTGCTTTGGCTATCAACAAGGCATCTTCTTCCCACGTCTCTTGTGAGGAGCGCAAAGCTTCCGACTTCATGCGACTAGAGAGTTTTTAACAGGCCAAGCAGCGGTGGGTTGAGGCTGATGATGGCGGATCGCCACTGACCATCTGTGTTGATCCTCAAGTTACTCAGCTCACCTGACAGATATCAGACATCCACGTCCACTCCTCATTGTAGACTTGAGGAAGCTGATGACTGACTACCAGTTTTGGTGGAAGTGACATCTGGCCGTCTACAATCGCGGCGTGCTGGTAAACTCTGGATAAATGTGGTCTGTGTTGAATTCCACCTCGTGGGCACGTCGCACAACAGTCGGTGAGCGGGCAGTTGGAGCGGCGCTGCGCTGCCCTGAGAGTGGGCAGCATGCTGTGTGGGACTTCTGAAATGCGCACGAATGCGGGCCACATTCGTGAGAGCAAATCAGACAGATTGGGGTATGTCTTGAGGAAACGCTGAACTATCAGATTTAACACCTGGGCCAGGCATGGCACATGTTGTCAGTCTGCGAGTTGCAGAGCCGCCACCAGGTTACGGCCGTTGTCACACACAACCATGCCTGGCTTCAGGTTTCAGCGGTTCCAGCCACAGATCAGTCTGCGCGTGATGCCCTGTAATAGTTTCTTGGGCGGGTGTGCCTTTTTGCCTAGGCCAGCAGTTTGAGCACCGCAGCTGTCGCTTAGCGACGGCACTGCTGCTTGTACCTAGAGCTAGACCTGATGGCGCCATGCCCACGGATGGTGTTCGGAGGAGGAGGGTGAGGAGGGGGTGGGAGGAGGAAGAGGCATAGGGCCTCAAAACACCTGGACCGAGGTAGGCCCCGCAATCCCGGCGAGTCGGCAGATAGACCAGCCGCGGGGTCCACTACGACGCGTCCCAGCCTCCACCAAGTTACCCAATGTGCCGTCAGAGATATATGTGGCCCTGCCCGGAGCACTCGTCCACGTGTCCGTGTCAGGGGACCTTGTCAGAAAACGGCGTTGGTTAAGGCACGGATATGTTGTCTGACCGTGCGGTGCAGGGCTGGACGGGCACATCGGGAAAAGAGTATTGGCGGCTGGGGACCGAATACCGAGGGGCGTGGGCCGCCGCATGAGGCTGCGAAAGGCCTCGGTCTCTACTAGCCTATAGGGCAGCATCTCCAGGTTAGCAATCTGAAGATGTGCACATTAAGGGTCGGGCTTGCGGCTTGTTGCCACGAGTGGGGTGTGTTTAGCTCACTCATATGCTGCGCATACTGGTTGGTAGTTAAGCTAGTAGTGGTGGAACCCCTGCTGATCCTGGTTTGGCAAATGTGGCACACCACAGTCCGTCGGTCATCCGCGTGTTTCTTAAAGAACCTCCAGACTTCTGAAAATCTAGCCCTCGCCGCAGGAGCTCGCCACGGGAGCTTCACTGTTGAAACATTTGGCGCTGAGTGCACCACCTCTGGCCCTTGCCTCTCCGTTGGCCCCACCACTGCCTCCTTCCAAACCTGCTTCTGGTCGAGGATCTCTCCTCGTTCAGAAGCAATGTGTTCACCCGGCCTCTCAACCCAGCTGGGTCTGTCACTCATCATCCTCCGATCTCAGTTCTGCTCCCCCTCGGAGTTCCTGCCCTGACAACAACTTCCCACTGTCTGACAACGGTCTCCCTCATCGTCGGACACCTCTTTACACACTTCTTCCAGTACATCAACAAGGTCATCATCACCCACAGACTGCCGACTGGTGGAAAACTGGGCATCGGAAAATTTCTCATCAGCAACCGGGAACAGTGGTTTGTGACTGTGGGAAGGGTCCAGAAACAGTTCCAGAAAATGCCGGTTCAAAATGGCAAATTGTGCTGGGAGGGGGCAGACTGGGGGGGAGGAGGCTGAGGTGGCAGGAGCTGGAGGAGTGCCGATTTCGGTACATGAGTGGACTGGTGGAAGAAGATATTGGACAAATTGACTAGAAAGCAGTGTCGGCAATCCACGACATCACTGTTCGCGCCCAACAGTGCTCTACCCGAGTCCCAGTAACTTCAGACATGACCAGGGAGTTGTAGCTCTGCGGGCGCTCCCCTGCTCCCATAAGCAGGTGGTGTCTCACCCCGCCAGACCAAGGCCTCTGACCCCTGCGATAGTAGTAGTTGGATCGCCCACGTCCCCGCCCTCGTGCTCTACCCCTAGCCCTCGGGTTAAACTTTGAAAATGAGAGTTATAACTTGAATTTTTTTTTTAACTTTTTGTTTTTTTTGTTTTTTTTTTGTGTTGTTTTTAGTTTAGTTTTTAAAACCAAACCGATGCGATCCTATTGCTAGATGGCTTTTTATAGCCAAGTATGAAGCACCATGCTATGCAGTGAGATGACGCTGAGTTATGAAAAAAATAAACGTAAAATAAAAAAAGGAAATGGCAGACTGTGCCTAATTGAAATACAACCGGGCCCTATAAATTTCCACTTCGGTTTTGCGATGGATATGTGCGTCACTAAAACACAGTGTCGCAAGTTGACTCCAATTGCTCACAATTTACGTAGATGCACTTGAACAACTACAGCCACCAGCAGACACCAGAAATCATCTATATAACGCTACTGTGGCGTAATTAAGCCGTTTGTATTCTCTATGGCTATTTTCTAGCCAGTAATTACCAGCACACTACTATGCCAGATGAGATGACGCTGAGTTATGAGAAGCAAAAATAAACGTAAAATAAAAAAGAAATGGCGCAGACGGTGCCTCTAATGAAATACAACCCCGGGGGCCCTAATAAATTTTCCCACTTTCGGTCTTTGATGGATATGTGCGTCACTAAAACCAGTGGTCGCAAAAGTCTGACTCCAAATTGTCTAGCGAATTTACTAGTAGAGAAAATAGCCATAGGAGAATACAAACGGCTTAATTACGCCTACAGTAGTGTTATATATATTTGATTTCTGGTTGATCTGCTGGTGGCTGTAGTTGTAAAATAGCCATAGGAGAATACAAACGGCTTAATTACGCCTACAGTAGCGTTATATATATTGGATTTCTGGTTGATCTGCTGGTGGCTGTAGTTGTTGCAGTGCATCTAAGACTGACACATGTGCCATGCCTGGCCCATGTGTTAAATCTGATAGTTCAGCGTTTCCTCAAGACATACCCCAATCTGTCTGATTTGCTCACGAAGGTGTGCCGCATCTGTGCGCATTTCAGGAAGTCCAGCACAGATGCTGCCGCTCTCAGGGCAGCGCAGCGCCGCCTCCAACTGCCCGCTCACCGACTGTCCCCTTATCAAACGAGCTGTGTCAGGCAGAATTTTGGGTTGTTTTCATGGCTTCCATGTTAACTTTGTCGCCACCCTGCTGTGTAATCCACAAAATATACTGGCAAACTTTTATCATGTACCGATATTATTTGAGCACTTCTTGCTCACCTCCTTTGGTTCCTCTCTGCCACCCATTGTTTTGAAGCCTGAGTCCATTTAGGGTATGTCGCCATGCCACTCTCTAGACATAAAATGTTTCATGATATATTTTAGTGAGTAAAGTTGTTTTTTTAGATTATATTTATTTTTTACTTTTTACTTTTAACTTTTTATTTTTTTAGATTATATTTATTTTTTACTTTTTACTTTTAACTTTTTATATATGTACAATGGGGCACATGTATCATAGGTTTTTATTTCTTTGATGAATTTTTGAGACATTTGACCGCTCTTTTTTTCCGCTTTTGCGCTTTTTTTGCTCTTTTTTGTGTGATCATGTATTTTTACTTGTGATACATGTTCAGTTTTTCCTATCCTGGCAGGCACAAATTGTAGCTTATTTTTAAGATTTTTTGTTGCAAATGTCTCAAATCCACAGGGACACAAGCCACATGAGGGGTTATATACAGGAGTGGACACTACTGTAAATTTTGAATTTGAGGCAGTGTCCTGTATTTTTAAGCACTGTAGTCACACCCCAGGGAGATGGCGACATATGAGGCTGCGGTCACACGTGGGGGGACATTAATCATAGTCAGTTAGACTGTTTTGAGCGTCTTTTAACGCTAAAATCTGGCGCATCTCGTTAATTAGGCGCATTTATGCGCCATTTCTGGCGCACGGCAAAGTTCGGCACGTAGTGGTTTTGAGTCCCTGCGCCTTATCTGACATAGTGAGTGCGTCCTAAACAGATGTTTGCACGGGATCTATCACAAAAGTGCGCCTAAAAAGGCACAAAATAGGCGCAGAAAATGCACCTGCTCTGAGCAGGTGTACTTTAAAAAAACTTCCCTTTTCATTACTAAAAACATACATTTTAGGTTCCCAAATGAAGAATAACCTCTATGCAACATGGAAAATACTTCGGAGCAGTTTTAAAATGTAAAATTTCTCCAGTAACGACTTCATCATTGTCTATGGGATCATCTCTGGGAGTGATTATTGTCTTATTGTACAGATCTGAGAATATTATCAGTCTCTATTTCATGTAAATTACAATAAAAAGGGAAAAGACTCATTTCAGCAAGAATTTTTTTTTTTTTTTTTTACATCTCTGTCACATTTAGTCCCTGCATTTGCATCATAATGATATTTTTTTGGTGCAGAGATGAAGCCCTGAACGTTCTGTCACATTTTCTCAGTCTCCTTTCATTATTGCTCACAAATGAGATCTAACAATTGCGCCAAATTTGGCGCTAATTTAGGCGCAAATAAATGGGACATGCGACAAATCCAAAGTGCATTTACTAAGCCAGAACCAGATCCATCATAGATCAGGAGCCAAAAAGAAGAGCAAACCAGGCGCAAAAACAGGCGAACCTGAGACCCACTATGATTAATGTCCCCCGTGGTGTTAAGGGGTGCGGTCACATGTTGCATTTTAACTGCACTTTGAGACACATTACTATTTGTAATTTCCTAATTACATTACTGTTTATATTTGCATTTACAAAACGTTAACGTCATATTTATATTGCATTTTGTAAACGGAAATGTTAACAGTAATGTAATTAGGCAAATCTCTCTCCCTCTCCTCAGCTGTTGTAATGTGTTTCAAAGTGCAATTAAAACGCAACATGTGACCGCACCCTTAGAAGTAACCAAAAATTTTAAAAAAGTAGAAGCAAAAATTTCTGAATTTTCAAAAGACAGGTTACTGTGCAAAATTTGAAACATTTAAAGCATGTGAGATAATTCCAATTTACATGTAAAAACAGGGTCCAAGAAAATAATCCTTCCTTTACCTGCCCTGTACCAGTGGCAGATTTGCGCCTGAAAAGTCGAAAAAATAAGCAAAAAAAAGTGATACATAAGTAAAAAGTCGCACTATACATCTGGAAAACAAAGATATATTAGGACTAGAGATGAGCGAGCACTAAAATGCTCGGGTACTCGTTATTCGAGATGAACTTTTCCCGATGCTCGAGTGCTCGTCTCGAGTAACGAGCCCCATTGAAGTCAATGGGAGACTCGAGCATTTTTCAAGGGGACCAAGGCTCTGCACAGGGAAGCTTGGCCAAACACCTGGGAACCTCAGAAAAGGATGGAAACACCACGGAAATGGACAGGAAACAGCAGGGGCAGCATGCATGGATGCCTCTGAGGCTGCTTAATCGCACCATTATGCCCCCAAAATTCTGCCTGACACAGCTCGTTTGATAAGGGGACCATGTATAAAGGCAGTGAACTAGTAGTAGATTAAAGGTGCTGCAGTTAAAACTATGTGTTTTTAGTTTTTTTATCATTTATATACTTGAAAAATAATTTGGGATTATTTTTGCTCTCCCTGGCAATATTTCTCTCAGTCTCTATTTTTGCGGCCTTTATCTGCTTTTTACAGGATTTATTTTTCTCTCTATAATCCTCTAATGCCTAATGCCATTGTCAATATCAATTAAACAAGTACAAAATCAGTAATTGAAATGCATACATTACAGTTAGTACACTTGTCAGATATCAAACCTCAGTATGACTATCTCCACCTATACATAACAAAAGGTGTAGAGATCACAATGTATGCCCATTGAGAAGCATAATAAATCGCATAGGACCACAATAGACAATCATAAAAGAGGGACACATAAGGAAAACACTAGTAGGGGAGGGCAGGGTTGAGGGAATTCCAAAGAAAAAGCAAGGTGGCACTCACCAACGTGACGAACTATCTTTATTAGAACGAGGTGCAGTACAGAGAAGAGTGGGGCCAGGCGACGGGCCGTTTCGCGCTAAGACGCGCATAAAGCTGGCAAAAGCCTTGTAAAGCGTACCCTTGCCAGTGCTGGACAAGCTGCCTGCTCGCCTACTCTCCCTCGCTACTTGTCCCGCAGAACTCGAAGTATTCGTCCGAGCAACGAGCAGTTTCGAGTACGCTAATGCTCGAACGAGCATTAAGCTCGGACGAGTATGTTCGCTCATCTCTAATAAGGACCAAGGCATACTTGAAAAACTACAGCAAAAGTCAGAGTGAAAAATCACAAAAACAACAAAAGTTGCAAAAATTAGACAATTTGTAACAAATAAATAAGGTAAAAAAGTAAAAAAAAAATTGAGATGCAAATTTTGTAATGTATATAAAGATAATAAAGAAATTAAATCAATATAATGTCATGTTTCCCCACATCCCAAAACTTCCATACTATTAAAATATAACAGTAGTTATTCCTGGAGATAAACCTCCTTAATGGAAAATGCCCAAATGTCCTACACAACTCTTTTCTGCCATTTTTTCAAAACACATAAACAAATTGAAGAAAAAGTGAAAGTTTCTACAGTCCCCAAAATAGTATCATTGAAAATGTCAGTTCATCCGGAAAAAATGACACCATATATCTCCATACATTGAAGTATGAAACGGTAATTGGCTTCAGAATGGGGCAGAATAAAGAAAATCTTTTTTGTACAAAAGGTTTGAATTTTTATTAAAATCTATTAGTACATAATAAAACCTAAACAAATGTTGTATCCCCGTAATCATACCGACCCTAAAAATCCATGAGAAGTGTCATGTTTTTTTTAAATCTTATTGCTTTTGGAATTTTTTTTCAGCTTCCCAGTACATGACATAGAAATTTTAATGGCCTAGTCCTTAGGTGTTAAACACAGGACCTTCGACGTTTAAAACATGATGTTTCTGCAGATAAAATAGACATTTTAATAACTTAATAACTCTGGGAAATACAGATTGGCTTCAAAGTTCTTACCTGTGGATAACCATAAATATTCAAAAAGTTTGCTGTATGTAAAGACGTCTTTGATGACTGATCTCCGATGATCCCAGCCAGTTTATAATGATTGGAACAGATATAATTAGGAACTATCTCTCCAGGACCGGACAGAATCTGTAGGACATTCTCGATGGCTTTATTCACATTATTACAGGAATCGGTCACATAATATCCCAGAGTCACGTTTGGTAAAATGTCAGGATTTTTGTTAATCTCATCTATAGCGTATATTAAAGCCAGAACATATTTGTAGTAGCTGAATAAAGGTCTGTGCGGAGGTAAAACAAGACCCAAGGTGAAAGAAGATGAGTCCTCCCAATAAAATGGTCTAATTTAACAAGAACTGGATAATTATGAGAAAAGATTGTGAAGGGCATTTGTGTAAATAGACTCCAAGAAGCCATGATGCAAGCATAGGATTGGGTCCTCATATACGTATACTCTGCTATACTGTATTTTTGAGTGTTTATACTGCCACATGAGTGTATATGGTGTGTATATGCTGTATGTGCAATAATATGTATATATACTATATGTTTGTGTTTTTATTGTGTATATACTGTATGTATGTGTGTATAAGATGTGCATATACTGTATGTATGTGTGAATTAGATGTGCATATACTGTATGTATGTGTGTATAAGATGTGCATATACTTTATGTATGTGTGAATAAGATGTGCATATACTGTATGTATGTGTGAATAAGATGTGCATATACTGTAGTTTGTGTGTTATCAGATTTGCATATCTGTATGCTGGTGGTGTATAATGGTCATATACTGTATGATGGATGATGCTTACTCACATTTATCGCAGATAGGGCTTTAGTAATGTGCACTTTGCCTGTGTAGTGTGATTCAGATTGAGTGATTTCTGGTGCCCATTCTGCTTAATCTGGTGCCCCCTGCACTGCTCCCCAGAGTGCACCAACTCATTTTTAGTCCACCTTTAACATGGAGCATGTGACACAATGGGGCACATTTTCTTACCTGTTCGATGATCATGCAGTCTGCCGTGATTCACTAAGATCAAGCGCCCGATATCCTGCATGTGTTGCTTCCCCGCTAAGGTCCGCAGGAGTTCACCTTCTTCTTTGTGGTGTATGTAAGTGCTTGATCTTGAGATTTGAAAGTTAAATCGCGCGCTCAGTCTGAATTATTTGGATTGTCCAACGTCCGGCCCCCCGATTTCTGACGCAATGGAAGCAGGGCAGCTGCGCCAAAATCCGATTGTGTGCGACACAATCCCATTAAATATCTGTCACAGCCCTGCAAAAGCCAAAAACGTCGGAAAGTCCAAAGAAAGTGCGACTGCAGACCCTTAATAAATAAGCCCCAATCTATCTGACTTTGCATGTTATATCTGGTGGGTCCGACTGGGCACTGGAATGCCCCATAATGTGTGTTGCATGAATACTAGTGCAGCTGTGCCACAAAAGTTTGCGTGTGGCACTTATGTGGTGCAGACACTTCTTACGTAACTGTGAAAGCAGTGTACACTTGAAAGAATATGCAAAGTCTGACAGAAAAGTGGTGCACGGCCCCTTGTAAATGTGCCCCAAGGTGTACAAAAATAAAAACTTGTTTTGCCATGTCTTGATGTTAATAAGTTTTTCATACTTCGGTGTACGGAGCTGTGGTAGGTGTCATTCTTTGGAAGACGATCTGACATTTTCATTGCTACCATTTTGTGGACTATGCTACACATATATTATATTTTTGACTTATTGAAAAAAAATCTGCAATGTCACTGCACCACAATGATACGAAGAGGAAACTAAAACTTAAAGGAAATCCACAAGTCAACCAACATCAACTTGTGTGAATGATCCTGAAGGGCTATGGGTGTGTTACAGAAGCCCTCTGTGCTCTGGCTTCACAAGCTGTTCTTACACCGTGCAGCAGCAAGTCTCAGTCTCACCTTCCCCCTACACTTCCTGTAATCTTGATGGTAGATTTTCTTTATGTTTTTCTATACCTACTGTATACTTCCATTTAGTTATTCAAGTAAGGAAATAACTGTAATCAAGTAAGTAACTGTTTAATAAGATTTGTAGTTTATATAAGTTAACTTTCATCAACTGTATTATTCAAGCGTGGTAGAGAATACAGGCGGTCCCCTACTTAAAGGAAATCCACCACCAGGATCATAGAATATAAACCAAATACACTTACATGCTTGTGTCTGCTCTTCTTTTAACTTCTGATGACCTTGATTTTTAAAGGAAACCTACCACTTGTAGCGGCGGTTTCTGAGAAATACCGGCACCAGCTCAGGTGAGCTGTACCGAGCTTATTTTCGTTAGTGTTTTAAAACCGGCGGTATCACGTTTTAAACACTTTTTAAACTTTATAGCCGGCGCAGGCAGTACAACACGCTCGGCGCTTACCATCGCGCGGCTCTCATTCACTTCCTATGTAGCCCGCGCGCATGGTACGCGCCGAACGCGTACCTGCCTGCGCCGGCTATAAAGTTAAAAAGTGTTTAAACAGCGATACCGGTTTAAAACCACGAAATAGCTCTGGCACCAGCTCAGCCTGAGCTGGTGCCCGGTATTGCCATCGGAAACCTGCCACTTCAAGTGGTAGGTTTCCTTTAAGAAAATATGCTTTAAAATCTATGCTAAATGACCCTGAGGGGCTCTCTATTCTATTAACTTTAATGGAGCATGGAGCCCCCTCAAGCTCATTTTGAAGCCTTTTTTTCTTAAAAACAAAGGCATAAAAAGCTTGAAGAAGAGCAGGTCCTGACAAAGGGGGCAACACACCAGCATGTAAGTGTGCTTGGTTTATAATCCATAATCTTGATGGTAAATGTCATTTAAGAACACCTGACTTACAGACAACTCCTTGTTACAAAATGACCTCTGGATGTTGGTAATTTACTGTACTTTAGCCTTAGGCTACAATAAACAGCTATAACAGCAAAGCTGTCTGTAAATAAGATTTATTGTTAATCCTGGTTGTTATGACAACCCAACATTTTTCAAAATCCAATTGTCATAGAGACCAAAAAAATTTTGGCTGGAGTTACAATGATAAAATATACAGTTTTGACTTACATAAGAATTCAATTTAAGAGCAAACCTACAGAGCCGATGTTGTACGTAACCGGACTTCCTGTAATGGTTTCATAAATTTGTGCTTGTTTTCAATTTTTTATGCAAACACAAGGCCTACACTATATAGTAATATATACATGTTAGCCAGCTATCCACTGACATTGATGGGATTTAGGAACACAGATTTCTGTGGAGCACAAAGTCCCCCTCAAATCTCTACTGCTCCTCTCTGTAAACCTGGGAATATTACACATTTATGAAGATAAAAATTTGAGAAACCTTTCCCTACACATGAGGACAACATTCATAACATCCTGGGCACAACCTCATACATGAGACATAAACAATATAGTAATATAAAAGAAAACTCCTTACAAGTCGTCTTGTTGTTTTTTTCAGAATTTCTACAGAAAATACTTACATATTGCAGAAATATTGTGATGCAATACATCCATTGGGGAACAGCATGGCTAAAATGTAATGGACAGTGAATATTCCACCAATGATGACGTCTCCATCTTGGTACAAGTCAGTAGTAAATAGAGGCTGTTTTATCCGAATAACACATTGAGGTCCAGCGCTTTGGTTTGAGCATTGTGTCAGCCTGAGAACACTGAAACATAAGGCAGCGCTAACCAGAAGAGATCTTCCAGCCATTGTTCACTAAAGTCATCTTTATAGAAAGATTAGATGATGAAAAAGCCCAGACGTGAACAGTGAGAATAATCAGACAATAACTGAAGTCTGAATGGGGAGAGTAGTCAGATAATGGCAGAGCTCAGGTCTGGATTGGGAGAGTAGTCAGATAATGGCAGTGCTCATGTCTTGATGGGGATAGCAGTCAGATAATGTCAAAGCTCAGGTCTGGATGTGTAGAGTAGTCAGATAATGGTAGAGCTCAGGTCTTGATGGGGAGAGTAGTCAGATTATGGCAGTGCTCAGGTCTGGATGGTGATAGTAGTTAGACAATTGTTGAGCTCAGGTCTGGATAGGGAGAGTTGAAATGCAATGGCGGAGTTCAAGTCTGGATGGGGAGAGTAGTCACACGATGACAGCTCAGGTCTGGATGGGGAGAGTATTCAGATTATGGTTGAGCTCAAGTCTGGATGGTGATAGTAGTCAGACAATGGTTGAGCTCAAGTCTGGATGGGGAGAGTTGAAATTCAATGGCAGAGCTCAGGTCTCGATGGGGAGAGTAGTCAGACAATGACAGCTCAGGTCTATATGGGGAGAGTAGTCAGACAATGACAGCTCAAGTCTGGATGGGGAGAGTTGAAATTCAATGGCAGAGCTCAGGTCTGGATGGGGAGAGTAGTCAGATAATGGCAGAGCCCAGGTCTGTGGTGGGATAGTAGTTCAAGCAATTACATTTCATATCTGGGATGGGGAAAGTGTCATACATGACAGCTCAGGCCCTGGATGTGAGAGTAGTCATAGCTGGCAGAGCCCAGGTCTGTGTGGTGAGAGTAGTCAGATAATCACAGAGATCACGGCTGGATAGTGAGAGTGATCAAACAATGGCAGAGTATAGGTCTGGATGGGAAGGTCTGTTCTGTGAGCTGGGAGATAAATCAGCTGACTTATATACTCTTCAATCTGCTAGACTTAATGTGTTCAAAATGGATTTTGATATTTTAGAAACAGATTTTCTAAATTTAATTTACACTGAATACAAAAGAGATTGTATTAGTCAAAAGTCTTCCTGGAAAAAGAAAAACGTATTGATACTATTAGACATCTTACAAGTACATCCATAGAAATTGTTAGATGTTATTAGGGATTCTAAGGAAATAAGTTGATCCAAACTTAAAATAGTGAAGTGATTTCATGAAACAGGCATGCACTCTCAGATAAGTAGAGGTAAATATACATGTAAAGTCAACCCCTCCATGCTGTAGTTTCACAAGCTGATACACTGTGCAGAAGCACTTATCCCCTCACACTGTGTGCTGCAGTGAGATTACAGTGAGAGGGGGAAGTGCTGGGGAAGCAGAGCCTGTGAAGCTGCTGTATGAAGGGGCTCTGCCCCCCCCAGGACCCTTTAGGCTAATCAGCATAATTTTTAAAGTTGATTTTATGAGGAAGTAGGCCATGGATAACAAATATAAGAAAATTTGCACAGTCACGGTGCCTGGGTATATGATACACTTAGTCCTTGGTTTATCATGATGGATCTTGATGGTAGATTTTGTGATTTTATTGAAGCATGTATTTTATTGCTTGTCTGTGATTATACTGTATAATAAAAATTACTTTTGATATATTATTGGGATTGAAACAGTTTTTCCATTCAACTTCATCTAGAATCCAAATCATGAACTTCAAGCGTCATATACAAGATGTTTTTGTGGTGTGAAAAAGCTGGAATCTTTGGAAACTAAACACTGGTGGTGTGGATTAGTCCTAACTAACTTTCTCTTTTGAAATTTGGTGAAGGAGTAAGATCGACTCATGCTGCATCCTTTCATTCTGGACTATAGAAAAACAGGAGGTCAACAGGGATTTTATACATTTGTACTATCACATTCCTCAACTTCATGTCAGTTTCACTATCTTTTTATCAATGCCCCCTACTGGCTCATGTAGCATTCTTTTTTTTAAATTCTATCCCTATTTAAGAATGGCTGGCCCATTGCACAAGCTCTGTCACCTTCGATGTCACTCGTACTTCATCATAGATTGTAAGCTCACGGGAGTAGAGCCCATGTTCCAATTGTTACATCTTATCATTTCTTTGATAGGGTTATTTATACCAAAATTTATTTAGTTATTTATAATTTCCCTCTGGACTAGAAAATATTGAGGTCATGAGATGCCTTGGTGGTCATTGGTGGCCTCGGTGGGCTATGGTGACTTGAATGATCGATGTCCACTGAGAAGTGATGGGGCTTTGAGCATTGCAATACTGGAACTAGAACATTTTCTTTTTTGTCTACCCCTTTATTGGAAGGTGATGGTTTTGAATGATTCTGAGAACATTTCTCTAAAGCCAAATTACATCTATCAATCTAATCTCTTTTAAAAAATTGATGAACTTTTGCATTAAATGATCTCATTAAATATCCAGATAAAGTATGATAGAAAAATACATTGTCATAATATTAAAAATAAAAGGACATAGGTTTACAGAATATGCCTCACAATGTAAAGTTTTTATTTTTGACTGCCTAAATATTTGAGGGGGCATTCACACGGCCAGTTGAATGCCCGGTCCGGATCCCGGGTGAGCACAGGGTCAGCCTTTCAGTGTGTGTTCTGTAGAGAACAAGAGAGGGGCGGGTCTCTAGGTGTAGGAGACCAAGTCCAGGGGGGAGTAGAGAGCTCCCTAGGGCATATACTCTGTGCCAGAGAGACCCATGCTTTGAAGGGTTTGTGGTGAAAGTAGTCAAGCACTCTATCATGGGCTGCTGCAAGATAATAGAGGCGACAGTGAGAATGTCTCTTTTCAATCTGGAGTGGCCTGGGGACCAAATGAATTTAGAGAAACACCTTCTAGTTCTCTCCCAAAAGGAGGTGGGTATGGCGATGGGGATAGTTTTCAGAAGGTACAGCAATTGTGGGAAGAGGGTAATTTTAAGGATATTTCGTCTGCCGAACCAAGAGAAATCTTTTTTCCGCCATGCAAACAATTGGACAAGTGGTTGGAGATCTTGACTCCCAGTTAGGTGATACCATTAGTGGGCCATGTAAAGGGAAGGGTCTCTACTACTGAAAGGGGGAGTGTTATATTCAGGGCTTCAGATTTCATCATGTTGACTTTAAAATTGGACCGTTTCCCGAATAGTGTAGCATAGGTAGGGACTGGGCAGGATTGTTGATGTAGACCAAGAGGTCATCCGCCAGGAGAGCTTTTACCACCTCGTCTAGTTCTGTATGTGAGAAAGGTTCTTCTAAAGCGAAAATGGTTTCTGCTGGGGGTAGAGTGAAAGTGCATAGGGGGTAAGAACTCGTGTCTTGAGTAGAGGAAGGGATACTTGGTAGGTTGTATAAGTCAGCATAGAAGGAGTGGAATGCTTCACAAATTTCTGCGGTGGTGTGGGCTACCTTGTTTGGGGTAGATTTGACACTTGAGAAGAAGGATTGGGCTGCGAGTCTTTTAAGGCATTTGACCACATTTTTTGCCATACTCATGAAACCTACTGCGGCATATTTGCAGCATTCAGCCTTAGGCGAGGTCAAGCAGGCGTTTGACTTTTAACCTGGCCGCTTGTAGGTCATGTAGTATAGAGGTTGATAGGGCACGTTTGTTCTAGGGAGGAGACCATTTGTAGAGCCTTTTGCAGGTTGTGGGTCTTTTCCGTTTTGAGACGGGACCCGTGTCTAACAAATATGCCAAGTATAAGCCATTTGAGGCTGTCCCATTGGGTCAGTAAGGGGGTCGGATCCTGCTCTCGCTCCTGAGCGTAGTTACTAATTGTTTGTGATACTTCAGATGTGCATAGGGGGTCTAGAAGAAGCAATTAATTTAGCCTCCATGACCATTCTCGCTTGGACAGGAAGGATAGCTTAAAGGAAGTGTATACTGGGGTGTGATCCAAGAGGAGTATGTTGCCAATTGACATTGAGACTAACCAGGGGAGAGTATTGTGTTGAGTCATGATGTAGTCTAGTCTGCTATAGACACTATGTCGAGAGCTGTAAAAGCTATAATCCCTGTCTGAGGGATGTTGTATCCTCCAAGCATCGCACAATTGTAATTGTCATTTTACTTTTTTAGCGATGAGTATGCAATGCTGGATTTACCCGAGGGGTAAATCTGGGGTAGGGTCCAGCGTTAAATTCAAATCACCACATAATACAGCAGAGCCCCGAATCAGAGGAAGTATGTCATCGAGCAATTTACGTAGGTTGTCAACTTGGTCTTGGTTGGGGGCGTAAACATTAAGAATGGTGAAAATATGGCCCCCAATGTCTAAGTTTAATAGGATTCTAGCATTTTAGTGATTTCTGGATGGCTATAGCTACTCCACAGGACCGCGACTGAGGGGTGGCGAAGTGGCAGGATGTGAAGTGTTTGTGTATCAGTGAAGGGGAGTGACCAATTTTAAAATTTGTCTCTTGCAAGCATAACATTTTTACCTTGTTTCGGTGGAAGTGGTGCAGCTTGGATGAGGAGTTTAGCCCAAGGGCATTGAAGGTGGCAATCTTCAGGTCCGCTATTACAGGAGTATAGGATAGAGCCGGCGGCTCTTCGCCTCACTTGATGCTAAGGGAGAGAAGAGTTTAGGATTGGGAACAAGCAAGATGGGGGAGAGGGGTGGGTACGGGGGGGGGGGGGGGGGGGAGAAGAAGAGAAAGAGGAGGAAGAATTAAGCAGTGGGGGAGGAGGGGGAAGGAACAAAACAAAAGCAGCACCAAAAAGGGAGGAGCTGTGGCAATAACTATTAACCAACGCTATAGAGGGTTTTGGGCTGACAACTAGGGTCGTCTGAGATCCTCTGACTACGGGGGTATGAGATTCCAGCCAGGTGAGTCATAACTGGCCCCCCTAGGTGGAGTGACAAGGTTGCAGACCAAGGGTAAGAGCAATAGCAGTCTGTCCCGAAATGAGGGGGGGGGAAGCCAATACAAACCATAGGGAAGGAAACGTCTTGGTATAATAGCATGTCAGGGGAATAATAATAATAATCCGAGTATGGCGAGGACATCCAGGTGATAATCAGGGGCAGTCTCTGGAGAGGCCGGGGATTTTGACATAATGGTGGAAGTGATGGATCATGGCCATTGGCTCGGTTTGGTCGTTTACGGGGGCTCCTTTTTGGTAGGCCCAGCGGGGTCATGTTGGCAGACAATGAGTTAATGCCCATTCTTGTTGGAGCAGAGAAGGAAGGCCATGTAGGCAGTTGGAAGGAGGGTAGGTTCAGATCTCGAAGAAAGCTTGGTAGATCATTAGCAGAGTGTAGAGATAATTTGTTAGCAACTTGGCAAACATAGAGAGCAAAGGGAAAGCCCCATCTGTATGGAATGTCTGGTTCACGAAGCAAGTCCAGCAAGGGGCAAAGGGCAGCACGCTGTGCCAGCGGATATTGGGACATGTCCGGAAGGATTTTGATGGTGGCTCCTTGATATGTTATCTGCTTTTGAGAATGAAGTTTAGAGAGGACCTGCTCCTTCAGAACATGAATTCAACAAATAACATCTCTGGGTGATTGAGAGTTAGGATCAGGGGGTCTTGAGGCCCGATGCACTCTATAAATGTAAATGTATGTATCTGGCGGGCACCCTTGAAGAACATTGAAAATGGCGGTCACTAATGGGAAACGGTCTCTGGGAGGCCTTTAATGTGCAAGTTGTTGCACCGACTTCTATTTCAATATCATCTATGTGTTGCTGTAGAGCAAATAACTGTGTCTGTTTGCATTAAATTGTGTCCTGTATGGTCTCAAGGGATGTATCCATGGAGGATTAAGCCTGGTCCAGAACATCAATTCTATCTGAGAGCGATAAAATCTCCGAATGAAGCTTAACAATTTCCTGATTACAGTCGACTGTGATCTGCGCTGCAAAGTTGGACATGTCAGCCTTAGTGGGCAAGGATCATATCATATAGTGTGGGCATCCTCTCGTCGTTTACAAACAGTGCTGAGTTAGAAACAGATATCTGGTCAGTATACCCTGGCTGAGGGGTGGGCCCAGGCCCTGAGAGAGTAACTGCAGGCATGGTCATTTGTGGCAGGGTGAAAGTTAGGGAGGTTCCAACCCCATACTCACAAGTTGGCCTCTCAGCTGTGTGGTGTGGGCTCAGGGGTGGCGTGCCATCATATGTGGTTCAATGCCATGATGTGGGGGGGTCCTGGCAGAACTTCTGTTGCAGCCCTCCCTCGGGGCATGGGAGAGCCACTCTCTCTGCATACTCTCACCGGCTGTGTCTTCCGCTGGAGCTTGTACCCATTGGGATGTCTGCAGAGCTCAGCAGGGTCGGGTCCAGCAATGGTGCTACCGACCTGGCTGTGATATGCTCACGCGCGGCACTCGACATGTGCTTGGCCACATCGTGTGCCATAGTTACCGATTTAGCACAGGCCGCTGCAGTGTCGCCCATGGTCTTCTTGGTGCAGCGGTACTAGTGGGTGCTGCATCCGATCCCTCTGCCGACCCATTCAGGGACATCGGAGGTTGAAACGGGGTGAGCTGCGTTGCTCATGGCGGGGTGCTGGATGGGCGACGGCGGCCATCTTGGCTTTTCGCGGTGAGGGGAGCTGCTTCCATGCTGCCTGGATTGACTGTGAGGAAGTGAGTGATTCCCTTCCTGGTAGTGGGTGGTTGAGGGGTCTTGCTAGGCCCTTTTCTGGTGTCGGCGCCAGTGCATGTTAAAAAGTTGCCCCCTGCATTTCATGCCGGCCATGCCCTCCACTCGGCTGACTGCGCCCCCTTCCCTTTACACTTCACTGGTGGGAAGGTGGTGGAGAGGGAAAAATAATTGCAAGTGCTAGCAACAAGCACTGAGGCCCTTATAAATATGCCCCTATGTCTTTGCACTATCCTATGCTCAATTGACGAAATAGAAAGTTGCAAAACAGCATTTGTACTGCACCAAAACAATGGCACAAATATACAAAAAAACCTGAGTAAAATGCAGAATGATGAAACTGCTGCAGTATGCCCGGGCGTCTGATGGTGCTGGATGAGCGGGGGTGCACAGCGCGTCCTCACTCTTTCATGGCTTACCACTCCCCTTTCCATCTGTTTTTTAAGACTTGGCTTTTCTGCTGCTCAGAAATATCTTAGCATTTTATCTTTATTGATACATGTGGAGTTTGGTCTGTAGTGAGTTTGCGACTTTTTCAAACAAAAGTTGCAAAAAGTCTCCAAAAGTCACAAACAGTTCCCAGATAGTTTGAAAAAGTCACAACTTTCACATCTTGATTTAGGTGATAACTCAGGGAACACTGCAGAATATGAAACAATGGCAAACATTAAAGGGAAACCATTTTAGGTGCAAAAGTCACACAAGAGACATGAAAAGTCTCAAAAATTGAAGAAAATAGCAAGCCAAAAGTTTAATACATGTCCCCACTGTCTGCAAAAAAAAAGAACAGTCAATAAAAATAAAAATCAAGTAGACTTATACAATGATTAGGATAGCGCAAAGACATAGGGGCATATTTATAAGGGCCCCTGCGCTTGTTGCTAACACTTGCAATTAATTCGCCCTCTCCGCCACCTTCCCACCAGTGAAGTGTAAAGGTAAGGGGGCACAGTCAGCTGAGCGGAGGGCATGGCCAGCAGGAAATGCAGGCGGCGACTTTTCACACGCACTGGCGCCGGCGCATGATAAATATCCCTCAAAGATTCTGCTTGTATCAAATTCATTATTTGCATAGACTACTTTTATCAATAGGACTAAATCCATAAATTGCAACTTTCCATTTAGCCCAAAGTTTTGGCACAAATTGACGCTTGGTGTTAATGACTGCAGTGGATTAATGACCATTTTACTAAAACAATGATTCAAAAAGTTGCAAGTGGTTCTTAAAATGTCCTGTTACAATGGGGACTGAGGGTCTGTTTTCCCTAAATGTGAAGCTTTATTGAGAAATTCTCCCTCATACCACATTTGTATTTAATTGAGAAATATGGACTAAGTTGTATTAAACAGGATTAGCTCGAACAAAAATAGTCACAAATTTGACACAGGTTGGCAACTTAACAAGACATTTTACAGATGGAAAACTGCAATGATGCAGTCTCTAATTGTTTGACCGTCTCTGTCTCAGATTGTCTCTGTCTATCTCTGTCTCTGACTGTATCTGTCTCTGACTGTGTCTTTCACTTACTTTCTCTGACTGTGTCTGTCTGTATCTGTCTGTCTCTGTCTCCGACTGTCTCTGTTTCTGTCTGTCTCTATCTCTGTCTCTGACTCTGGGTTTCTCAGTCTGTTTCTGTCTCTGACTGTCTCTGACTTTCTCTTATGGTCTCTGTATCTGACTGTCTCTAAATATCTCTCTCTCTGATTTTAACTTTGTCAGACTGTCTCTGACTCTTACTGTCTCTGTCTCTGACACTTTCTGTCTCTGACTGTTTCTGTCTTTGACTTTCTCAGACTAGTCTCTAACTTTCTACGATTGTCTCTGACTGTGCCTGTCTGGCTTTGACTTTGTCTCTGTCTCTGACCATCTCTGATTCTGACTCTCTCCGACTGTCACTGACTGTCTTTGTCTTTGACTCTGTCTGTCTACGATTGTCTCTGACTGGGGCTGTGCATAATTTGGTGATTGTAAAAGCGACGGTGCAGATTCCTTTAGTGGACATACATACACACACATATATACACACATACATACACGCACATATGATCAGCGTTATATATTAGATAGAAATATATAGTTTGTGAAAATGAAATGGCAAAACACCAGGTTATTCACCAAAACCTGTTGAAAAGGGACTGGCCAACCTGAGGACTAGAGAATTCTAATGTTTTTGTGCTTAAAATGTATATAAATATATACAAAATGATTAAATATGAATATAAATATACAGATATACATATGAATGAGCACCATCTAGTATATTTCTGGTATACAAATGAGAAATTCGAGAATGGAGAAGTGTTTAGAAAAATGGATTTTAGGGTCCACACCTCAAAACAAACCTGACACAGTCTGTATCAGTCTTAAAAACTCCCAGGAAGCCCCACTCCTGAAGTAAATAGAAGTTTATTCACCCATAATGAAGAAAACAAGAATGGGGGTTATTGTCATTTTTCTTTTAACGGACAGTGTGAATGAAGCCTATAAAAAGATGATTGCAACTAGACTGCTAAAATGTGTGAGATCTAGAACTTTTGGAAATGGGAATACAATTTCTGACTTTCCTGATGATATTATAGCCTCATGTTCTCTACACGCACTGATCTCACGGTGGGAGAATATCCTTTGGTTTTGGCACCTCCGTAGTCTTTGACACCTTTGTTGTCACCTTGTTTGTTTTGAGCTTTTGTGCAGGGGTTTTGGACTATTCCACTACATCTACCAAGTTCTCACTATCTGTGGACACTACTTACAGACATGGCCTGCAACCTGACACAGGTTTTGGTCTTTGTCTTGCGACAGAGATCAGATGCATATCCTACCACCCAATAGTTATGGTTATCTTACTCCTTACATTTTTTCATCACATGCTCTTTTTAAGTGCATGTTTTGCAGGTTTGGGTACTAAATGAGGCTATAGGAGTTGCCAAACATGAACGTCAAGGGTAAGTGTCCAAATCTATTGTTGACTAGTATTTTTTTTTACAGATTCAGGTCCACTTGTACCTCAGAGACAGTTACAGAACTTGATAGACTTGCAAAAAACTATAAATGCCATTACTGGGGGCCCAAGTTCAGCAAAATTCTGAGAAGCCTTATGGAAATATTAAGGTTATGGTTAGATTACATTTATAGACCATTTTCTTTTTCCATTGCACCCACTGGTCATTGGAGCAGGCCCAGAGCAGAATCCATAATATTCAATAAACTGTAATTTTTTTTTTAATAGCTTCCTTTTATTTAGGGTTAACACACAGAAATATCATCTATTGCTAAAGAGTTGCGGGTTTCTTCCTTTATAAACTCATATTCCATAAAATCAATATACTCTGTAGACAAGAAGAATATTTTTATGTCTACAGAAGTCTGAGAATCTAATTTAACTTTTCTTTATATATTTATATATATATTTTTTTGGTATATTGTCAGTGGAATTGCAGAATAAATGTTCTTCTCTCTTAGTTTTAGATTCAAGACTTCTCTATATAAGACGAGTGATTCCTGCAGCTCCCAGAGCTCTACACTGAGCTGAGCCGCACGTCACAGATCTGTGCTGATACATGAGAGATACATGGAACAAGCTGTAACATCCTATAACACAAAGCTGTCTGATAAATGTCTCCTCTATAGAACAATATTCCTCCTTATCATCCCGTCCCAGACACAACCCAAGAAGCTGAGCTCCGGAGCCGGGTGTTTTATTACAAATCAGGAACATTTGTTCCATGGTGAATATTTCCATGGATGGAAACTTCATAATCAGAGGAATTCTAAGTGTTCACATTTTCAACAAAGACATAAAAAAGAAATCTGATTCCTATTGTTACTCGTGTTGTTTAGTGTAAGTACATCCTAAATATTAAATGTGTAAGGAAAAGTCTCTTCAGCTTCAGAATATACAATAACAAAAATGTTGGTTATTATAGGAATTATTTGAAGCAAGATGAAAGCACGTACATATCTCTCCAATTTTTTTAATGTATTTATCCGTATGGTTGTAGTGCACCAGTGACCATTCCATTCTCTAAACTGCTTTTCATTCATAAATTTCTAAATGTAGGGAGCCCTGGTCTAGACTTTGGTGATTCGTCTCATAAGATGAGCTTCTGGGCAATCTGAAGTTTTCATTAATTGGTCTTTATCCCTCCAGCTGGTAAATCATATACATTAATCTTATACAGAAATAATACAAAAAGTCTTGTAGAACCAGGGAGTGGCATGAGTAGGTGATGTCCAACTTATCCATGCACAAGCACAGGAGATGGGGAGTAGACATGGACATGTCCATCAAGCCACTATAAGTATTTATTAAGCTCCTATGGACACAGAATCACACATAAATTAGGATGTCTATTCCCATCATTGATGGGATCCTTTATTATAATTGTCCAATCCACATTGTCCATGGATAGTCCCAGGTTAAATAAAATGTCTTGCTGTTGATGGCCTGGAGAACTGTGAAATGCAGTAGTCAGGCTTGTAGAGTGTATTTAATCACAGATCAAGAGTATTTCCATCCACATTAAGTTGCAAATAGTTCAAACTCTTGGTTGACCACTACCAAACAGGACGGCCAAGATTCCAAGGATCTTATTGAACCTCAGTTGACAATGAAAGGTGTTTGTTTCCATTCCCTGACCAGGTGCAGTTAATTTTTGCACCTGAAGTTCAAAAAATTCCTTGTAGGCCGTGACAAATTCAGTGGCGGAAGGCAGGTAATTGCAGAAGAAGGTCTTGATAGTTTACAATCAATATGTGAGGTATGTAAGACATGTTTCCATTACACGTTCATGGACAAGTACTTGGGCTTAGGTTTTCTCAGACTTCAGTTGCAGAGTTGTAATATGGTGACTGTGAATGGTAATCTTATAGAGGAAGAAGGTTTATTCTGTTGTCATTGACATTTTAATTATTAATTTATAAAGATTTAATACAATGATTGTTTCACAACCAAATATGAAGAGCTAAGACCCAGAGAGACTTGTAGTTCTTGGTGTGAAGGATTTTTGTGTATTTCAAAGATCCCTGATAAAACTTGTGCACCCTACCTGAGGTGTGTTAGACCTTCCAACCCCTAAAAAAACAACACATTGGAAATAGTGTTGGAGAAGTTGCAATGTGTTTTTATGGGGATAAAAGCATGATTTCTAAGGTATCATTTCATAGGTCTCCTCCACTCTGTTGCCTATTCATTTCTTAATATTTTTTGTCAGTAATATATATGTGCACATTTTTCTTTAATTATTGAGGCAAACTACACAACCAGAGCACGGTCTTCATGAATGTCGCACACACTGGGGGCATGGACCACATTTCTGTTGGACTTCTAACATAAATGTGGCAGACAGGGCGAATGTGCACCGGAACTCCTCTTTCTGTGCACAGTATTGAGTTGTGGCATGCATAGTACAGCCGCGACACAACACTTGCGCAGACGCTTAGAAAATATATGTGCAACCAGTATTTATATGCAATCTATGCCATAATTCTAGAAATACATGGAGCGGGCTGTAATATTCTATAACACAACATTAAATGTCTTTCCTATAGAACAATATTCCTACATATTATCCTGTCCCAGATGGAAGCCACAAAACTGAGCTCCGGAGCCGGGTGTTTTATTAAGGAACAGAAATATTTGTATCATGGAGAATATTTCCAGGATGGAGACGTCATAATTGGAGGGATTCTAAGTGTCAACTATTATCTAAATGCCTTTGACAGCGAAACAGATCCCTATTCTTACTCATTTTGTGCACAGTAAGTATATAATAATCAATAATAATTCCATTATTTATTTGCCCCAACAGATTCCCGCTGCGCTGCACAGAGCTTGCCAGATTGTAGATCCCAAATTTTGAGTAAAACAAATATTCTGAATATACTATGCATTTATGGAAATTTATCAAGACTTGTTTCATACTACAGGTATCATAAATATTGATGAATGACTCCAAGAGGGAAAAAATACAGTGTCCTGAATTTCAATATTGCCCATGTCAGGGCATATAGAGAGACAAGAAAGGAAAGATAGCTGTGAGGAATGGAGAAATACTTTTCAGTTTCAGGGCAGCAGGAAAATGAGAGAATCTTATTACTGCATCATTATCACCTTCAGAAATAACAGAACTTTTGCTGCAGCATCTTGCAACAACTTGTTTGCAAATGTGTTTTTTTTGCTTAGCAGCATAGTCAGTTTTGTATCCATCACAAACTTTCAAATACATGTTCACTGCAAGCCTGTTTTTTTGGCTAAGAAGCGGTGTCAGTTTTCTGCATAAGTATCCATCAGAGACTTGCACATACATGATCACTGCATTTTTTCCCATCTGTATAAATCACAAATTGTACATGTTTTACACTGCAGATTTGCCTTCCTAAATTGCTGCTACCCTGTTCACCCCATCCATAAACTGCAAATGTTTTACAATAAGGAAAGCAGGAATGAAGGGATAGGGATGTGGATGTGACATGGTTGTGGTGCTGCTTCTGGTGATGATGGAGCTGGTGATGAAGGGAGAGGACATGGTCAAGGTGTGACAGCTGCTTGTGGTGATGGAGCTGGTGCTGTAGGGAGAGAACATGGTCAAGGTGTTACTGCTGCTGGTGGTGATGGAGCTGGTGCTATAGGGAGAGATATATTGTCGTTATAAAGTGCATTTATTGTCAGATAATGCACTTTCTGTGAACTCCAAGAAATGGGTAAGTAAATGTGCCACAATATGTTAGTCTTTCTTATAATCTTTCTCCCCAAGGACCACACTGACCATACCTGAATTGCACATAGTAAAACCAGGGACAGTCAGAGACAGAGAGAGATAGTCAGAGATAGACAGAGACAGACTGCCTGCTGTGACAGTTGGAAGCTGAGCTGTGATTGGTTGCTAATCTGCCACAGGTGATTCATATGAGCTCTGAACTTTGATTGGTTACTATAGGAAATGAGTATAAGATGCTTATGTGTGAGCTAAGATGTATAAGGATACAGAGATAGAGGGAAATATATCAGAAATGCCTTAGAAAAAAAACTGCTTCAGTTGCCTATGGAAAGCAATCAGCAATCAGCTGTGGGAAAATAAAACTTGAGCTCTGATTGGTTGCCACGAGCATCTAGAACAGTTGTGCTCTCAGACCCTTCTGATAAATCTCCCCATAGACAAAGTGACAGTCAGAGACAATGACAGTCTGAGATAGAGACAGTCAGAGACAGTTGGAGCCAGAGACAGACAGAGTTAACCAGAGTCAGAGACAGACAGAGATTGTTAGAGACAGACAGAGTCAGTCACAGAGGGAAGCAGTCACAGAAAGAGACAGTCAGAGACAGTCTAAGACAGAGATAGTCAGAGACAGGCACAAACAGTCAGAGACAGTCAAAGACAGAGACAGTCAGGGACAGTTAGAGAAAACTGGATTCAAAGACAGTCAGAGACAGACAGAGAAAGTCAGAGACAGACACAGATGGAGACAGTCATAGACCCTCAGAGACAGAGATAGTCAGAGACAGTGAGAAACTGACAAAGACAATCAGAGATTGAGACAGTAGAGACAGAGACAGTCATAGACAGAGACAGAAATAGTAGGGGATGGTCACTGACAGATACAGTCAGAGACAGTCACTGACAGAGACGGTCAGAGACAGAGATGGTAAGTAACCGAGACAGTTGGATACAGACAGGCACAGACAGAGACACTCAGAGACAGAAACAGTCAGAGAATCTACTCAGTGAATACAGCGCAGTAAGACATTGATAATAAAAGTGCTTATCAAAGTGAATAGTGTGCTGTAATACTTTGATAATGAAAGTGCTATTAGCAATATAGAGCGTGCAGTAAATTAGGGAAAATAAAAGTTCTCTCATCAGGGAATAGCATGCAGTAATACTAACAAAGAAATTGCTCCTGTATAGTATAGTATAGTGCAATAAAAGTGCTTCTGTCAGTAAATAGTGTGCAGTAATACGTGGATGAAAAAAGGGCTCTTCTATCTGAAAAGCCTGCAGTAGTACATAAATGATAAAAATGCTGCTGTCAGTAAATAGTGGGTAGGAATATGTTTAATATTTAAAACATTCCTACCACCGGACACATCTATCCACACTCTTTCCAGTTCCAAAAGTTTGCCTCCTTGGAGCAGCCTTTGGATGTGTCCTATCTCTCACTACATCCTTCATAAATTAAGACATGCAGCTGGTCTGGTAATGAAGGAGCTTCTGACCTCAAAATTAGAGAAAGTCCTCTTTTCTCCATAAAAACATTATTCAATAGAAATGTCAGTTCAAGCTCAACCTCTTCCACAATCCTTCACCTTTGTCAAGGATAACGTTAATGCATATTTGCTCCTGTTTCAAAAACTTGGGAATAGTGAGGATCAAAATAACCCTATGTTCACACCAGCGTTTCTCCTACTTCACCTTGTGCATTTGTGCCAATAATGACTCCGGTCACCGATGTTCCAGGACCTTAGAAGGATTTCGGTGGACATAGTGTAGGTAACTTCAGTAAGAAATAGCATATTTTAATTGAAATTTAATATCACTTGATATTTAAAAGCCCGGACACAACACCAGCCTGACCCTGGCCTGACCCTGGGTTTCGCCTCATTCCAGCTTCTTCCTGGGCACTAAATCCTGCCTCCTTCACATCATGACCATCTATGGCATTTTATTCTTTCTACAAAATTACTAGTTAATGTCTTCAGAATCTTTTGCTTGGATTAGTTTTCTTCTCTGTGTTCTTCCAACTCATTCCTTCCAACTCTCCAATTATTCCGTAAATTTAGTGCCCAGCTAATCATACTCTTCCCAGGTTTCTCAACTGCATATCTCCACTGGTTACCATTGTAAAATAAAATCAGTCTAAAATACAAATCATGACTTACAAAGTCATCAACATCCTGGCCCTCTACATGTATCTATGACCTAATCAGTCAATATCATCCCACACAAAATTTCAAATCTTTACAAGACCTTCTGCTTTGTTTTCATCCTATCTGCACCTCTCACCATCATTTCCAGGACTCCTGTGCATTCCCCATATTCTGGCACCTCTACCAAAATGCTACAGACTCCCCACTTTCCATGCCTTTAAGCATAACTTAAAATCCTATAATACACATTTCAAATAAGAGAAAGAGGCACAAGCCCTGAGCTACCCACTACCCCTGTCTATGCCTAATTGTTTGAACTGCGCTAACACACAGAGGAAAAGTGAAGAGCAGTCCCTCAGAGAATGTGCTTGTCCCTCCAACTTGGCGACGCTGTACAGAATGGAAAGGCAAAAGAATAGTCAAAAAACATAGCATGTGTCACAATACAGAATAAGCAATGTAGCAACAGCAGTGGTAAGCAACTAGTAGAACCAGCAACTGGTTGGGGGAGGGTCAAGAATTGGAGGAGTTCCTGGATCTCATCCCTGTAGCTAACTTGCACGGCCATCCATCTCTTAACCTTCAGCTAATACACATACTGAGCTCCAAGATGACATGACCAAGCTTTCCAGAGAACACACAGTTCCAGTAAGGGAACCAACTCTGCAAGGGAGCTTTCAATCACAGTTCCAACAGAGCAGCCCTGGACGAGATTCACAAGCTCAGAATCCTGTGAACCAGAACCCATTCAGAGTTTTTAGCCAACGTAGTAACTGAGATGTGATCCCCACCCAGTCTTTCCAACTATCCTCCTAGAGTCCTCTTCATAAAAGTTTGGTCTAGTTTTGTGTCTTTTGCACTTATTTGTTCTCACTTTAATGTAATGTATATGAACTCTTTTACAAATCAATGGTGCTTTATGTATCAATAATATTGGTTATCATTAGAGATGAGCGAGCACTAAAATGCTCGGGTGCTCGCTATTCGATACGAGCTTTTCCCGATGCTCGGTTGCTCGTATCGAATAACGAACCCCATTAAAGTCAATGGGAGACCCGAGCATTTTTTTTGTAAAAGAGAACATTAAAAGAACAGTGCTTAATAAAATTTTCCAGATGTTTACTGATGTTTTGCTTGTAAGAACACATTGAAATAACACTATTCTTCACTTTGCAGGTGTTCGCGCGTGTCTCCCGCTAAGTTAGGAGACGTTCGGAGCATCTGGAATGTGAAGAATAGTGTTCTTTCAATGTGTTCTGCACTTAAATGGTCCTGTATTCACTGTTTTTAATGTTTTAATTCTATTCTTCACATTACAGGTGTGCGCGTGTGTCTCCCGATAGGTTCGGAGATACGCGCGCTCATCTGCAAAGTGAAGAATAGAATTAAAACATTAAAAACAGTGAATACAGGACCATTTAAGTGCAGAACACATTGAAAGAACACTATTCTTCACATTCCAGATGTTCCGAACATCTCCTAACTTAGCGGGAGACACGCGCGAACACCTGGAAAGTGAAGAATAGTGTTATTTCAATGTGTTCTTACAAGCATAACATTAGTAAACATCTGGAATATTTTATTATGTAATAAAAATACTGTTCTTCACTTAATTTAATGCTTGAACTCGAGCCGGCGAGATACTCGTCCAAGTAACGAGCCGGTCCGAGTATGCTAATACTCGACCGAGCAGTATACTCGGACGAGTATACTCGCTCATCTCTAGTTATCATCTGTTTAATTTTATCTTCTCCCTTTTCCATGTGTCACAGTCCGTTTCCCAACTTCTACAAATATGTCTTGACTTTTATATTTGCTATAAATGAAATAAACAAGAATCCTCGTCTTTTACCAAATGTGACCCTGGGATACCATTTGATCGATCCCTGTAATAATCAGAATAAAGCCATATTAAGCTTATTTCAGATCCTCTCTGGTCCTGGTGATATCATCCCTAATTATTCTCATCGGAGATCTGACAGACTAGCCGGGATTATTGGAGATCATACCTTGAAGACGTCTTCATTCATTGGACATATCATGAGCATTTATAGATATACACAGGTAAGAAAAAGCTCAGGATAATTGATCCAGAAATCATTTATACCATATATTTTTTCTGTCTCCAATTTGCAAAAACTTAATTGGAAAACAGACAAATATAATAATGCATGAGATCAATCCGGCACTTCATCTGTTTGCAATATAATGGATTTATCACTGGTATTATAATTTAAAATGATAAAAATGTATAAATAATTGTATGAACGCCCTAAAACATAAAGTCAATGAGTATTGAACTTCAAATGCTATTTCATGGGGGCCATTAAAGGGGTATTCCCATGAAGACAAGTTTCTTAACCCCTTCAGGACTTATCCAGTTTATAGCTTAAGACTCAGCCCCATTTTTTGTATTCTGACATGTGTCACATGTTTTCGTCACACGTTGTACTTCATTTTAGTGGTAAATTTTGGCTGATATGTTTTGCATTTAGTTTTTTTAAAAAAATTAAAAACTGATGAATATTGCCAAATTCAAAATGATCTTGTTTTTAGGAAGTTTGTTTTACCACCTAAATAAGTTGCTGAATAGAATTTCCCATACTTCCCCAAATAAATGTCCAATGTCGCATAGTAATTAAATCAAAGTAGAGATGAAATTTAGAACTTGTAAGTTATACATTCATATTAGCCCTAAAATTTACACATTTCCAAAAGATAAAAAGAGAAAACTTATCTTAAAATTTGTTATGTAATTTCTCCCGATTACAGTGACACCCCATATGTGGATGTGGAGCGCCCTGCAGCTGCCAATTTTGTCCTTTACACATTGCTGCCTTTTTGTAGACTATAAAGTTTTTCCATTAGTGGGGACATGTGGGGGCAATTTTCTTGCAGGATTATAAGTATTTTCCATTCATACCATTTAGGGGTTGGTATCCCCTATTGTTAAAAAAATATTAACTTTTATGGGGCGTGAAGGAGTAGAAAAGCATCAATTATGCAATTAATTTTAGACTTTTTTTTGGTGTTCACCAAATGGCCTAATAAACACGGTATTTTTATTCTATGGCGCAATATGATTACGGGCATACCATACTTCTTACCACTTTTCTTACGTTTTACTAAATTTCTCAAAATAAAACCTAATATGTGGAAATTGTTGTTGCATCACGGTCTTTCAAGTGGCATAACACTTTTGATTCAAATTTTTTTACTACGGAGCTGGTTCATGGCTTGTTTTTTTGCAGGAAATTTAGTACTTTGCAACAGTATATTTTTGGAATAGATATGTTTTATTGATCACTTTTTATTGCATTTTTTGTGGGATGAAAAAGGTAGAAATCATAATTTTTGGAGGTTTTTAACAGTTTTTTTTTGGCGTTTAATGTGCGGGTTTAATAATTATTTATTTTTATTCTACGGGTTCTTGTGGACACAATTTTAAAGTTACATCCCGCGGTCAGTCCAAATTCGTCAGATCGTATGACGACCCCCCCCGATTTCTGTCGCATGAAAGCCGGCAACGATGCGCTGTCCTGGAGGAAAACCCGACGGAAATGCGGCCGTGGGACCCTTAGTAAATAAGCCCCATTATATCATTTTGCGTAATAATGGTGATTATGTGCATTTTTATGAATTTATTATTTTTATTTACTAAAATTTTTTTTTACTTTTTTATTAGTTCCACCATGGGACATGAACAAGCAATCATCTAGTCACTTGGTATATTGCAGGGTATTAGCTCAGTCAGCCTATGCACATGCATAGGCTGACACTGTGCCTGTAAGATCTCAGACAGGATCTCACAGGCACTGCTGCAAGCAACCCTGGGGTCCTGATCGGACCTCAGGGCTGCCATGGAAAAGATTGGCGCCCTCTGAAGACAACGCTGGGGGGCGATTGTGGAGGAAAGACCCCTAGCAGGCAGTTTTTATTCTGCGGTCACGCTGACTGCAACATTTAACCGGTTAAAAACACCCTATCTGAGCTCTCTCCGACCCCGGGTATTACACTGCGGTGTCATCTGTTAGCAACAGCTGACACTCAGTTTTTCATGATGCCGACTCTGTTCTGATCTCGAGCTTAGCCGAAATAAGCTCTGCATTTGATGTATTGGACACAGAGCACTTAGAGATTAAATAAACTCAGATTAACAAAATAACATATTCTTTAATTTATGGTTATTAACAAAAATATAGCATTTCACAGATATAATTCCAACTTGTGTCTATCAGTCCTGGTAAACACAATTTCAGTTGCCCCTTGTTTCCTGGATCTTCTGATTTTGTATGACGCTGTGGAGCTAAGCTGTTCTCTGATCTTTGCTTCCTGCAGTAGCCCCCACCCTTGCTTTTCAGGAGAAGCTCACTCACTTACTTCCTGCCGGAAAAACAACACATCACATCAGGAGCAGAGCTACAAGCTACAGATAGATAAGTTCTTTATCGGGGGGAGGGGGAGGGAGTCACATCGGATAGTGTGTTGTGGCAGAGCAGAGATTTAGCAGAGCTAAGAATGTCATTGTGTATTATATGCATCTCATGGATCTCATTTCTGATCTGTCTCATCTCTCTTTCTATGTGTCAAATACTAGTACAATGTTCAGAAGGTAAATGATAGTGTATATAAGAATTTTAAGAAAAATGGAGCTGTCAGGCTGACCTAGTCTTAATATTAATTATATATTTTATATGCAGAGATTTATTATACTGTACAAGTAAAAATATTCATCCAGTGATCCCACTGTCACGGAATCACCAAAAACATGTGTAGAATATATCACAAAACCGAGAGGGAAGCAATTATGTTTACCTTTCTACTGTTGGTGAACTGTGCTTCCAATGGCTTGATGCTGCATGTCCGTTTTTTTGCATCTGAGAGATACCTGTCCCGTCAGAGTCTTTCTTTCAGAATAGCGATAATATAACAGGGAATAAGTTACAATGAAATAAACTTGTTATAGGAAAAGGTACACTTTAACACAAGGGCCGCTCCGGCTGGTAGCTGAGCCTTGTAGTTTGTCTTGGAGATGCCGCACGAGTGACATCACTGGAGTATGGATAGTTAGGAGAGTCAAAACAACTATGCGTTTTGAAAGCTAATGTGGTTTTCTTCCTCAGGGGGTATATCAAGACTGATGTTAATCCTTCTCTATATAAAGGTTCCGACTAGCGGCAAACTTCAGTCCTTAAATCCATCTCATAGGTTACTTCTTGCCGGTAATATGAAAAAATGCTTAATTTTAATTGACCTAACTATTAAAAGACTGTAACTATTAAAAAGGTGTATATAAACCTGTACCTTGATAATCTAACCACATTGTACCTCACACTGTATCTCACAGCACGATAGGAATAATAATGTGTCTCTGGAATTTTACAATGACCATCAATGAGTGCTAAAACAGCAATAAAACTGAGTAAAATTGTAAAATAAGAGATTGAAAATTATCTTTTTGACTCCGAATTACTGTCCTTCCACACCAGAGTGTCCTCATCCATAAATAATCGTATGTTGCAATTGTACATATTTCATCAGGCATACCTCACCCCGGTAAACATGCAAAAAATGGGTAGAGTGCATTCCTCTACTTGTCCTAGATGCGGCTCTATGGAAGCCCATTATATGCACATGATATGGGAATGTGATCCAATAGCACGGTATTGGAAGCGAATCACTTATTTTCTTACAAACCTTATTGCACTGACCGTCTCTTGTGTGCCTGATGTGTGACTTCTGGGAATTCTATCTGAGGAGGAATGGACTTATTACCACCACATTTTCCTACAAGAAGCATTATTCATGGCAAGAAAGTGCATAGCACTACGGTGGTATTACCCCAGTCCTCCAACACTGTGAATGTGGAAGGAGCAAATCAATCAAATGCTGCCATACAAGGCTGTCATAAAAAAACACAGAAAATTTCCGTCCAAGTTCAGACGGATATGTGTCGCATGGTGTGATTCAGGTGAGACACACTACTCGCCACACAGGCTCAGAACGATTCTATTAGAGGCTAGTTGATGTATAAACAATGTATGATGGGCTGAAATCGCATTTCAGGTAAATAGTATGGCTCCCAATGTTTGAGATCCTGATGATGTGGAGTTGGGGTACCCAAACAAAATCAATTAACTGGACTTAACTCAGTAAGAAAGTCACCCACTTATTGAAACTTACAGACTCTGTTACAAGCACCAACGGTACTACTACTGCTATTTGACTCAACTCAGTTTTGATTTGAGTATTCTTTGTTCGGATTACACTATAATTTGACTTATACATATTGGGGCACATTTACTAAGAGTCCACGGACCGCGATTCCATCTTGTTTTCCTGAATATTTCCATTTTGTGCTGAATTACCCCGGGTTTTTGGCGCCAGCGATCGGATTGTGGCGCATCGACGCCGGCTTGCACGAAACAGAAATTGGGGGGGCGTGGCTGTTTCTGTTGGGGGACGGATTTGGAAAAAACATGTAATTTAAAAAATGAAATGTGTCATGAGATCAAGCACTCACATGCACCAGGAAGAAGAAGGTGAACTCCGGCGGACCTCGGAGCGGAAGCGACACCTGCAGGAAATTGGATGCACGACGTTAGTGAATCGCGCCGGACCCAAATCCTTGTAGGTCAACGCACCGCGGGATCGCGACAGGACCGGGTAAGTAATTGTGCCCCATTATGTCTCAGTTGTATATTGTACATCTGCTATGGATTTACATGTAAAACAGTGAAGGAGAGCGATTGTTAAGAAGGACTACTCCAGACGAAATATAGTATTAATACCACGACTTTATTGACTCATGTAAGATACTTGTATTTATTGCAACTGTACTTTTATTCTCTGATGTTTCAATGAAACAGTTTAAAAAAAATGATCTTAATTGTGAAAACATCACTAGGGGATTGAAATTTGACAATGTTCTTTCATTGGCAAACCCCTTTAATGCAAGTCAAGATAAGAAAAAGGGCTAGTCCTGTGATTCCCACAACCTCTGTACCTGCCCACTTGCCTACACTTTCCTAAGTCATATGTGGCAACTGGACAACAGTCTCTCTGAGAACTCTGGGTATGTGTACAGTACAGATGAAAATTAACAGAAAGACAGACATAAATTCAGATCATGCTTATTGGGTCAAATCCAAGATGGAGGCAAGGTGCAATGTTGTGATGCAAGTAGTCAAAGGGTTCAAGGAAGGTTGGTGTAACAATAGCCATATCTGGAGTAATAGCAGATACATCAATTTATGGAGAAACATTAGTCAAAGGTTCATGTTCTTGCAAATGTCTGGGCTAAACAAAGCAGAACCAGGCATATGCCATCTAAAGATCCAGTAATTGTCTGACAATGTGACAATAAAATTGAAAATTATGTGACAATAAAATTGAAGATTAAATAACAATACTCATAGTGCCTGTTTAGCATTTAGTAATTTAGCATTCCCTGAACACATTCGATTTATGTGAACTGTGAGGAGCCCAGTCTGGTGTTGAGCTCCAAAAAGTTATGCCACTCCTTAAAAAAAAGGTTGAAGGTTACTTACATTAGCAAGCCCTAGAAAAGAAACAGCCCATGCACCTTTGTGGCATCAACTATCACAGCAAAATATTTATCAAGGTCAGGTTACACAATGCCTGGAGCACAAGAAAGTAGTCTTTTAGGGTTTTAACCCCTTTTCACCTATGTTGGTATTTGAGTGCATTTCCTAGGTGCACAAACTAAATTATACCAGAATGTAGCATTTTTAGAATATGACATTGCACTCTATTATCATCATCATCCTCATCATCATCTCCAATCACTTTCACATGATCTCATAATAACTGATTTCTCTCATTCTAGGGCAAATTTTGCTTAATCGGCAGAAGGCCCAACCATCTCTAGCAACAGTTTATTATTTATGTGAAGAATATTGTTCTTTCAATGTGTACTTCACTTAAATGATCCTGTGTTCACTTTTTTTATTCTATTCTTCACATTTCAGATGTTCGCGCGTGTCTTCCGATAAGTTAGTAGATGTGCGCGAACATCTGAAATGTGAAGAATATAATAAAAACAGTGAAAACAGTGAACACAGGATCATTTAAGTGAAGTACACATTGAAAGAACACTATTCTTCACATTCCAGATGTTCGCGCACATCACCTAACTTATCGGAAGACACGCGCGAACACCTTACAAGGAAAACATCTGTAAGCATCTGTAATTTGTTGTTCTTCACTGTTCTTTCATTAACTAAATGCTCGTTATTGAGCAGGGGAAATACTCGCCCGAGCAACGAGCCGGTCCGAGTACTCTAATACTTGACCGAGCATCAAGCTCGGACGAGTATACTCGCTCATCTCTAGTGTTAAACCTTAAAACATTTATTTACAAAAAACGTCTAACAGACTTCACTGAGACCCATTGGCCAGAATAGCACTAAAAAAATCACTTATTCTTTTAAAAGAAAACACTTTGAACTTCTTTTTCTTGGGAAAAGGTTTTTCAACATTCATTAAAAATCATGCAGTCTTTTATGGGGTTGTTTTTATTTTATTTCAGAGTGGATTAGATTTGGGTGTTCAAACCATAAAACAATAATAAGATCTTTGTAAAGAAAACAATCAAACCCTTCTGACCCCCGGTGCTCCATTCTCCTGCATAGGTCTTTATAGTATTAATATGACAGTATTTCTTTCCCACTTTATCTAGATCTCCTATAGTCCCACAAATCCTCTATTATCCAACAGAAATTTTTTCCCGTCCTTGTTTCAAATCCTTCCCAGTTACAGAATCCAGTCCCAGGCGATTGTCATGTTACTGAAGCATTTTGGATGGACATGGATCGGTGTGGTGGCATCAGATGACGATGCTGGAGAAAGTCACACTCGGGAGCTGCAGACAGAGGCCGCTATACATGGGATCTGCATCGAGTTTACCATATTCCTCCAGAGAACTGATACAATTGAAAGAATAAAAACTTTTGAAAACAGTAAACAAATTCTTCTCAAATCAACGTCTACAGTCGTAGTTATGTGCGGAATGCCTATGTTTTATACATTTCATGAGATAGAAGATATTGTTGTCAGTAATGTAAAAACACTGATCATATCAGCAGGTTCAATCATTAATATGTTTAGATCCATATCCATGAAGCAATCACTGGATGGAAGTCTGATTTTTTCGGCACCACTAAAAGTATTTCCGCATATAACAGAATTCCTAGAAAATATCAGTCTTGAAAATCGTCCAAATGACATTTTACTAGAATCTCTTCTGTCTTATTACTTCAACTGCACAACTTCAGATCCTAATCTGAATAGAATAGTGAAGCATTTAGCAAAAATAAAGCTTACATTTTGCCGCAAAAACTGGAAATTAAGCGAATTTGAGAACCAGCAATACAGTACTGATATATTGACAATTACAGTTCAGATTTATAATGCAGTCTATGCTATGGCATTTTCTCTGAATAAAATGCAATTGTACAGGTCCAAGCACCGACATATGGACACAAGCAATAACTTCAAAGACATTTACAAGGTAAGACACTGAGCAATCAGTATAAGTGTAATGCAGTGGGGGAATGGATTGGATGGACTGGAAGGTCAGACATGGACAGTGAGCTCTAAGACTAAAACCCCCTCCCCAGCTGTCCCTACCTAATTGCTCAGCCCACCATAAGCGGTAGGTGAAAACTGGTCACAGTCCAGAACGTGATTGCAGCAGTTGCCTGACATCCAAACTAAGCAAATCAGCAAGGATACTTGTGAAAAGAGGAAGATTCTGTCCATTTCAGAATACTTTACTATTTGCAACTCTGAGCAAATTTAAAAGAGACATTCAGGTGTGATGGAAATCAATTTATCAAGCCAGGAAGGAGTGAAGCAGTGTTCAAACTAGTAAGAATTGAATGGAACCTAAAAACAAAATCACAAGCATCAGCTCATCCTCGGCCCTAGTTTAAGGACAGAGGATGGTGCTGAAGCCAAAATGTTACGAGCCTTAAAAGTAAGAAGAGTGATGAATAATCGTCTCCACTTCAATCTTTTGGAAGCTTCTCTTAACAATAGATATCTAGAATATTATAAGTGGATTTTGTTGATCTTTATGTAAATTTTCTACAACATTGGTATAATGAGGGTAGGTAAATGGTGATCAGCACATCAAACATTAAGTATATTTTATGCCTTCACAGGACGGTAAGTGAGGTTTTACCTCTCCGCAAATTTCCTGTTGTCTATAGCAGTGGTGGCTAACCTATGGCACCGGTGCCAGAGGTGGCACTCAAAGCCCTTTCTCTGGGCACCTGAACAACCACCCGAGAACAGAGCACTCAAGGCCTCTTACAGTCCCAGGACCCTGGAAGGAAACTACAATGATAATCCAAAACTTCTTCTCCTACTTTCTACTGAATTGGTGTCCTCAGGTGCCTTTGCAATTTAAACCTGTGGCAGAGCAGGGAGTAATAAGTTACTGCTTTAATTGTCGCATTGGCACTTTGCAAAAAATACGTGGGTTTTGGTTGTAGTTTGGGCACTAGTTGTCTAAAAGGCTCGCCATCGCTGTTCTATAGATTACAGGGCAGTTTGTGTAGTTAGTATTAAATATGTTTTACTTGCAACTATGCTTTTCACATTTATTTTATTGTCTTCACAATAATCTCTTAACTCTCCTATCCTGCTGTCTGCTGAAACCGGGGGACATGTAATATCTAAAGAACCTAGAGCCCAGAGAGGTCTACCCAGCAGAGGAAGTAATTAAAGAGGTTGTACAGCCACATGTTCCCACATTTTTTTCTACCCTCTATTGTACAATATTCAAATTTAAGAAAAAAAATTCTATCTTTAGTAAATCTTTATGGATTAGTAATTTCATAATAGTTTTTAAATTAGAATAGAAATGGCCCTGCACCGATGGACAAACATGGCCGCTCCGCGCTTCAGAAGCAATTCAAGTCCCATCATCCTCCATTCCCACAGAGCAGTCAGTGCACGTAGACAATTTACATGGCCTACACGAGCAGCTTTGAGCAGGGATTTGGTTTTAAAATCATCGCCATGGCCAAAGATGATGTATATAGCGCAGCACATCCACTATATCCACTAATATATAAATATATTATAATACTTATATTGTAGTTTTTAAGAAGAGTTACATTTCGGGATCCTACGGGAGAAAGGATATTTTTTAATGAGGAAGGAGAAATGTCCTCATCGTTCATTATCTTGAATTATAGACACGGTGATGTTAGAGCCCATTTATACAAAACTGTTGCCAAATATGATGCAACCGCTCCAGATCCAGAGAAGCTCATCCTGTACCGAGTCCCCATTTACTGGAAATCTGATAAGGTGAGTGTTCCTGCGCTACACTGAGAGCTTAAGGTAATGTTGTATAATCATATAAAATTTTCAAAAAATGGGGGCTTTTGGAGTGCAACAAATAAAACACATTAAATGTTTTTTGCACTGGGAGATACTATAATAGAGACACCCCATTACAATAAGGAGAGGATCACTGAATAATGTAAGGGTGTAGCTAATTTAAACCTTACACCATTTTTAGGACCCAGCACGTGGAGTAACACTAACAATTACAGGTTCCTTCAACCTTGGGTGATGCAGCAGTTTTTTTTGTTTTAGCCAACAATCACCGGGGTCCTAAGAAGAGGGGAAAAAATCAAATCTCCCAAGATCTTCCCAATTATAACTAAGTGCCCCGAAATATATAAAGAGCAATTGAGTCATGCAGTAAGACCAGGATTATTCAGTAAATGTCAAAAGTTTAATTCTGAAGTGTCATTTCTATACACATAAGATTACAAAAAAGTAACATTAAAACAAATGAAACAATTAGCAAAAAATGGAAAAAAATTGCTTCTGTTAACTCAAATATTTTGCACATACTATATATCTCTTCAGTTTTCTTTTTCATTAAATTGTCTCCAGGTCCCAGTGTCAAGGTGCTCGGAAGACTGTGCTCCAGGTTATAGAAGAGTCTTAAACCATTCAATACATAAGTGTTGTTTTGCCTGTGCCCCGTGTGCAGAGGGAGAAATCTCACACACAGGTGAAATCTGATTTCAAATACTATTCTCTATACTATAAAAGCCTCTCAGGACCAGTCTATTTTTGACCTTTGAGATCATGAAATTTTAAATATATATATAAAATTAGAGAACATTTTATGATCACTTAATTTATTCAGATATAATGTAAACTCCATTGATTCTTTGCAAGGGGTCACTATGCCGTTAAATAGCATTTTTTTTAATTACCAAAGTTTTAACATAAAAACATTATTTGTGAAGATTATAATTAGAGAAAAGCAATGACTATCATTTTCTGAAGGTTATGGTTACCAGTCAGTAGGAAGTGCACAAGTCTTTGCTTTGAATAACATCAGGACATGTGCGGCCACAGGACCTCACTAATCTCTCTCACTCTGGTGCGATTAAGGACTATCTTTTGTCCGAAACGCGTCACCTGTAACTTTGCTACCTCCCATTGTGATGTCACGCTTTTAACATGTTACGAATAAACTTATGAAGATTTTTCTACTTTTTAATAGTTGTTAGTGCGGATTTCCTTTATATCCTTATTTTTTCTGGGATTTTACTCCACACTTTCAGGTTCTTCCACAGTCCTGTGAATGTTATTGATTTTTTGGCAATAACTTTTTCACCAAATATTTTCCTAAGGTTTTGTAAGGAGGGAAGCAAGGGGCACAGGGAAGATGGGACTGGTCAGGTATATAAAAGAACTCCCGGACACACCTCCCGCAGTTGAGTGGAGTAGCTCTCCATCAGACCAGTAACCCTAAGCCAGGTGTGGCCAAGAAAACAAAATGCTAAACCACAGCTCACACATGGAAAACACAGACATTAACGTTTTCTTAGCTGCAGTCTGCAGACAGAGCCAGCATGGATACTACAGGTTTTCTATTGGGTTCAGATCAGAACTATGGGCTGGCCATTTCTTATTTCAATGCTTTCTGTTTCAAGAAACTGCTTTACCAGTTTTGCTGTGTGACATGGGGCATTGTCCTACATGAAAAGTAGATTCTGATGCACACTTTCATTCACTTTGCCATGTAGCTGTATGAGAGGTCCAACAGCGGCTGCAGAAAACATTCCCCAACACATGAGACTCGAATTTGGCTGACCAACCCAGGCATCCCTAAATAAGTCTTTTTTTATATTGAGTTTTATTTTTAAACAGCTTTAAATCATGCAATTTCAATTATAATTCAGATTTGTTTTTTAAACAATACAAATGTAACTTATTTTTCTGTGCAGATGAACTTCAAAGACATTTTTTAGGACATATACTTGAAAGTTATTCTTAACATCTGTGTCAGGACCACCCTCTATCTTTGTAGAGTAGAGCTGAGCATGTGCTTATCAGGTTATTGTGTATCATTCTGACCTTGATTGTTATTGCACAAGACCCATCCATCTCCTACAAACAGCAAACTCTGCTCTGTTTCTCATAGAGTTAACATGCTGTGATGCTAAATTCCTCTAAAATTACCTCTCTGATTGGGACTGTGGATTCTCATATAAGCGCCTCCGGATCAGTACTATTTTCCCTTTGTAGAAGATCTTAGAAAACTCCAGTTTGCCTTGTGTTTATGATCTCTGCCATCTGGTATTCTAAATTTAGTCCCATATTTAGACTATTCACTGCTTTTGTGATTTTATACTGCATTTACCCTTTTCCTTGTGACCTGGCACTGGAGAAAGTTTTTCTGTTTGTCTTTTTCTCCGTCTTTTGCACCTTGGCACATGGAGGGAATGTCTTCTAGTTGTCACTTGTTATCTAGAGTAATGAAGTAAGTAGATAGTCTACAAAAACGGGGAAGCAGAACTCCTGAGAAGGTTTGTGAAGGTCTTGTGAAGGTTTATTCACCTAAAAGCAAGACACAACGGGTCCGTCGGACGCATTTTCGTCGGGTTTCTCAACGATTTCCGTTTTACGCTGAATTGCTCCAGGATTTTGGTGCATGCAATCAGATTTTGGAGCATCAGCACCGGCTTGCAAGCAACAGAAATCGGGGGGCGGGCCGTTGGACAACCAGACAGATTCGGACAATGCGCGGGATGTAACATTTAGAAATGTGTCGCAAGACACGCACTTACAAACACTTGGAAGAAGCAGGTGAACCCCGGCAGACCTCGGCGCAGAAGCAACGGATACAGGAACTTGGGTGTACAAGCTTAGGGAATCGTGCCGGACCCGAATCCTCGTCGGACAACGCGTCAGGACCGCGTAAGTAAATCTGCCCCAAAGTTTCAGATCCTCAATGAAGCTTTTTTCAAGGATCCATTGAGAAGCTAAAACACTGCTTCTTGTCCATGGGTAAATAAACTGTCACAACTTCTCCAGAGTGCTTGTTTCCTATGTGCTTTTTGAACATTGTCTACATATTCCCTTGAGTCGGGTCTGTTGAATTCTGTAAACAGGTTGGGGCAATGATAACTCTACTTGCTGTGCTACTCCACTATTTGTTTGGTTTTCTGGAGGCAATTAGGTAGGGACAGTTGGGAAAGAGATTAGTTTCAGGGTCCACTGTCTCTGTCTGTGAGTGATCCCAAACTCTAAATTACACCATTGTTATGTCTCAATTTTTTATTAGAGAAGACAAAGATCCATATGGTAGATCCTTCCCTTAGCTCACAATTGGTATGGCTGTTTGGGTCACAAAGCTCAAATTTGCATATTTCTGCATAAAAACATCTAATAATTACATCTAACTACATCTGTTACATGATAATGATGGTCCAAACCCTATGTCGGTATGATCTGTTTATACAACATTAAATTACAGGGTTAATGACCATTGGACATGTTCCTAGATAAAGTACAACTGTATATATGTTTCGTTGGTGATCTTATAAAGCTATAGGATCTTCTTTATATTCCATTCTAATTAGAACTTATTTAAACTTTTAATTTTTTTCAGTTAATGGGACCTGCCAGAAATGTCCAGAAGATCAATGGCCTAATGACTCTTATCAATGTGCACCGAAGCCACAAGAATTTCTCTCCTATAACAGTGACCCAATAACTGTTGTCATCTCCAGTATTGCTGTATTTTTCTTCATTATTGCCTCCATTATTTTGGGAATATTTGTTTTCTATAGAGAAACACCGATTGTCAAAGCGAATAACCAGAACCTGAGCTTTGCTCTATTAGTCTCTATTATGTTGAGTTTCCTCTGTGTTCTGCTCTTCATAGGTCGCCCTCTACATGTCACCTGCATGTTCCGCCAGACATCATTTGGGATCATCTTCTCAATAGTTGTTTCCTGTATTCTGGCCAAGGTTATTCTCGTCTACTTGGCCTTCAAAGCCACTAAACCTGGAAGCTCCTGGAAGAAGTTCATTAGTGGAAAACTCTCCAGTTCTCTTGTTATTATCTGCACTTTTATCCAGGTTCTCATTAGTACAATCTGGTTATCTGTGTCCCCTCCATTTCCAGAACAAAATACTGAAATCTACCAAGATAAAATTATTCTTCTCTGTAATGAGGGATCAATGTTCGCATTTTACATCTCTCTGGGTTACATGGGTCTTCTGGCATTTCTGAGTTTGTTTTTAGCTTTTATATCCAGAAATTTACCAGATAGATTTAATGAAGCCAAGAACATCACGTTCAGCATGCTGGTGGTCTGCAGCGTCTGGGTGGCTTTTATCCCGACACATCTGAATGTTACTGGGACAAATACTGTTCTTGTAGAAATGTTTTCTATTTTGTCCTCCAGTTTAGGTGTTTTAGGCTGCATATTCTTCCCTAAATGTTTTATAATACTTATTAGATCAGATTTAAATTCTAAAAGGTTAATCAAGTAACATCCAGTATATGTCCAGTGTGAGATTTAAACTTACATGGCAGAACTTCTTAGCAGAAACATATAAAAACATATTAAAGAAACTGTTAAGATTGGGTAACACAAAAGACAGGGGATAGTGTGCCCTAAGCTTGCCCCAACCTCTGTCCCTTTCTATAGCCCCCCCACGCTAAACCGTGGGGCGACTACTTGAAGACTCGAAATACACTGATAAGTGTGGGAAGGGAAACACACACAGACTGACAAACATAAAACACAAAAGAATAGTAAACTAGCCGGAGTCACGAGAGGGTACGTCAATAGCAAAATCAGTAGGCAAAGAGTCAATGTCAAAAACGAGCCGAGGTCACAACGATACAGATACAGAAACAGATACAGAGCAAGTCAAACCTAATGCTGAGAGCGAGTGGAGAAGCGATTTCAAACACTGGCACAGGTGACTAGTGAGGCTGCAATTTATGCAGCCGGAACCCCACCTCCAGAACCTCATAGGAGCTGGACAGCTTCTGGGAATTAACCCCTCAGGGTGCAGAACAACCAGGCACCAAGCAGAGGTACCACAAGTCCCAGCAGTTCCGAACACAACTCCTAGACAGCGCGAGATCTTAGCAGCCGCTGCCCGGGACGAGAGGTGGAGTAAGAACCAGAAGTCCCAGCACTTTCCCTAGCGAACCTGACAGAAACATATCAAAAGATATTAAGCCAAGTGGAAATGTAAGGATGGACACCTGTGCAGATGTGTAGCTAAAATTCAACATTTCTTTATGTGTTTATATGGAGCTGAATAATAAAAATTAAAAGCTGCATTAAATACAATACATATGCACCGATTTTCACTCGGTTACATTGGGGTCAGGAACACAAATGGACATAATCTTTAGGAAGTTAATCTACAACATTTCAGCTGTGGCAAAACAGGTTTAAAGGCATAATACTGACTAAACCTTGTATGGGGTGCACAGGAGATCATATTATTCATTTTATTTTTATTTTTATTTGTAATACATTCCTTGTATAGTCAAACTGTTTACTATACCCGTAAATTCCTTGAGTTGCATCATTGTGCTCAAAAATAATCCCAAGAAAAAGGTGTCCACTAGAACAGTGATTTTCAACTAGTGTGCCGCGACACATGGTTTGGTGTGCCGCTGGGAAAGTTCCCCAAACTTTGGTGCCCCCTGTGTTTTGTTTCCCGGCAATGCGCAGTCACGGCTTCTTACAATGTAGGAGACGTGTACAATAACACATGCGCAAGCTTTGAACCTTGCGCGACAAAATGACGTCACCGAGGCCGGCGCATCATCCTGAGAGCGGAGAGACTCTCGCATTTGCCCATCGCCAAGGTAATGCCCACCAATAATGCTGACTATATGAGCTTTTGCCTGAGTATATGAACTGTTGGCAGAATACTCAGCATATGAGCTGGTACTTTTAGTACTCCAGCAGTATATTGCATATAACAATGAGAAATGTAAATGAGAAATACTATAGTCATGAGGCTGGAGTACTACAAGTACCAGCTCTTATGCTGAGTATATGATCTGGCACTTGTCCTCTGGCCTCATGGCCATAGTACTTCTCATTGTACTCCTTTATATTGCAGTATATGAGCCACATAATAATCAGCACCATATACTATGACGCTGTACGGTGCACATCACCACAGTATATGATGCTGATAATCATGTGCTCATATATGTGGGACTGTATTTATGAGGTTACATGGGATTGAATATATGAGGGGTTTATCCTTTTTATTAGAATCTATATTATTAACTATATGTATAATATGACTGTGCCATTTTGTGCTATTTTGGTTGGTGGTGTGCCCCAGGATTTTCTAAGTATATAAAGTGTGCCGCGGCTCAAAAAAGGTTGAAAATCACTGCTCTAGAAGGTCAAAACATTTTTGGATTCCACAACCATGTGGTCTAGCAAGTATGTATAGTATACTCCATTATTTATTCCATAAATTAAAAAAAGTATTAATAAACAAGCTAAAATAATATGGTACAATATTTTGCCTGGATATGGAAAAGTAGAAGAAATAAATATCTCACTGCTCAACATACAGGATTTTATGAAAAATGAAAATGCTATAGCTCTGTAATTAAATTAAAATTTTTCTCCAAATTTTTGGACTGTGCAAAATTAGTAAAACATTAAAACCTATTTGCACAAAATTAACCCATTCCCACCGCAGTCCTTTTTCGTTTTTGCGTTTTCATTTTTCACTCCCCACCTTCAAAAATCTGTAACTTTTTTATTTTTCCATGTACAGAGCTGTATGACGGCTTATTTACACTTCAAAATTATGGTATTTAATATTCCACGCCGTGTACTGGGAATCAGGAAAAAAAATTCAAAATTAAGAAAAGTTGGGTAAAAAAAAAAACGCATTTGTGCCGTATTCTTGTGGGCTTGGATTTTACAGATTTCACTGTACGCCCCAAATTACATGTCTACTTTATTCTTTGGATCGGTACGATTACAGAGATAATAAATTTGTACAGGTTTTATAATGTTTTCAAAAATTTAAAAAAAATTAAAACCTCCTGTACAAAAATGTTTTAGGGGATTTTGCAATCTTCTGGCGCTTATACCTTTTTTTATACTTTGGTGTATGGAGCTGTGGGTGGTGTAGTTTTTTACCATTTTATCATTTTTAGGACTGTCCGACCTTTTGATCACTTTTTATAGAATTTTAATTTTTTTTTAAAAATGGCAAAAAGTGCAATTTTCATTCATGGGCGCGATTTTCCGTTACGGGGTTAAACGCAGTGAAAAACCGTTACCATATTTTGATAGATCAGGCATTTTTGGATGCGACGATACCTAATGTTTTTATGAATTTTACTGTTTATTTATATCAGTTCTAGGGAAAGGGGGGTGATTTCAGTTTTTAGGTTTTTTTATTATAATTTTTTTTAAAACTTTTTTTTATTTTTATTTTTACTATTTTTCAGACTCCCTAGGGTACTTTAACCCTAGGTTGTCTGTACGATCCTATCATATACTGCCATACTACAGTAGGGCAGTATATGTGGATTTTACTCCTCATACATTACAATGTGCTGATAGCACATTGTAATGAATGGGTTAACCAGAATTAGCCTCGGGTCTTTGTGAAACCTGAGGTTACCATGGCGACGGATCGCTGCTCCCCAATGACGTCACAGGGAGGGACGATCCTTGGAAAGATGGCGTGGCAAATGCGCTGCCATCTTCTTGAAGCCGCCGGCAGCTTTGCCGCCGGCGATCAGCGGGAAAACATCTACGATCGGTGCTGGCACCGATCGCCGCTGTTTCCGGTAAGCCTTTGCTGCAATATGCAGCAAAGACTTACCGGCTATGGAGAGGGCTCGGCCCTCTCGACCGTCACATGTCGGTAAGGGGTTAAAATAATAATAAGCCATGTCTTGTGGATGGTAGAGAAAGAAGAATGAAAATAAATGCTGGGTCCTTAAACCCCATATAGACACTATAAAGGTTAGAATATACCTAAAGTTTGATCCTTTAACCACTTCAGGACTAAGCCCTTTTTCATTTTTGCATTTTTGTTTTTTACTACCCACATTCCTAAAGCAGTACATGTTTTATGTTTAAATTTACAGAGATGTGTGAGGGCTTGTTATCTTCCCTTTTATATTTCTTGCAATGTACTGGAAAGCAGTAATAACTTCATCGTAAAGGTTTTCTCAAAGTATAGATGGATATAGCAGGATTTTTAAAGTGAAGAAAGCAGAAATTAAGAGATGATAGTGCTGAAGGGAGAGAAAGTGTTCTGCACATGCCTGCTACAGGTTTCTCTGGTGCAATTAGACACAGGGTGTGCAGCGTTCAAAAATGTTGAGGCATTGGTCAATAGCATGGTAGAGAGTGCATCAACTACCATGGGATTAATCAAGGGTTATAGAAAAAAATTGTCTTCATTAGAAATTGAAAATTCATAAAATAATATATCCCGGATGAGACATTAGGTACAGTCAGGAATCAGGTCCAAACAATCATCAATTACATAAATATGTAAATTTGGAAATGCAAATAATATACGGTAACATAATAAAAGACCCTCAAAAGGGATACATTTTCAATTGCTGGTCATTAAAATGCCATTATTCCGGCTAGTGGAGAGGAACAGCTTTAAAGATCTGATGGCCGTGGCTGTTCCACAGTATGAAGCTTGGTGGTGCTTAGAGTCATGGCCAACTCTACAGACCTGTCTTTGCTACTGCTTAAAGTGTGTGCTATGCGTTTACATTTTCAGCATTCACACCCTGCTGCTTGCCTATCTGCAGAGGAACATTGACCTGTCCAGATACCAAAGTTGTGAAATTCAACTTTAAGGATGCTGAAAGAAATGTGTCCACAGCAGCAGGCACTTGTAGTATTCCAGTTTCAGAATGCCCAAGTGAGTTGTAGTAATGAGCAGCATTACCCTCATCCTCACCCTCAGCATTCACCCCCTTCCTCAAAGTTCTGCACAATGCTGCACTTCAATTCCTCACTTCTCTCATCTCAGTCTATCATCCAACCTGTGCTCTTTTGAACTTCCAGTGATATTACATTAATCTCTACCAGGGGCGTAACAATCCCGGTTCCTATAACAGTGACCCAATAACTGTTGTCATCTCTAGTATTGCTATATTTTTCTTCATTATTGCCTCCATTATTTTGGGAATATTTGTTTTTTATAGAGAAACACCGATTGTCAAAGCCAATAACCAGAACCTGAGCTTTGCTCTATTAGTCTCTATTATGTTGAGTTTCCTCTGTGTTCTGCTCTTCATAGGTCGTCCTCTACATGTCACCTGCATGTTCCGTCAGACATCATTTGGGATCATCTTCTCAATAGTTGTTTCTTGTATCTTGGCCAAGGTTATTCTCGTCTACTTGGCTTTCAAAGGCACTAAACCTGGAAGCTCCTGGAAGATGTTCATAAGTGGAAAACTCTCCAGTTCTCTTGTTATTATCTGCACTTTTATCCAGGTTCTCATTAGTACAATCTGGTTATCTGTGTCCCCTCCATTTCCAGAAAGAAATACTGAAATCTACCAAGATAAAATTATTCTTCTCTGTAATGAGGGATCAATGCTAGCATTTTACATCTCTCTGGGTTACATGGGTCTTCTGGCATTTCTGAGTTTGCTTTTAGCTTTTATATCCAGAAATTTACCAGATAGATTTAATGAGGCCAAGAACATCACGTTCAGCATGCTGGTGGTCTGTAGCGTCTGGGTGGCTTTTATCCCGACACATCTGAGTGTTACTGGGACAAATACTGTTCTTGTAGAAATGTTTTCTATGTTGTCCTCCAGTTTAGGTGTTTTAGGCTGCATATTCTTCCCTAAATGTTTTATAATACTTATTAGATCAGATTTAAATTCTAAAAGTTTAATAAAATAACATACAATATATGTCTAGTGCGAGATACAAAATATAATTCTTAGAATACACATATCAGAAGTAAATACAGGAGGAAAAATAAAGATGGACACCTGTGCAGATGTGTAGCTAAAATCCAATATTTTGTTATGTGTTTATATAGAACTGAATGATAAGGAACTGCATTGAATAAAATTAACATGTAATTATGAGTAATTACAAATTAATAACTTGATTACATTGAAATTGTGCCCTAGGAAACTTAAGATCAGGAACAAAAATTGACAATTTGTGGAAGTTATTCTACAGCAGTTCTGGCTGTGGCAAAAAAAGGTGTAAAGGCTCCATACTGACTCAACCTTTTGTTGGGTGCTCAGGAGATCATGTTATGGATTTTATTGTTCCATACGTCATTGGTATTACATTCTTTGAAATACTTACACAATCAAATTGTTTACTATACCACTAAATTCATTGAGTCGTTAGGTTTTAACATTGGTCACTTGTTGGAGGTTTCCAATACATAAAGGTTTTTGAAATTATTCTCCCCAAAATGATTCCAAGAAAAGTTGTCCTCTACCAAACATGTGATCTGGCAAGCATGTACCCACTATTTATTTCAATAAATGAAAAAAAATATATTATTGCAAAATCAGTATGAGCACATTCCTAACAAACCAGGCCAAAATAATATGATATAATAGTTTGTCTGGACATGGAACAGTAGAAGAAACACAGGCAGTCCCTGGGTTACGTACAAGATAGTTTCCGTAGGTTTGTTCTTAAGTTGAATTTGTATGTAAGTCGAAACTGTATATTTTATAATTGTAGTTTCAGACAAAAAATTTTTTTGTCCCAGTGGATTTTCACATTTTTTTGCTGTAATGGGACCAAGGATTATCAATAAAGCTTCATTACAGAAACCTTACAGCTGATAATTGCAGTTTGGGAGTAAAGTAAAGCCTCCAGAGAGCTTCACCAGAGGTCACAGTGGGCAGAGGGGTCCGTCTTTAACTAGGGGTCATCTGTGAGTTGGGTTCCATTAAGTAGGGGACTGTCTGTACATATCTTATCCCTTAAAATGCAGTTTGGTATAAAAAATGTAAAAAGCTACAGCTCTGCAAACATGGTGACTAGAAATGAGCGAACATACTCGTCCGAGCTTGATGCTCGTTCGAGCATTAGCGTACTCGAAACTGCTCGTTGCTCGGACGAATACTTTGCCCGCTCGAGAAAATGGCATCTCCCGCCGTTTTGCTTTTTGGCGGCCAGAAACAGAGCCAATCACAAGCCAGGAGACTCTGCACTCCACCCAGCATGACGTGGTACCCTTACACGTCGATAGCAGTGGTTGGCTGGCCAGATCAGGTGACCCTGGAATAGACTAGCCCCTGTCTGCGCTGCTCGGATCATTCTGTGTCTGGATGCCGCTAGGGAGAGAGCTGCTGCTGGTCAGGGAAAGCGTTAGGCTGTTCTATTAGAATAGTGTTAGGCAGGAGTGATTCAACAAGAACCCAACAGCCCTTCTTAGGGCTACAATAACGTTATACATTTTTTTTTTTTATTTGCTTGTGGCTGGGCTTGCTGGCACTAGTAGTGCAGCTAGTACCATATTGTGAGGAATTTGTGAGGAATTTTGTGTTTAACTCTTAGTGACACGCATATCCACCTCAAACACCGAAGTGGGACAATTTATTAGGGGTTGGATTTCAATTAGGCACAGTCTGCCAGTTTCTTTTTATTTTACGTTTATTTTTTGATAACTCAGCGTCATCTCATCTGGCATAGCAGTGTGCTTTCATAGTTGGCTAGAAAATAGCCATAGCAATAGGATAGCATCGTTTGGTTTTATCCAGTGATATTACATTAATCTCTACCAGGGGCGTAACAATCCCGGTCGCAGGGGTTGCAACTGAGACTGGGCCGATTGCCAGTCAGAGGCCCGCACATGACCCCTGCGCTGATAACTTGATGCGGCACAGCGGGTAGATGTTTTAAATTGTGACAACCGCGGGCCTGTCTGTTACAGAGCATGGACTGTTCTGCATCTGGTCCGTGTGCTGGGTCAAGGGGTCCGGAGCTGTCACAATTCAAAATAAGAACAGGCCCCCGATCCGCCCACTGTCCCACCCACCTCATCGTCCGTCCCCACGCACCGCATCCTCCAATTGCGCTGATGCAGGAATAATGATGCGCCGGGTCTGCTGAGGTCTATGACCCGGCACTTGTCCTGGCAGACGCGTCATCAGCCGTCGCCTGCGCTGGATCCCCAGATGAGTGAGCACGAAGAGGAGCGGAATAAGGTAGAATTATATTTATTATTTTGCTAAAATATATGGTGCTCTGTTTCTATTTGAGAAGGGGCATAGGTAAAAGTTAGGAAATGGCTATTTGGGGGGATTTGACCTATGGAGGACATTAATTATGGCTACTGGAGGGGCAACATTAATTATGGCTACTGGTGGGGGGACATTTATTATGGCTACTGTGGGGGGCATTAATTATGGCTACTGGTGATGGGGGACATGAATTATGGCTACTGGGGGGGACAACATTAATTATGGCTACTGGGGGGCGTTAATTATGGCTACTGGGGGGGGGCGTTAATTAAGGCTACTGGGGGGCATTAATTAAGGCTATTGGTGAGGGGGGAAATTAATTATGGCTACGGTGGGGGGCAACATTAATTATGGCTACTGGTGGGGGGGGACATTAATTATGGCTACTGGTGGGGGGGGCCACAATAATTATGGCTACTGGTGAGGGGGATGACATTAATTATGGCTACTGGTAAGGGGGGAGGACATTAATTATGGCTACGGTAGGGGCATGGCCGAGACTTGTTTGATTATCTTGAATGCCCCGCATGTATGGGGGCCAGGGGGGGGTAGGAGGCGAAACATTAATTATAGCTACTTGTGAGGGGGGGCATTTATTATGGCTACTGGGGAAGGCAACATTAATTATGGCTACTGGTGGGGGTAGGACATTAATTATGGCTACTGGTGAGGTGGGACATTAATTATAGCTACCGGTGAGGGGGGACATTAATTATGGCTACTGGTGGGGTGGACGACATTAATTTTTTTTTATAATTTTTTTTTTTTTTTTTTAATAGGGTGATACGGTGGGGTGAGAACGACATGTAATTAGGGTAATGGTGGGGACGATGACTTTAATTATGGCTACTGGTGGGAGACATTAATTATAGCTACAGGTGGATAGGGGGACATAAATTATGGCTACTGGTGATGGGGGACATGAATTATGGCTACTGGGGGGACCTCCGCGTCTCTTTTATCCCATAAATGAATCTCTTAAAAAGGAATTATGGCTACTGGGGCTATTTCTCTTCCTTCTCCGGGGGGAGTCCTGGAGGGAATAAGGCGGTGTTAATTATGGGCTACTGGGTGGGGGGGGTAATTAAGGCATTGGTGAGGGGGGAAATTAATAGGGCTACTGGATGGGGGCGGCAACATTACTATGGCTACTGGTGGGGGGCATTAAATTAGGCTACTGGTGGGCGGGGCACATAATATGGCTACTGTGAGGGGATGAATTAATTATGTCTACGGTGAGGGGGGGGGGCATTTAATTATGGCTACTGGGGAGGAAAAATTTAATTAAGCTAATTGTGAGGTGGGGGCAAATTTTTTATTATGGCTACTGGGGGGCGCCCGCATCATCCTGCTTCTGGGGATTAATCAAAAAACAAAAAATTAATTATGGCTACTGGTGGGGGCAGAATAGGCGGGACATTATTATGGCTACTGGTGAGGTGGGACATTAATTATAGCTACCGGTGAGGGGGGGCATTAATTATGGCTACTGGTGGGGTGGACGACATTAATTATGGCTACTGGTGGGGTGGACAACATTAATTATGGCTACTGGTGGGGACGATGACTTTAATTATGGCTACTGGTGGGAGACATTAATTATAGCTACAGGTGGATGGGCGGGGACATAAAGTAGGGCTATGGTGGTGGGGGAAATTAATTATGGCTACTGGGGGGGGCAACATTAATTATGGCTAGTGGTGAGAGGGACATGAATTTTGGCTACTGGTGGGGGGGCGACATTATGTATGGCTACTGGTGGTGGGGGAAATTAATTATGGCTACTGGTGGGGGGGCAACATTAATTATGGCTACTGGGGGGGGGGATTAATTGCGGCTACTGGTGGATGGTGTTCATTGTTTTATGCATACCCGGGGGGGGGGGGGCGATGTCCTGTTGGGAATTTTGCCGGGGGCCCAGAGGACTTTAGTTACGCCACTGATCTCAACCTAAATTTTGAAACTTCTTCCGAGCTGCACCAATTCTCTGCCCTACTCTGGACTATCAGACTAATACCCAACCTTTAAAGTTACAGATGTCCTCTTAAAACCCATCTCTTAGCACTTGCTAACTACATGAAATGTCAACACTCTCTTTACTAATCCATCCTGTATCCTCCTCCCGTCAGTTATCCCGAAATCGCCAGATATATATCAAGCTCCAGGTTTCTCTGCAGTCACTTTCACCTCGGAATTTGTATATAAGATGTGGATGATGATTGGTTCAAGCAGCAGAATTTTTATTTAATAAATTATTTTATAATGTTCCCTTATAAAGAATGTCTGGACCATTAAACTAACTCTTATACGTCTTGTGTCACCCCCTCATCCTCATAGACTGTAAGCTCTTGTGTCCCCCCCCTCTTCCTCATAGACTGTAAGCTCTTGTGTCACCCCCTTCATCCTCATAGACTTTAAGCTGTTGTGTCACCCCCTTCATCCTCATAGACTGTAAGCTCTTGTGTCACCCCCTTCATCCTCATAGACTTTAAGCTGTTGTGTCACCTCCTTTCATTCTCATAGACTGTAAGTTCTTGTGTCACCCCCTCTTCCTCATAGACTGTAAGCCCTCGTGTCACCCCCTCATCCTCATAGACTGTAAGTTCTTGTGTCACCCCCTCTTCCTCATAGACTGTAAGCTCTTGTGTCACCCCCTCATCCTCATAGACTGTAGGCTCTTGTGTCACCTCTTTATCCTCATAGACTATATGCTCTTGTGTCAGCCCCTCATCCTCATAGACTGTAAGCCCTTGTGTCACCCCCTCCTCCTCATAGACTGTAAGGTCTTGTGTCACCTCCTCATCCTCATAGACTATAAGCTCTTGTGTCCCCCCTCATCCTCATAGACTGTAAGCTCTTGTGTCACCCCTTCATCCTCATAGACTGTAAGCACTTGTGTCACCTCCTCATCCTCATAGACTGTAAGCTCTTGTGTCCCCCTCATCCTCATAGACTGTAAGCTCTTGTGACACCCCCTCATCCTCATAGACTGTAAGCTCTTGTGTCCCCCCTCATCCTCATAGACTGTAAGCTGTTGTGTCACCTCCTCATCCTCATAGACTGTAAGCTCTTGTGTCACCCCCTCATCTTCATAGACTGTAAGCTCATGTGTCACCCCTCATCCTCATAGACTGTAAGCTGTTGTGTCACCCCGTAAACCTCATAGACTGAAAGTTCTTGTCTCACGCCCTCATCCTCTTAGACTGTAAGCTCTTGTGGCACCCCCTCATCCTGATAGACTTTAAGCCCTTGAATCCCCCCTCATCCTCAAAGACTGTAAGCTCTTGTGTCACCCCTCATCCTCATAGACTGTAAGCTCTTGTGTCCCCCCTCATCCTCACAGGCTGTAAGCTGTTGTGTCACCTCCTCATCCTCATAGACTGTAAGCTGTTGTGTCACCTCCTCATCGACTGTAAGTTCTTGTCTCACCTCCTCATCCTCTTAGACTATAAGCTCTTGTGTCACCCCCTCATCCTCATAGACTGCAGGCTCTTGTGTCACCCCCTCATCCTCTTAGACTGTAAGCCCTTGAGTCCCCCCTCATCCTCATAGACTGTAAGCTGTTGTGTCACCCCATCAACCTCATAGACTGTAAGTTCTTGTCTCACCCCCTCATCCTCTTAGACTGTAAGCTCTTGTGTCAGTGGTGGTTGTGTATATAGCAGCCAGGCTGTGATATAACACAGTGTAGTGTACAGTGCCCTCTGGTGGTGATTGTGTATATAGCAGCCATGCTGGGATATAGCAGCCAGGCTGTGATATTACACAGTGTAATGTAGAGTGCCCTCTGGTGGTGGTTGTGTATAATGCAGCCAGTCTGTGATATAACACAGTGTAATGTACAGTTCCCCCTGGTGGTGATTGTGTATATAGCAGCCAGGCTGTGATATAACACAGTGTAATGTACAGTGCCCTCTGGTGGTGGTTGTGTATATAGCAGCCAGGCTGTGATAGAACACAGAGTAGTGTACAGTGCCCTCTGGTGGTGGTTGTGTATATAGCAGCCAGGCTGTGATAGAACACAGAGTAGTGTACAGTGCCCTCTGGTGGTGGTTGTGTATATAGCAGCCAGGCCGTGATATAACACAATGTAATATACAGTGCCCTCTGGTGGTGGTTGTGTATATAGCTGCCAGGCTGTAATGTACAGTGCCCTCTGGTGGTGGCTGTGTATATAGCAGCCAGGCTGTGATATAACACAGTGTAATGTGCAGTGCCATCTGGTGGTGGTTGTGTATATAGCAGCCAGGCCGTGATATAACACAATGTAATGTACAGTGCCCTCTGGTGGTGGTTATGTATATAGCAGCCAGACTGTGATAGAACTCAGTGTAGTGTACAGTGCCCTCTGGTGGTGGTTGTGTATATAGCAGCCAGGCTGTGATATAACACAGTGTAATGTGCAGTGCCATCTGGTGGTGGTTGTGTATATAGCAGCCAGGCTGTGATAGAACACAGAGTAGTGTAGTGTAGTGCCCTCTGGTGGTGACGTATTTTGCAGTCAATCTATTTTTTTATAAAGTTTAATTATTATAGCTTGCCCCCTGGTGGTTGTTCTGTATATAGTAGCCAATATATGTTGTACACTGTGCAGTTATGGGTAAATCCATCTTTTTTGAGAATTCTGTATCATATAAAGACAGCAAAGTAACAAGAGACAGTTTAGCAGAGGACAACAGTCCAGTCACATTATAACCCTGCCCAATAATAGCTCAGCAATGGTACAGCCTCCTATGCATATTATAATAGACTAGTATGACTAAAGAACGTGACTCGGAAACATGTTAAAGAAACAAGGAGGTACAGAAGTGAAAGGAAGACACACAAGGAGCAGTGGAAAGGGTGGTAGGGACTAGGAACCTGTCTTCTGTCTTCACACTGACTTCTGAGAGCCAAGATGTCATGGCTGTCGAAACGCCAACCAACTAGACCCAATAAGGAAAAAGGTATCTGCAACTTTCTTATCGAGGGCAGTGAGCTCCTCCATTCTCATTATTTGATGAAGGCATTCAACAAATTCAGCCCTGGTTGGGGGAGAGTGGCGCAGGTAGACCGCCTAAGGAGACCTTTCTTGGCCCTGGCTATCGAACATGGCAACAAAGATAACACGGATAATTCTGGAGAGGGAGAGATCGTAATGCCGCTTACTCTAGAGTGGAGATCAAAGATCACCTCCCAAAACTGTCTCAACCAGGTGTGGAGTTGGGTACTCCTGGCAGCGCCAACAAGTATCATCCGCCTCCGGAAAGAGCCCGTATACCACCATAGAACAGCACCAGGAAAGTATTTCAGTTACTTTCCTGAGACCTCATAGCATAGTCATAGCAAATATCTTCATTTTCTTCTTCTCGGAGAAGGACCTCTTCTCATTTGGTTAAAGAAGACAGAGGTGGCACTGAATCCACATCCCCACCCCATCTATAAGCAGTGCGTAGACCCCGGATATCATATGCCAAGGACGAGAGGTGAAGTAAAGTTGTCTCGTTCCAAAGCCCAGATACCAGAGGACATGGAGATATTCATGATTTTGGCTGTATTCATATTTACCTTAAAGTTACTCTTTCTGAAAGCAAGTTGGGGATGCTTATGTGTGGGGCAGAGACGTACAATAGCAAATCATCTAGGTAAATCAGCTGGAATCATACAGAGATGCCCCTATATCCAGGCTACTTCTGATTGCCACTGCAAGATGCTCCATAGTGAGAACATAAAGTATTGGAGACAGGGGGCATCCCTGCCGGGTGCGGTTCAGGATAGGGAATGGATCTGACAATACACCATTGACCCTCACCTGAGCAGATGGGCAGCTATAGAGAGCCATAGGTGTCCCAACCCCAAGCCGTGGAGCTCTAAGGAAGTCCTAAGTGACCCTGTCCAATGCTTTTTCAGTCTAATCTTTGAATAAAGTTTCAAGTCGATATTGATCAATGAGATCGGTCTATTATTACCAGAAATTTAAGGGGCCTTCCCCGGTTTTGGGAGAACGGTGATGTGGTGGACCTGTAACACTGGTGGAGGGAAAGCCTTGCCCTTAGAGATGTCATTGAACAACCGGAGCATGGATGGTGATAATGTCTCAGAGAACAGCTTAAAAACCTAGAGGTAAGCCTATCAGGACCTGAGCTCTTGCTGTTTTTGAGTCCTTTATTAGGCAGCACTAGCTCCTGGGGGGTGAGACCTGCCTCAAGTTGTTCATTGTCTAAGAAGGCAACCTGTGAGGGGCAATATAAGCTTTTATCTTAGCCAGCCTATCCCTCTCCGACAACTCTGCTTATTTGGAACAAATGCTGTATAATGGAGAATAATACTTAAGGAATTGCTCCACAATTTGGGGAGTGGTATGTATGAAATCTTTAGATTTAAGGAACGTGATATATGAAGCCCTGGGTCTTTGGTTCAGGGCGCGAGACGTCCAATGGTGGCATTTATCCGCATGTTCACAGTACCCTCTATACAGCCTCTCTCTCGCACAAAACCGAGCAGTTCCTGACGTGAATTAGAAACCTCTACCTGAATAGAGGAGGTAAATGTGATCAACTCCAGTTGGGTAAGGCTCCATGTGAGATAGAAACACCCCTTATCTTGCATTCAAGGTCCTCCGATAAGATAGGGGGATAGAGAGGGAGTCAGAATGTGTCTGTGCAATCTTATCCAAGGTCCACCTCTCCTCCTCCACATAATGAACATCATTTAAAAGGTTTTCATTTAAGCGTCAAGTGAACGTCTTGAGTAGGGAAAAACCGAGAGGGTACGATAAAACGGAATAGAATCGATAGAGGCCTCTTTGGCGATATCCAGAAGCGGATCGTATCAATATGCCTATATGATTTGTGGGCTGCAGAGTAAAATGAATAATTCCTATCAAGGGGGTTCAAGATTATCAAGGCGTCCACCAGCGGCCGATTCTGGAACTCCTTCCTGAGTCTACACACTGCTGCCGAGGAGAGGGATCACTTACCGAAAGAAGGATCTACAGATCAGCCCCAGGCCCAATTGAAGTCCCCGGCTTGGATTATCTGGGAGGTGCCAGCTAAGGAATCCAAGGCTGCCAAGACCTCAAGAGAAGTACATGTTAGATAGGGTATAACAATTAGATTCATATGAAATAATTACAAATAAATAGCGGCCTCCAGGGTCAACTTGTGACTCCAGCACCTCTGGAGGAACAGAATAGTGAAAACCAATGGACACCCCCTTGGAGCAACCAACAGGCTCAGGAAAAGAAAGTGGGGTAATAGTGATCCCTGAAGTGGGCTGTTTTATTTTGCTCAAAGTAATGTAATGATCTTAGGGAGAGGGAGCGGGAAGAGGAAGTAAAATGTAGGAAAACAGGCAATGACAAAACAAGACCATCAAGACGAAGACAAAAAGGAAGACCCGGGAAACACAAATGCTTGATGTAAAATGAACATATAAGAACCAGAAGGCCGAGGGCCGAATGAACCATACAGTTAACCAGCGATGGAGCTCGTCATCGCCTAAGTAGCGAACTGGGGACATAGAAACCCTTGGTGGATGTCAACCTCCAGGAGTCCCGGGCCCAGCACTGGCTCCTGCCCTAATAAACCACAACATGATGTAACACATGACTTCCCAACTACCTAGACCTAAGCCTTCTAGCCCCCAGATGAACTCAAACAGGATGAGAAATCCCATATTATAGAAAAAAAAACAATATACAGCAAACCCGATAAAGAAAGTTGCTCATGAGACAAGTAAGGTATCCACCGATATCAAGTAAGTCATGTAGTGGCAGAGGATCTATTATTGGAAGATTTTTCAGATGTCACCCACTGTTCTCGATGTGGAAGATCCAGAAGCTGAGGCGGTGATCTCCTTTTCTAGATAGGAAACGTGTCCTTTCGTTCTGGCCACACCCATGATCTGATCTTTCACCCCTAATGCGAATGTTGTAACGTCTATCATGATTTTCATTGTCCTTCTGGGAGGAGAGCAAATCTTGAATGGATATGGAGTGATCTTGGGTCATCCTGTGGTGTTCAGCTAGAGTGTCCCGTACTGTGTGCTCCTGTCCCCGCGTCAGCCATTCTGACTCCTGTATCACTGATTCCACCTCCTTCTTATATGAGGCTTCCAGGTGTCTCACCAGTCCCTCCAGATCTGCTTTTGTGGGAAACGACTCCAGGTGAGATATAATGTCCCAATCCATGCTCTATGCCAACCCAGGGGTCCGGCAGCGGATGAGGGTGGTGACACGTGTCCATTCTCCGAGCGGGCAGGAGAGTTCCCGGCCACCGCCATCTTGGGTTCCCTGGATGCACTGCTTGGGGACTCAACAGAGTCAAAATATGAGGCAATAGAGCTGTGGTCACCAGTGTGGCAAACACTGTAGGATCGGGTCTTCCTCTGGGTGCCCATGAGAGATTTGCTAGGGTTTACTGACCTGTATAGAGTATCGGGAGGTCTTGGACCCAGGAGCACAGCCTCAACGTGTCTTTACATGCTTGAGCCAGGCCCCACACAGTGTGGTTATTGTACAGTGCCCTCTGGTGGTGGTTCTGTTTATTGCCATCAGTCTGTGTTATAATACAGGCAGTCCCCGGGTTACATACAAGATAGGGTCTGGAGGTTTGTTCTTAAGTTGAATTTGTATGTAAGTCGGAACTGTATATTTTATCATTGTAATCCCAGCCAGAACTTTTTTGGTCTCTGTGACAATTGGATTTTAAAAATGTTGGGTTGTCATAAGAATCAATATTAACTATAAATCTTCATTACAGACGCCTGTGATAACTGTTACAGCTGATCATTGTAGTCTAGGATTAAAGTACAATAAATTACCAATATCCAGAGGTCCGTTTGTAACTAGGGCTTGTATGTAAGTCAGGTGTTCTTAAGTAGGGGACCGCCTGTATAGTGTATTTATTATATAACCTCCTGGTGGTTGATTTGTATATAACATTGTGCTTATTGCTCCAGTTTGTGTTATACTACAGTGTAATTATTGTGTTGTGTGTCCTCTCAGGGTAGGACTGTTTTGGGTACTGTGGGGACTAGCCACTATGAGTGTTCTGTAATATGTTGGCTACTAGGCTTATAGGAACACTCTACTATGTAGTCCCTGTAATTTACTGGCTACTGTGGGGACACTGTGACTATACTTGCTAAAGTGTGGGAACTTTTACTATTTTGTCTACTTTGGAGGCTCTGTTACAAATTTTCTGTAGAGGTGGGCATGGTTATAAGATACCCTACTGTTAGTATATTGGCTACTGTAGGGGCCTTGTTACTATTTTGGCTACCGTGGTGGCCCTGTTACTATTTTGGCTACTATGGGGGCCCTGTTACTATTTTGGCTACTGTGGGAGCCCTGTTGCTATTTTGTCCGTTGTAGTGTCACTGTTCCTATATCAGCGTGTGTGTGTGTGTGTTGTTACTGTATTTTCTTCTGCTGGCCCCTGTAAATTACATATGACTAGGGTACTGCAGGATCTGCGTCAGACAGCTCATGGTCAGGGGAGGTTGCTAATAGCCTGAATCATCCAGAGTGGAAAATCCCTTTAATTTTTTTTCACATCTTTCCTTTTTCCAATTAATACAGTGAATAAACTGCTCTGACTACAAAGTGAGGAGCAGCCGCATCAAAGAAATGTTAATGTGGCTCCTCACAAGGATCTTTTGTCTTCTGTAATGAAGTGGATGAAGTTGGAACATCTACAATGAAAGGAAACAATCATCACCAAGGTTACACGGTCCCTGCTGACTCCTCGGAAAGCCGGGGAAGGATTATCTCCTGAGCTCTCCTTGAGACACCCTGTGACTTGTATATGTCAAACTTCCAAATAAGAAGACGGTGAAGAGCTGGCGGAGAGCTCTGGGAGGGCTGGTCTCTAAATATAGGCTAAGGCTTTGTTCCCCAACCATCGGTCTGTGGCAAAAGACCAGACAGTGGAACACCTGGTTCCGGTCTGCGGACGAACTCTGTAAAAAACAAACAAACAAAAAAAATAATACTCACCTTCCCTGTTCCCCTGCAGCAGTCTTCTCTTCCCTTACTTAATTTCCACGTTAATGCACAGCTCTATAGACAGCGATGTCATCACATCGTATCTGCCGACAATAGTACCATGCATTAATGCTGAAAAGAAGTGGAGGAAGAGAAGACTGCTGCAGGGGAATGAGGAAGGTGAGTATTTTATTTTTTTTAGTTCCACTGCAAAAGGGACATTGGAAGCAGTGGGTGGGGGGCAGCTAAAGGAAAGAGGGCATGGGAGGAAGGCATGATGCGAGAAAGGAGACATGGGAGGGGGAATTCTGCAGGAAATGGGACAATATAAGGGGGGGCTTCTCTAGGAAATAGGACAATATAAGTAGGCACACAGGGAGTTATGGTGGGGCATGCATACGTTTTTGGCAATGAAACCAGACTGCACCCCCCCACCCATCGGTCCCTGGAGAAAATTTATGTTTACAGCAGGTCCCTGTAAAAAAGGGACAGAAAAGATGTTGGAAACCACTGGGCTAAGGTGTTACTCCAACTTTGAGTTTATGGTTAATATTTTGTGGTGATCCATTTTATTATATGTCTTCTCTCCCCTCTAGGGGGAGCCAGCTGAAGATTGAACTAATATTGACTTCCAATGTTAATTATGTACATCTGCATGCATAAGGCTCCCCCTAGTGGTGGATGCAGACAAACTTTTTTTTATTGTGTTCTTTTATGAAATAGAGCAACAATCCTAAAAAAGTATATTATAGGTATAATAATTCAGTACCAAAATTCAGACCTAAAAATCACATGTGAAAACACACAGTTTGGGGGAAGAGGTCCATTGTATAGATGCCTGCCCCCTATATGTTTGGGGTGGGAAATCACTATACACAGACTACAGTCACATCTCCTGACAGCCCCTGCTGGTTTATTGTCTGGGAAGTCCCTATACAGATTGGGCGGAAACCAACACCAAGCACCTCCCCACCGGATCTCATTACATGCAGGACGCAGACAGCGCCACTGTATATGTAGTGGTCCACTACATATAAGCTGGAGTGATCTGAATCACTCATTATACAGAGTTTGATCTGATACTGATCCGTTTTGACCAAGAAAACCCCTTTAAATAGGATTTTTAACACTTTCTTGTATGGAGGAGTCTCTGTGATTTCTCCAGGTCTCTCCAGAAGTCCTGCAATAAGTGAAGGGACACCCGGTTATGTGTTCATAATAACCTAAATTTATTTTAAGAAAGTTTTGTCCCTTAAAAAGTCTGCTCAGATAACATAAAAAAAATTCCAGTGAAAAAATGCATTGCTATACTGGCTGTTGTCCATTAGATGGCAGTGTTGGCCCACCGCCGGTTGTCGCACACCTTTGCTGAGCCTCCACTTGGCAGCAGAAGGAAGTCTTGGAGAGTCGATATGCTGAAATAAGTCCTTCATTTCAAATCACAGCAAATCCAGACAATGCCAAACTTGATGCATAAAACACAGCTTTATTTACAGGGAAATGGCGTGCCCCGGTGCTGACCCTCCATCGCAAGCCGCGTGCTGGACCAATCCGATAAATATAATGGGGAGATGAAATGGGTTTTACAACAGCCCAGGCCAAGCCATAGAGGGAGCAGGCAGAGCGGACAGGTCTGCCAGTCCTGGGCTCTGAGCAAGTATTACTATTGGGATGTACAAAACGAGAAAGCAAAAATATAGATAGAGCATTGCATATAGTCCATATATAGTAGTATAGTATATATATATATACATGGGTCCTAGAATACCAGCCATGCCATACCAGCCATATGGGGAAATAATGGCTGCAGAGGTGCTGAGTTCCACCAGTGTTGGCAGTGTTGACCCTGCTGTCTATAGTGAGTGGGCACAGCTACAGTGTCAGAGGGTACAATGGCCGAAGAAGACGACACCTGCTCCTCTAGGGCTGGACCTTGGGGTGGAGTTAAACAGTAGATTAATCCTGGGGGCACATAGTTAAACCACACCTCCTGATGAGTGGAGGCAGTGTCGGCTCCATGTCTCAGTGGGCCCATTGGTGACAGAGCCTCAGTGGGCCCCTTTGCAGTAAACTCACTTAGCAGCATGCAAAATTCAGAAACTATAACAGTCTCCTGTTTTCTAAAATATTCCCTAGTTTATACATCCCAAACAGCCCCCTCATGGTTATTTTATATAAGCCCCCCTCAGACCCTATGGATTCATTAGATGCAGCCCCTCTTACCCCCATGGATTTTTTATGTACAGCCTTATGTGGGCCCCCCCCCTCCCCAGCAGCTCTGGGCCCTGGCACTTGCCCAGGTATGCCAAGTGCTGGTGCCGGCCCTGAATGGAGGAGAGAGAGGACCACCCCCAACCTTTTTTCCAAGTGGTTGAAACTGGTGGTAAAGTTTATTTTTCTTAATGTAACAACTACTACAAGTTTTACCGTGACCCACATGTTGCTTGCACATGTCCTCTGCCACAAGACAACATTTACTGTCAGGAAAGTTTAAAAATGATTAACAACTTTTTATAACTTTTAAGCTTTTTTTTTTTTTTTTTGATAAGTCTACTAAGCACCATAACTATGTGGCTAACCCCGCACAAGAAGCAGTGGTGGTCCTTTATTTGGGGAGGATGATAAAGGGGGAGTCAAGGTGAGGAGACACTAGTCTAGTTATTATGAGATTGGTCCCTGGAGTCCATGAAAAACAGAACTACTGATAATTCTGTGCATTTCTACAGCTGTTTCCTTGGGGGGGAAAAGGTTCCCCTTCTAAGCGATTGAGGACTGGGCAGGGAAGAGGAGTATCTATAGCCCTCAATTGACCCAGTGTCGGCGGGACAGTCCAGGTTTTTGGGGTGCTGTCCTGCCATCCCAGGCAGTTGGAAGAATGTCCCATTGTGTCCCGCATTGTCCCGACACCTGGTAACCAGGAGGCAGGACCAAGTCCTGCTGCTTTCACACATCTCACATCTCTACAGCAGAGATGTGTGGAGGCAGCTCCTTCCATGCCTGGCTCTGCCCCCTCCGCTGCCATTTCAGAGCTCAGGAGAAGAGGAAGCAGGACTGTGGGAAAGTAACAAAGTTTTTTTATTTAATACCCAGAAACAGGGGAGGAAAGGGGCCACCAATATAAGAGGAGGGGCAACAATATAAGAGAGGACAGGTGTCACTATATGACGGGAGGGGGCACAATATGAGGGGGCTACAATATGAGGGGAGTACAGAAGGCAACAATTTGATGGGGGTGAAGGAGGACAGGAAGCCACAATATGAGGGTGATGGAGGACAGGAGGCCACAATATGAGGGTGAAAGAGGACAGGAGGCCACAGAATGAGTTGGGTGGAGGACAGGAGGCCACAGTATGAGGAGGGTGGAGGACAGGAGGCCACAAGATGAGGAAGGCACAATATGACAGGGATGGAGGACAAGAGGCCAAAATATGAAGGGGGTGGAGAACAGAGGCCACAATATGAGGAGGATGGAGGACAGGAGGCCACAATGTGAAGGGGAGAGGGGAGGGCAGCAAGAGTACAGAAAGCTCAGGCATTATAAGTTTTGGGAGATAAATAAAAGTAAGTACAAAATTAAAGGAAGGATAAAATTAAAGATTATATTTTGCTGAATTGCATTATGGGGTATTATATAGGCCCATAGAATACTTAGAGGAAGGGGGCATTATACTAAATGGGGGCCATTAATGACAATATTATACTATGTTTGGGGGTGAGGAAAGAAAGGAGGGACTATTTGTTCCTCTTTCTCAAGCCCAAAAGTTGGGAGGTATGATTTTATGATTTGGAGTAGTGAAGATGGCCGCTGACAAGGCAAAAATAACTAAGATGAAGAGGAGTAGGCCTCAAACCTGATGGATAAAGTTTAAAGCCAAAACAAAAAAGAACAGACTCAAGACAGAGGCCAGGCTTCAGGTAAAGTTTAGGCCTGAGGTAAAGGCTTGGCCAAAGGTAGAGACCAGGACTGAGATGGAGGCAAAGCATGAGGCAGAATTTAGGCCAGAGGCAAAGGCCTGACCCCAGGAAAAGACCTGGCCTCAGGCAGAGTTTATTCTTGAGGCAAAGGCCTGACCCAAGGTAGAGACCAGACCTGGGATAGAGACCAGGCATGAGTTTAAGCAGGAGCTAAGCGAATATCTATTTATCCATCTATTTCATATTTATCCATCCATCTATTCTTATGGAATAAGCTCGGGTGGTCTCTGGTGGTAATGCTGATATCACAATGTCCACACCTTGGGCGCTGACACGGACTGTGTATTATAACAGTGCGGAGAAATACAATTACCCAATTGTCAGGGCGGCAGGTGATGAATGAACGTCTGCTTTCATGTCGCTTTCAATGATCAATTCTTAATATTTTTTTTAAATGTTTTTTTTCTCCCTTATTCAGCAGAAATTGTGACAGATGAAAGTAGTTGTACATGGCAGCTCGTAATATAATCATGTTCTACAAGTGGCGGCTTTTAATCCGTTCCCCACCACAGAGCCGGTGTCACGGGCGAGTGGACAGCCTATGACACGCAACACATAAAGCCATTCCTGGGGGTCCCTGAGGGAATCGGCAATAGACGACTCTACTACATAGAGCAGTCAACCTCCACCTTTTTACTATGTTTACCTCTACTGTACCTATCCCACAACTCCCAGCTCCCCCACTACACAGAGCTGTCTACCTCCCCACCACACAGCTATGTCTACTTGTACCTATCCCACGACTCCCACACACTACACAGAGCTGTCTACCTCCACCTATCCCACTATGTTTAATTCTACTGTACCTATCCCACGACTCCCAGCTCACACACTACACAGAGCTGTCTACCTCCACCTATCCACCACAAGCTCTCTGTCTACTGTACCTACCCCCCGTCTCCCAGCTCACCCACTACACAGAGCTGTCTACCTCCACCTATCCCACCACACAGCTATGTCTACTTGTACCTACCCCCCGTCTCCCAGCTCACCACTACACAGAGCTGTCTACCTCCACCTATACAACTACACAGCTATGTCTACTTTACCTATCCCCCGTCTCCCAGCTCACCCACTACACAGAGCTGTCTACTCACCTATCCCACTACACAGCTATGTCTACTTTGCCTATCCCACGTCTCCCAGCTCACCCACTACACAGAGCTGTCTACCTCCACCTATACCACTACACAGCTATGTCTACTTGTACCTATCCCACGACTCCCATGACTCACCCACTACACAGCAGCTGTCTACCTCCACCTATACCACTACACAGCTATGTCTACTTGTACCTATCCCACGTCTCCCAGCTCACACACTACACAGAGCTGTCTTCCTCCACCTATCCCACTACACAGAGCTGTCTACCTCCACCTATCCCACTACACAGCTATGTCTACTTGTACCTATCCCACGACTCCCACACACTACACAGAGCTGTCTACCTCCACCTATACCACTACACAGCTATGTCTACTTGTACCTATCCCACGACTTCCACACACTACACAGAGCTGTCTACTTGCAGATTGCTGAGGCTTCTTGGTGTCAAGGCCTTCGGCAATCTGATGATCTATCTTATAAATTCCAAAGTCCCGAGAAAGCCATATACTCCCAAAGTAGACCTGGTCCTTAAGGAGGTAACTGTCGTT
>CM033641.1:8432613-8690587 GCA_019512145.1 Engystomops pustulosus
ACTTTCCCACCTTTGTGGAGCTACATGTCCATTGGAGCTCCAAACAAATTAAAGCTAATCCTTGTAAGGGCCAGGTGCATGGTAATATGGTGACAATCCCCCTGGTAGCGTGGGTTGGCAAAGTTTTTACAGTCTTTCAAAGCCTTTTTGATGTTAAATAGCTGAGGCTCCAATGTCTGATCTTTAATAAAACAGTCTGACCGGAGCTCCTTGTGTGTCCTCTTATATATCCTTTGATAAATCGATGATTTCACTCCTTTCCCAACTATGTTCCAAATTCTTCAGTACACTTCCACACAAACGGTATTTGGATGGGAATAGATCGCTATTCAGACAGTTTTAAGCTGCGTTTTCTTGCATCCTGTAGCCAAATAGTGTACGGCTACTATAGAAGAGATTAAGCAGCAGATAGGGTAGTATGTTCAAATATTTGGAGTTTATTTTATTAAAACATACTCACAAAATAGAATAAAAACATGCGCATATAAAATCCACCATGTGGACGCCAGACTCGCTAGTTCGCCTGACCCAGGGTTTCGCTACCACGGCTTCTTCCGGGGCGTTGCTGTCTACTTTTTATAACCTTACACATAGCAACCAATTACTAACTGCCTCCATTCTATTATAAAATACCATTTAGCAACTATTTAGTATACATACAATATTAACCCCATAGCGCAATAAGACGTACCCTTATGTCTTACTGCGCATGGGGGAGTATGAAGAGGGTTCACGGGCTGGGCCCTCTTCATACTCACCGGGCATTTGCTTCATAATGAAGCAAACGCCCGTCGCTAACACCCGCGATCGGTGCTTGCACCGATCGCGGGTATTAACCCTTTGATTGCCGTCGGCATTAAAGAGCCGGCGGCGCATGGGCGCCGCCATCTTGGCTCCGATCGTCACTTCCCGTGACGTCCGCGGGAGCGGCGACCGTTGCATACACCTGGGTCACACAAGATCCGAGGCTGTCATGAATCGAGGCTATGTATTACAATGTGCGATCTGCACATTGTAATAGATGGTGTTGCAAAATCCCCATATACTACTGCCATACTGTAGTTATGGCAGTATATGATAGGATCAATCAGACAACCTAGGGTTAAAGTACCCTAGGGAGTCTGAAAAATATTAAAAAAAATAAATAAAAAAAGTAAAAAAAAAAATTATATTAAAAAAACATAAATTAAAATCACCCCCCCCTTTCCTAGAACTGATATAAATATAATAAACCGTAAAATCATAACACCATTAGGATCAGGCCGCCGCGTCCGAAAATGCCTCGATCTATCCAAATATAATAACCGTTTTTCACCTGCGTAAACCCCCTTAGCGGAAATAGTGCCCGAATTCGCAAATGGCATTTTTTTTTGCCATTTTGAAAAGAAAAAATTCTATCAAAATATTCTAGTGGAGGTCAGCCCCCGCACAGTCCTAAAAATGAAGCATTGAAAACGTCATCAGAAGTCACAAAAAATGACACCACTCACAGCTCCATACCCAAAGTTGAAAAAGTTATTAGCGCAAGAACACGGCAAAATGAAGAATTTTTTTTTCTGTACAGGTGGTTTTAATTTTTGTAAATGTATGAAAACATATAAACCTCTCCAAATTTGGTATCCTCTTGATCGTTGACCCATGAATGAAATAGACTTGTCATTTGGGGCGCACAGTGAAAGCTGTAACCAAGCCCACAAAATGCGTCAAATGTGTTTTTTTCATCGATTTTCAACTGCATTTTAGAATTTTTTTTTTTTCTTCCTTCCGCTTCCCAGTACAACGGCAATCGAATATTTCTACCATCACTACGAAGCGCAATTTGTTACCAGAAAATAAGCCATCACATAGCTCTGTACACGGAAAAAAAAAAAGTTATAGATTTTTGAAGGTGTGGAGTGAATAAAACGCAAAAACGAACAGGGCCTGGTCCTTAGGGTTAATATATAAATACTAACAGATGTTCTACCAGGAGAAAACTAAAATATCTGTTGTTTCACAGCTTTATCCAATCTAGTAATCCCAAACTTCACACCCTCTTCCCATATTGTAGACACAACCCCCCCATGTTCAATGTTAAAACCCCTACCTTCTCACACATACAAGCATGCGTGAGCAGGGTACCTTAGTCCCTGTTCACACTACAACAAAAACAAGAATTTAGTTCATTATTGGCCAATCAATTCGAAAGATTAACATCTTTAAGGTAATTTATCTTCATGAAGGGGTATATGTGTTCCACTCCCTTTATTGAAAAAAAAAAAATTTTTTTTTTTGCATACTCACTTTAATAGAAATCATAAATATGTCAACCCACACACCTTGATCCAATGTTAACAAAAACCATACCTATTATATTTATATCGAACTAGAGGGATATTCTTCCATATCCCATATGTACAATAGGTATGTTTGTTACATATCTATTCTGTTCCATAAGGAATATGAGTATCCTCCACGTCCATATTAACTTATCCATTTATGTAGTGTTCATCTGATGTTAGTAATCCTATGGTTGGTACAACACTATTTTTCTAGATCTCCTTCAAAAAACATTTCAACTCAAATCTATATTTAAACCACCCGGTGTTAAAGGCCCTAATAATATATCTCTGTCCCTCCCTTCGACTTAATTTTACATTTATTTGTTCTCCCCGCCATGTTGTTTTTAACCTTTTCTACTTTCACTGCCAGAACTCGCAGACACTAGGGTCTGAATTGGTACCCTTTTAAAGTGTGCAGAAACGCTATGACTCATGACCCCCCTTTTTTGATATTTTCGGCAATGTTCGGCAATTCTTTGTTTTATCAATCTTTTCGGGCCGTTCTCCCTACATACCCCAAATTGCAGGGACACATTAAGAGATAAATTACATTCATTTGTCCACAACAATTCATCCGATATTCAATTTACCTTTGTTGCCCAGTTACCCCTCCTTGTCAGTTCTATTTTTTAATTTTTACTTGTTTCGTTTCTTTGCAGCCTTACATATTTTACAATGTGCAAACTTATTATCTATCACCCAACATCTAGATTGTCATCCTTAATATAGCTATTGGTGAGTATGCCCTCAGGCACGGTGCTCTACACGACAACCACTCTTGGTTTGTCTATTAATTTATCCCCTCTTCCACCCCCGGGTCCCCCTTAAGTACATCCCAGTGCTTTTTGTATATGATCTGACCTTTAAAACGCTTCCTTAGATTGTAGTGACGAACATAGGATTAATTTTAATTTTTATCCTCCTCTATTCTCTTTTTTCTTTATTTCAAAAAACAATCATTTCGTGTATCCCCTTTCTTCTAAATCTCTCCTTGATAATCGCTACTTGTTGTTCTCTATCCTCCATATTTGGTACAATTTTTCTCAATCCTCCTAATTTGGCCCCGAGGAATTGATCGATCCCGGTCTGTGGTGACAACTGTCAATTGAATAAAACTATTCACATCTACGGGTTTTAAAGTAGTTCCTGCTTTTTATTCTACATCCCTCGCGAATAGTTTCTAAGTCTAAAAGTTAATAGTGTTTTCATCTCTTTCATGGGTGAAATCAATTATATTCATTGTTTGTTTAATATAATTCATGAATTCATTCAATTCATTATCAGTACCTTCCATACTATTATGCAGTCATCAATAATTGTTTAAATAAACAATATTGTTCGAGAAGGTATTTCTTTTTCACCAAAGATAATCCTCCTCCCATTTTTCCTCATGTACAGGTGTGCGAACGACGGGGCAAATTGGCCCCCATGGCCGTTTCCGCCAACCTGTACATAGAAATGCATCATCATACCAGGTTGGTTTAAATATAGATTTGGAAAGTTTGAAATGTTTTTTGAAGAGATCTAGAAAAATAGTGTGTGACCACCATTATGGATTACTAACCATCAGATAACACTACATAAATAGGATAAGTTATATGACGTGGAGGATACTCATATTCCTTTATGGAACATATAGATATGTACAACACTACCTTCATTGTACATATGGATATGGAAAATATCCCTCTAGTTCGATATAAATATATATGTATGTTTTTGTTAACATTGGATCAATTGTGGGTATTGACATATTTATATTCTATATAAAGTGAGTTATGCAAAAAAAACTTTTTTTTTTTTTTTTTCAATATAGGGATGGAAACATATACCCTTCATTGAAGATAAATTTACCTCTTAAGATGTTAATCTTTCGAATTGAATTGGCCAATAATGAACTAAATCTTGTTTTTGTTGTAGTGTGAACAGGGACTAAGTTTCCTCCTGCTCACGCACTGCTTGTTATGTGTGTGAAAGGTAGGGGTTAAACCTTGACATGGGGGGTGTGTCTACAATATGGGGAAGAGGGTGGAAGTCTTGAGTATACAGATTGGATAACAGCTGTGTAACAACAGATATTTTATTTTTCTCCTGGTAGAACCTTCTTGTTAGTATTTATTATTATAAATATTGTATGTATACAAATAGTTTGCTAAATGGTCTGATGTATCTATTTTGTATAGAATGGAAGACAGTAATTGTGCTATGTTACTAAGGTAATCAAAAGATTGAGAGGTACTAGACCAGCACGCCCCGAAGAAGCCTTGGTAGCGAAACCTGGGTCGGGCGAACTAGCGAGTCTGGCGTCCACAAGGTGGATTTTATATGCGCATGTTTTTATTCTCTTTTGTGAGTATTTTTTAATAAAATACCTCCATATATTTGAAACAACTACCCTATCTGCTGCTTAATCTCTTCTATAGTAGCTGTACACTATTTGGCTACAGGATGCAAGAAAACGCAGCTTAAAACTGTCTGAATAGCGATCTATTCCCATCCAAATACCGTTTGTGTGGAAGTGTACTGAAGAATTTGGAACATAGTTGGGAAAGGAGTGAAATCATCGATTTATCAAAGGATATATAAAAGGACACACAAGGAGCTCCGGTCAGACTGTTTTATTTCTACCAATTGCTAGATGTGGGATCCATCTGTGACTGTTTGGCAGCTCCTATAGGGGATAGTGTGCATCATAAAAACACTTTTTCTAATGTCTGATCTTTGTTGGTGGACTTTGACCAAGTGATCTTCTCACAGCTTACGGCTACTCCATCTTTGCTAAATCTTAGTACCAGGATCTTGATAAAGTCTGCTTGCACAAGGAAGGTCTACAGAAAGTCTTGGCCCATTCCCTAAAGAGCATGGTGTCCTGCGGTTAACGAACCCAAGCTTGGTCAACTGTCAAAGCTGGAACTGGTGTAGTAATCAGTCTGTTTGGATTTTGATGGACATATTCTTCAAAAACAAAAAATGTGACCTTGTCTGAACCTAAAGGACTGGTAACTAGTAAACCAACACTTGGTTCCTTCTTCAGGGTTCTCCTAAAGCAGCTGTGGTCTTCTTCAGGACGATTGGTCTAGTACAGTGTAGTGGTCCCTGAAGCAATCTGTAGCCATTTTAGTTCAGACTCAATGGGGCAGACAAAAAAAGCAACAGGGGCAAACAGGGCAAAGCTGAGGGTGATAGTAATGTTTACTTCAATAATATTCAATGGGGGTAAATGTGATCCCATATGTAAACCACAAGTGAGAAAATAAGGACAACCAGGTACCTGCTACACATTATCCTTATCAAAAGGTGAATTGCTGTTGATGTAAGATCTGTCGTTGTCTGAGACCTTCGTCAGGTTTCATAGGAATACGTTGTGTAAGTCGGTACCAGCAGAGCACATCTGCCTCTGCCGTCACGTCAGCAGCCATTATCAGGTCGGCAGCCCGTGCGCCTCTCCCGTCATGTCATTATTTACAGGAGTTGTAGTGTGAGATGTCACCGTGACATCCTCCGCTTCACCCGTACATCTGTCATTCAGCTGACATCTCCTAAGTGCCACATGTGATGCCCGGGCTGCACCTGCTCACAGGCACAAGACATGGAAAATTACTTTGGCGTCCAGATGCCACAACGTCACCGGAATAACCGCGATGACTGTAGCGGGAGCCATGAGAGGTTAATTCATTGTAAACATTTAGAGGCTGCTGTGACAATGAGATCCTACAAAGAGGAATCAAATCCCAGCGGAACAATAGAAACCTGGTAACTACATATCAACCTCCGATGGGGAGGGGGGGTCCTGCTGTAGTCGGGGAGAGGTAACCCCTTCATGACACTGTGCGAAAGGATACGATTATCTTATTTAACAATTTAATGGCCATAAATTATTGTTTTACTTTATATGTTGTCACATTTATTCAAGAATAAATTCATATAAAATATTCTTTAAATTATATGTGATAATATAGATTATGGGGCTCATTTACTATTGGTCGCGGATTGCACTTTCGTCGTACTATTCGGCTTTTTCAGGATTTGCGCAGCTTTGACAGGTATTTAACAGGGGTCTGTGCTGGGATTGTGTTGCACGCGATCGGATTTTGGTGCAGCCGGGCTGCTTCCATGCGACAGAGATTGAGGGCGGGGCATTGGACGATCCGACGGATTCGGACTGAGCGCGGGATTTAACGTTCAAATTGTGTCGCAAGACAATGCACTTACATGCACCAGGAAGAAGAAGGTGAACTCTGGCGGATCTGAGCGGGGAAGCGACACATGCAGGATATCGGGCGCACGATCTTAGTGAATCGCAGCACAGTGCATGATCGTCGGACAATGCACTTTCGGTGAACTCCTCGGATCGGGTAAGTAAATGTGTCCCTGTATATGTAAAACAAGAAAAAACGACAACCCTAGAGTTTGTGCTCAGCATCGGCAATTAGAGATCTGTGGTGCACCCCAAGGAGCCAGGAAAGCTGCTTAAAGGGGTTTTCCAAGGAATTTGTGTTGAAGTCTTCAGGATCAGTCATCATCGGATGGATCTGGGAGAGCATTGTCTATTGAGAGCTCCTCGCGGATAGTTGAAGAGCAGGAGATCTATGACCGAGCCCTGAGGGAATAGAAAAAACCCCATAAAAGCCACATTTTGTTGTTGCCTCGTCGTAGACACAACTCGCGTCCCTGACATATTTATCACTTGGCCATGTATCCGGAAGAATGATCAGTGATTGGTTTTCCAGGAAACGTCTCCGACACTGACACATGACGACTTTCGTATATAAAGACAGGTTCTTCTTTACAGCTTCTTCTCTGCCTGTGGCATAGTAATACCTCCAGGACGTGTGTGTAACCCCCGACTAGGCCCAAACACAGTATACATGTAGACAGCATGGATTATACAACATCACTGATCAGCGCTCCCCCAGGGGAATTTCTTATCGACCCCCTTCCCTGCCCTAGACCACCAGGGGACATAACATTTGCCTACATTTTTTAGCATCCACGGGAGAATGGGATTCACAGGAACAAGCTGGGTTTCTCATTGAGCCTTTAGAGGGGTTGACCACTTTGTCATTTGTTTTTTGTAATATGTGTGTGTAAGAGTGTGGAGGGGGCAGGATATGAGGTAATTTACCAATATCCATTATAAGGTTTGCTCCGCTTTCCTAACATGTAACGTGAAGCCTTCTGTTCTTTTATCTCATCAGCCGGAGATTCCTGACTTTAAAATGGCCGCAGATGGAGGTTCATGTGATCTCTATCTGTCCATGCACAATTGCTCTGCCAGGACCTTGTGATGGTAATCATGAATATAAGATTAAGGTCCTGGCAGGGTGATTGTTCATGGACAGATAGAGATCACATGACCCTCCATCTGCAGCCATTTTATGGTCACGAATGTCTGGTAAAAGATGGGAGGCTTCATCTTATATATCAGGAAAGCAGAGGAGAACTATTAAAAGATGTATATTGGTAAATTACCTAATATCCCACCCCCCCCATGAGGTAAAGTGGCCAACCCCTTTTACTATCCAGACTGTAACTGCCAGGGAATGTAGCAGCAGGACTGTTATATATGGATGTATATCGAGGACTTTGGCACTGATGAGGCATCCTCACACTGCTGTGCTAGGGTAAGCTTTGGTAATGGCGGACATGAGTGGAGCAGTTGTACAGAACCGCTGTGTAGAACCTTGCTATAGATAGACTGGACTCATACGTATCCTCGCAACAGGGCTGCCAAGTGGGGACCACTGCCTACTGCTGTGGGGAGGTCATTGCAGTGTTGGTTCCGGCTTTTTAAGTTACAATTCTATAAACTTTCAGCCTTGAAGCAAAAGATTTGTATGTGTAATTTTTGGTAGGGTGAAATCATCATTGCACCTGTGCCAAAAAAGTACAGATTTGTCCCAAAAAATCCAGTCTAAAACTCTTTCCGACATTTTAATCAAGGCTTTTAGACCATTGTTTGGCACTTTTGCGGCTCGTCTGACAAAGGGGCATGGTCTCCAGAAAGGGGTGTGGTAGTTTGTGTGCAGCAAAAAAATAAGGGGGGTGCAACACATTGGGGCACATTTACTGACCCGTCCCGTTGCGATCCCCGAGGTGCGTTGTCCAACGTGGATTCGGAGCTGCCACTAAGATCGTGCGTCCAATTTCCTGCATGTGTTGCTTCCCCGCTCAGGTCCACCGGAGTTCACCATCTTCTTCCCGGTGCATGTAAATGCTTGGCTTGCGACACAATTTTGAATGTTAAATCCTGTGCTTAGTCCGAATCAATCGGGTTGTCCGACGGCCACGCCCCCAATTTATGTCACATGAAATTAGGCGCAATTGCGCCAAATTCCGATTGCGTGCGCCAAAAATACCCAGTTAAATGCAGCGAAACCGGGAAACCCGAAGAAAATGCAGTCCGTGGACCCTTAGTAAATGTGCCCCATTGTTTCCTACAGTTTAGAGCTAAAAGCAGGTCTATAAGTAGAACACAACAGTCTTATATTCCCCTCATATGTAGTGCTTCAAGGGCAGTGTGTGTGAGCATGTGCTTGTTATATATGCAGTATGTGTCCAGCATGCTAGTGGTGTAAGTGCAACATATCTATAGCATGTAAGCAGGCTGCTTAAAACAGGAATTTTTGACGCCCCCGTGTCCCATCATAATTATTAGAGTTTACCATCATGCACTATATAACATACATATCAATGTCTCCAACAAAAGAAGGTTAGTCAGTGACATAGTCAGAAGTGGCATCCACCAACTTACAGGTAATAATCTTAACCTTCGGGTACACAACTTCCCGCCAACTTCTCCTGACTTGTATTTGTATTCATCTCAAGAAGTATTCAGCTTATTGCAGCACATCTCCACACTGCACCCCTAAAAATACCACAGTCACTTAAAAGGAAGGTCATTTGTTATTACGTTTGGACACTATAACAGGCCTGAAGTTAGCAAGAGACACTCTATGACACAGATCAGGTGCCCAGATGGCACCAAAAGTGGTTATATCAAAGATATTGCCAATATTCTGTTGCATTGTTTTATAATCTGTTATGAATGATATTATTTAATTTGTACTATCCATTAACACCCATTTCTTTTTGGAAACTATAAAATAAAGATATTTGGTTGGGGGCTTTCAGATCTCTTTACATATAGTGAGTGATGTCTTTGTCATCTGCATAACAATTATGTCCAACACTGCGCTCCTAAATAATATATACACCACAATAAATCAGATTGTTCTGCCTGCATATTACTTCCATGTGCCTCTATGTTAGTGGTGAAAATGCTGAATATTTTGTGGGTGTATAAGTGGTGAATATGCAGCATGTGCATGTCTACAGTATGTAAGCAGTGCATTTATTGCATGTATCCAGCGTGAATGCGACATGTTAGATGTGTAAGTGCATTTACAGTGTGTATGCATGTAGGTAGGGCCCACCTACACTTATAACAAGGGGGTTTCTGCCATGTTCTTGCAAATATCATCAATGTATGACCAAGAATAAATCAGGATAAGCAATATCCCAGTATACAGGATGTCCTGCCAGGAATAGCAGAAGCATGGCCGCCACTGCCGATTAATACCGCCATCCCCACATTTCTCCTGTCGTATATACACACTACATATAGGTGATCTATCCAGCACTTTTCCCCCATTCCTTGCCTCATTCCTAGCTCTGTGAATTAAAAGCCGATCCATTACTCCGCCTCTGACAATCATTAAATGTGATGGATCATCCTCTTTACGGCTAATGCCGCTGACAGACGAATGGAAGCCGGAGTCCGTATATTGAGATTTCACGTTCGTTTGCTGTAAAGAATGTCCAAATGTATCAGCAAACACCTTGTTTATGGTATTAATAAAGTTTTATTAGTGTAATGCTACGCTCCTTTCTGGTCTCTGTCACCGTGAATGATATAACTCCCTCATTGCACCCGTGAAGCCGAGTATCTTTCATCCTGAGCTTTATGGCAATTTCCAGTCTATAAACATTATTAATATGTGGAGGGGCTCCGCTTTATTAGTAGTCGCTGATAGAAAGCCTCGCTTTATCGGAGAATCTTACAAAACACAAAGCTATTATACATTGGATTTCTCTTATTAAATTATTTATGGGTTTGGCCTTCCTATTGACCCCCCGCCCACTCCCCCTCCCCCCCAACGCTTTCGGAAACATCCTTCCTGGGTCCAATTTTTTAATAGTGTGATGTTATTTCAAGTTTAATTGGTTTCTGAAGTTTTAATTTCTATGTTTGATATTTTAGGCCCTCACCTGCGGGGGGCAGCAGAGGACCGGGGAAGGGGGCGGGGGGTAGTGCACTCATTTTTCAATGCCACTTGAAAAATATGGTAGGTACGATGGCAACCTCCGTACCAACCTCAAATAAAAGCAAAAAATAAAAATAACTATATACATTTAATAAAACTGAAAAAAAAAAACAACCAAATAAAAAAAAGATACATTTCGTGATCTGGTTTTAATCCGTCGCAACAAAAATTGTCGACACATTCCCTGTAAGAAGACGTTCTCATAATTAGACACGTTGCTGTATTAAAAACTTAATTTCTTGACTTGTCTACTCTGCAAAATCTCAGTTATATCGTATTCTTTATAACAGACAGCAGAAAAATCATACTTTTTTTCACTATAATTATGCACATTTATTAATAAGAGAGATAAACGGAGGACATCCCACCATATGTATCCAAAGTAATGATTCTATCCTAACAGACAGTAGGTTATGGATACACTTAGGCATCAGACACGTTTGGCTGAGGACTAACCCCAAAACAAGTTCAAGTGATCCTGTTGATTTTTAGCCTTTAAAGGGAACCTGTCACTGGTCATGTAATTTTTAGCTGGTGACAGGTTCCAATAGCTTAAGCTATGGCAATTTTAAAAATGCCTTTGTCAGCATTCTGAATAATTTCAGCAGTTAATAATAGTTTATTAACTGCTAGTTTATTAACTGCTAATAAGTTAATAATAGTTTATTTCACATTATCTGGCTCCCTGCTAGCAGCATGTTGTGAGTCCTGGGGAGAGGGGCAGCTGCAGCCTGTGTGTGCCTGTATCTCCTCATACATTCTTCCTTTCCTCCACACCATCCCTCTCTTACCTGCTCAATGCTTCTCAAGGCACACACAGGCTGCAGCTGCTCCCCCCTGGACTCACCACATGCCACTAGCAGGAAGGCGGTAATGTAATAAAAACTTATATAAACTACAGCAATCAGCATATCAGAGGCTATTGTACTCCATCACCAGCTAAAAATTGTGAAATCTAATTTGACTGATCTTTACAGGTTACCCTTAATGTTTTTACCTTTTAACCCATATTTGAGGAATTAGACTATGCTGAAACAAGATCAATTGGCCACCACCTCTCATACTTCTGGTATTAGCTGGACCAGAAGGGTTAGAAGATGCTGGTTAAAGGCTTCAAGCAGGAAATAATTCTAGATGGGTTAAGGTCAGGACAGATGGAAGTTACTGATGGAGTCCAAAGTACAAGCTGAAAGACATCAGGGTAGGGCTGGTCATCATAAGTATCATGCCCAGCGCCAGCCCAAGGGTGCTGGAGGGGCCCACACGGATCCCCGGATGAATTGTGCCAGTGTCGCTTTAAGACACTGGTACAAACGATCACCATCCGGTTTGTGTACTTTTCTGCCTCTATGCTGCACTCGTCAGGAGAGCAGCATAGAAGCAGAATCCAAAGCTCACCTTTCCTCGTTCCCCCGAAGCTGCGCTCCGAACTGTATGCGACGGCTCTGAAGCCGGCGCACATGATGATGTCATCAGATCACGGCTTCCGAGCCGGCGCGTACGGCAGGCACATGCCGAGGAAAGAAGGCAGCTACAGGCGCTGCTCTGGGGGAATGAGGAGAGGTGAGGTTTTTTTCTTTCCCTTTGCAGTGGGGGGCCAGAGTGGCTACAGTGGGAGGGAGGGGGGCAGTGTGGCTACAGGGGGGGGGGGGCAGTGTGGCTACAGGGGGAGGGGGGGCAGTGTGGCTAAATAGGGGTGACACTGTCTGGCTACGCAAGGTATTACAGTGTGGTTATGTAGGTCGTAGACAGTGGGGCTAATGTAGGGAGACCCACGAAAGGGCCCACTAAAGCTCAAGGGGCCTACTAAAACCTGGAGTATGTAACCATTTTGCCACCAGACTAATTTTGTTTAGGGGTAATCCCAAGGGTGGCATCCAAATGACCCTACCGGACTTTTAACTTTTAACTCTGGTTGGCGATCTGGCCATGACTTGATCAAAATGCCACTACCCCTCATAGCACTATTATAAACTGGACCAGACCATATGCTGGTGGAATAATATTACAAAGGCTGAGTCTGGGGCAGATTTATCAAGCAGTCTGAAAGTCAGAATATTTCCAATTGCCCATCACAATCACAAATCACAGCTCCCCTTTAAAATATTCATGAGCACCGGTGAAATGAAAGCTGAGCTGTGATTGGTTGCCATGGGCAACTGGAAATATTCTGACTTTCAGACTGCTTGATAAATCTGCCCCTCTATGTTTGATATTTTAGGCCCTCACCTGCGGGGGGCAGCAGAGGACCGGGGAAAAGGGGGGATGCATTTTGTTATCTGGTTTTAACCCGTCATAACAAAAATTGTCGACACATTCCCTTTAAGAAGACGTTCTGATAATTAGACACGTTGCTGTATTAAAAACTTAATTTCTCGACTTGTCTACTCTGCAAAATCTCAGTTATATCGTATTCTTTATAACAGACAGCAGAAAAATCGTACTTTTTTTCACTATAATTATTAATAAGATAGATAAACGGAGGACATCCCACCATACACATCCAAAGTAATAATACTATCCTAACAGACAGTAGGTTATGGATCCACTTAGGCATCAGACACATTTGGCTGAGGACTAACCCCAAAGCTGTTACAATTTCAAGTGATCCTGTTGGTTTTTGGCCTTTAAAGGGAACCTGTCACTAGGTATGTAATTTTTAGCTGGTGACAGGTTCTCGAAAGCTTATGCTATGGCAATTTTAAAAAGGCCTATGTCAGCATTCTGAATAATTTCAGCAGTCTATAATAGTTTATTTCACATTAACTGGCTCCCCGCCAGCAGCATGTGGTGAGTCCCGGGGAGAGGGGCAGCTGCAGCCTGTGTGTGCCTGCATCTCCTCATACATTCTTCCTTTCCTCCACACTATCCCCCTCTTACCTGCTCAATGCTTCTCAATGGAGAAGAGGAGACTGAGACATAGGCACACACAGGCTGCAGCTGCTCCCCCCTGGACTCACCACATGCCACTAGCAGGAAGGCGGTAATGTAATATAAACTTATATAAATTACAGCAATCAGCATATCAGAGGCTATCGTACTCCATCGCCAGCTAAAAATTGTGAAATCTAATTTGACTGATCTTTACAGGTTACCCTTAAGGTTTTTACCCTTTAACCCCTATTTGAGGAATTAGACCATGCTGAAACAAGATCAATTGGCCACCACCTCTCATACTACTGGTATAAGCTGGACCAGATGGGTTAGAAGATGCTGGTTAAAGGCTTCAAGCAGGAAATAATTCTAGATGGGTTAAGGTCAGGACAGATGGAAGTTACTGATGGAGTCCAAAGTACAAGCTGAAAGACATCAGGGCAGGGCTGGTCATCATAAGTATCATGCCCAGCGCCAGCCAAAGGGTGCTGGAGGGGCCCACACGGATCCCCGGATGAATTGTGCCAGTGTCGCTTTAAGACACTGGTACAAATGATCACCATCCGGGTTGTGTACTTTTCTGCCTCTATGCTGCACTCATCAGGAGAGCAGCATAGAAGCAGAATCCAAAGCTCACCTTTCCTCGTTCCCCCGAAGCTGCGCTCGGAACTGAATGCGACGGCTCTGAAGCCGGCGCACATGATGATGTCATCAGATCACGGCTTCCGAGCCGGCGTGTACGGCAGGCACATGCCGAGGAAAGAAGGCAGCTACAGGCGTTGCTCTGGGGGAATGAGGAGAGGTGAGGTTTTTTTCTTTCCCTTTGCAGTGGGGGGCCAGAGTGGCTACAATGGGAGGGAGGGGGGCAGTGTGGCTACAGGGGGAGGGAGGCAGTGTGGCTACAGGGGGAGGGGTGGCAGTGTGGCTACAGGGGGGGAGTGTGGCTACAGGGGGAGGGGGGCAGTGTGGCTATAGTGGGGGCAGTGTGGCTACAGGGGAGGGGGCAGTGTGGCTACAGGCGGAGGGGGGCAGTGTGGCTAAATAGGGGTGATACTGTCTGGCTACGCAAGGTATTACAGTGTGGTTATGTAGGTCATAGACAGTGGGGCTAATGTAGGGAGACCCACGAAAGGGCCCACTAAAGCTCTGTCGCCAAGGGGCCTACTAAAACCTGGAGTATGTAACCATTTTGCCACCAGACTAATTTTGTTTAGGGGTAATCCCAAGGGTGACATCCAAAAGACCCTACCGGACTTTTAACCTTTAACTCTGGTTGGCGATTTGGCCATGATTTGATCAAAATGCCACTACCCCTCATAGCACTATTATAAACTGGACCAGACCATATGCTGGTGGAATAATATTACAAAGGCTGAGGTCAGGGCAGGTGGATGTCAGTGGTAGAAGGTGTCTGAGGTCAGGGCAGGTGGATGTCAGTGGTAGAAGGTGTCTGAGGTCAGGGCAGGTGGATGTCAGTGGTAGAAGGTGTCTGAGGTCAGGGCAGAGTCAGTTCAGAGTCATGGAAGGTTTTGAAAGTCACCAAGAATTAGTATACACAATGATATGTCAGAGACATTGTCATCTAAGTCCAGGTCAGGAATCATCCCAAATCATAAAATTCCCCAAAGATGAGAGGTGACAATCATGAAATAGAGATACTTTACCGGAATTCGATTTTGCCACCACATTGTGATTCCAAAGTCAATCAATGGTGAAGCTTTAAGATCTCGCAGTCCTAGTTGTAGATAATGTTGGGAACTTCTGCTGGTTGTTGTGGTGGCCCTCTGGGTGAAAGCGAACACTGATCACCTGGCCATTTACCTCAAATAATCTAAAAAATGTATAATGATAATAAAAATTTCACAAATATCATACACACCGCTGGTGAAGGATCTTTGCAGGACACGAATGTTTCCCCTTGGCGTCAGGAGCTTGTTTCTCTTTCCGGATAGTAGATGTCTACAGAGCCTCATTTCCCTCATTATTAAGTGGATGATTAATAATTATCTCTATTAATTGTCACTGTTCTCCCGCTAATTGTGATCAATTCACATTTATTACAGCCTTGTTATGTCCTTAAACCATATTAGTGGGATTGCCTTGTGGAATACAAAGCAGGCGCCTGGTTTTTCATGCAGGACGGACTCAGGCTGTAGGACCTTCTGAGGACAAGAACCATAGTCAACAACAACTATTGAGGATGAGAAACAAATCATGTGGTGATATGGTCAGATGCCATATGCAATAAATAAATAGCATCTTGAGGAGAATATCTGGTCATGGGTCGTGTTGGTTGTTCACTTTTTGGTGGGAATAGTCCAAATTGTCCTTGATTAGGTTATCAATATTTGATCGATGTATGACACCCAATACCCTGTTTTAAGAAACTGTAGCCGAGAGCTGTGGTCTTTCTACTGCTACCCATGCAGTGCCTTTTATATAGTGGCGGTGCTTGGTATTGCAGCCCCTTCCTCTTGAGCTGCAACCAGGCTAAGGAGAAACTGTCCCATCTAACCAGTTTGGTGTTGGCTTAATCCCAAGGGTTTACCCCAAGTTTCTTCATTGGTTTTCACCCTTTAACCCCTGTGCAGGGATCTGGGCTTTGCTGTGACAAGGACACAGGCATGCAAGTAATTTGGCTCTAGGTGGCACATGGCACAGGTGGGTCAAAGTACGCCGAGACGAAGCACCAGGTGTCCGGCAGAAAATAGTCAAACAATCCCAGTTCAAGGCTGGTGACAATTTGCTGAAAACCAAGTACAAGCCCTAGGTCAAGCTCAGGCAGAATCCCATGTATAGGACTGAGGTTGGAGCACGCCGATAATGGAGAAGGTCAAGTCAGACGGAAGTCAATAGAGCAGAATTGGAGCCTCCAGAAATCCAGATAACAGCAGAAAAGTATTTCTTTCTAAGGACACTCTGGACACTGTCAATAGGTGAGGGTGCTTATTATTACTAGGGGTTGGTGGGGGACATATTTGAAGGGGGGCCACGCTGGACTTTGAAATCTCTAGAACTGACGTGTTACGACCAAGAAGCTGGAGGACAGGAGGAGGAGGAGGATGTGACTGGGCCAACAGGACAGCGGATATGGCAGGAGACATGGTGGTGGACATGAATCTTCACTGTCACAGTCATCAATTGAGATAATGTCAGAGACCCTCACCAGAGAAGTGAACCAGGTGCTTACTCTTTCGCCCATGGAGGACCGTAGCATTTCAATGTTGACCTATCCTAAAAGAAAGGATGTAATTATTTGAATTCTCCCAAAATAATCTTCAAAATCTACCTTTAACTTCACAACATCACTTGTTTTATACAAAGGTTCTGAAGGAACTCTACAGGGAAGTTGTTCCAGACATTTCGGGGAACTAAGCAAAGATCTTCTGGATGTAGATTCACTGAAATCCTTTTGTCTCCTAATGGAATCCAACGCTGTCAGTGTTTTAAAACTTCTGATTACACTCCTTTTAAAACATTTTGGACTTCGCACCAATCTTCCTTCCCCCAACCTTAAACTTTTGCAGAGAACTGCACATACGTGAAGTAAAAAACCTACTAAAATCTAACAAAAATTCCCTACTATGATCATACAAAAATAAATGACTAAAAAGTAGGAATAAAGAAAATAATAAAACTGAAAAATACAATAGTAAACTAAGAAATCACTTAAATTGCACTTAGTTTGTTGTCTTAAGGTGTAATATAAAATGTTAAATGTTATGCAGTGAAACATCGTATCACCGTGGAAAAAAAAATAAAACAAAAGGCACATCATTTTATATCGGATGAAATAACTCTTTATCTTGACGTGCAATTTGCTATTATTATATCCCTGAGCCTAAATCTAAGAAAAAAAATCTAATAAAAAAATCATATAAAACCGTAACACCGTAATGCAGTCAACGGAAGGCAAAAAGACTCCGTATATCATCCTCAAGGTTGTGAGAAGTTTTCTGTATAAAATCAGAAGTTGTGTCGCCTCGGGTGTCCCACGGATGATCTCGATCCATCCGGTCTGCATTGGCAGAGTACATAGGACGAGAGGCATAGCATCACGGTGCAGGGATGGTAACCACCTGCGCTATTGTGATACATTGGGGGTCATTTACTAAAGGCCCGATTTGCGTTTTCCCGACGTGTTACCCGAATATTTCCGATTTGCGCCGATTTTCCCTGTATTGCCCCGGGATTTTGGCGCACGCGAACGGATTGTGGCGCATCGGCGCTGCCATGCACGCTGAAAGAAAACCCGACGGATTCGGAAAAACCGCTGCATTAAAAAAAAAAAAGTGTTGCGGGACTCGCGCTTACCTGGACTAGGAATAGGCCGGTGAACTTCAGGGCATTCTGGCGGACCTCGGGGAACTTCAGCACAGCAGCGCCACCTGGTGGACGTCGGAGGAACTACCTTAGTAAATCGCCGGAAGACCCGAATCCACCGCAGAGAACGCGCCGCTGAATCGCGAATGGGCCGGGTAAATAAATCTGCCCCATTATCTTTATCACTGCGATATTGACTTGTTTGCCTTATTAATATTGCGGAGAAGATTGAAGGGTTATTGTGAGACAAGAAGCCGTCTGTATCCAGCCCGGTGCTGAGCCAAGCATTTCTTCTAATCATCACACAGGGATTTGCATAATTATCATTTTCCACTTATGTAATAAACCTCAGATACTTCAGGCGCTTTATTTTTTTTTCTGGAAAGGCGAAAAATATTGCAAAGTTGTCAAAAAAAATCCCACTGAGGTAGTCAAAGTTTTGCTGCCTTCCTCAGATGTCCATACACTATATATATATATATATTGTGAGACACTGAAGGGGTTAACTGTGGATGGGTGGTATGTTTCCCCTAGGTTTTGCTATTATGCGAGGCCTGAGTGCCTGAGGTTGTGTTGTCCAGCACCCTTGGCACAGGTGGTGGGAACAGCCCAATAAGCCCCATATAAAAGCCGCTCAGCAGAGGAAAGTGTTGTATCTCTGCGAAGGAGGCTGGAGAGCACGCGCCCTGACCTCTGTGCCTGAAAACAGCAAAGTGTTTGTTAGTGGTGAGTCAGAAGAACATTGTATAGTTAGCACCGAGGTAGGATATTTATTTAGTTTTTTATGCCTGAATGTGAAGGCTGTTTTATTTTTCCTGCTGAAATAAACGCAGGCGAGACCTGTGTTGGACTGTAATTTGGTGTCACATCGTGAACTGCATCACAGCACCCCACTACCACGGTCTCTACTGGGACCACAATCTCCCACATATGGTATGCTTCGGATTGCTGGGCAGTTCAAGGCAGTTCAAAAGACACACACCTGAAAGGCTCGCGCTACATCCTGCAACATTGCATGGCCTGGTGAAAGCAGAAGGCAAAATGCAGGATAACGCCAAGATGGAGGACTTATTAATATGTAAATACGCAAGAAGAGTCCCAGGCTAATCGGCAGCTGCAAGCAAGCCAGCTCCAGCAGGGCAGGGGGGGAGGTCCCGCCAGCAGCAAGCCATGTTCCAAGCTGAGGAGGAGAGGTCCCGCCAGCAGCAGGAAGAAGTCCGAGCCATGTTCAGCTGATGATGGAAAAGTTTCCGGCATTTTATGGCAGCACCGCAGCGATAGACTACGAGGGGTCCCATACTGTTGCAGGGTACCAGGTGGTCCAGCGGTACGCACGGGCTGCAGTACAAAAGCCTTACAAAAAATGCGGCGACGACGTCGTGGAGGCGTAATTCCACCGTGTTCGAGCGAAGTAGCTGAGCGAGAGGATTAACAAAGCTGACGCAGGGGCCAGATTTCCTGACCGTTCCTGACGGGCGCGAAGCGCAGAAGGCTTACTACGACCTGAGTGAAACGGAGGCCCGTGAGTACCCCCAGCTAAAGGAGGAGGTTCTGCGCTCGTCTTGGGGTCACGTATCAAGTTCGTTTCCAGCAGGGTCCACCAGTGGGCTAATCAGACAAACTACCCCCACGCTTCCCAATTGCATGGACCTGATCCATCTAGTCCAGAAGTGGATACAACCAGAGGACTGCACCCAGCACAGATGGAGAGAGAGTGGTCTTGACAAAGTTCACCCGTTCTCTGCCCTCTCGGCTCCCAAGCGATGGGTTGGACAGGCCGGCCCACAAATGCTGAGAACTCGTGTCCCTAGTAGAGAGAATAGGGCTACGGAGGATCTTATCTTACCTCTCCCACACGAAGCAAGTGCCAGTGACAAGGTCAACCAAACCATTGGCAAGACTCCTACTGCGGAAAAGGGGAGAAAGGTAAGGTTGGGAGGGGGTTCATTTGGGGGGCGTGGATACCCAGAAACCCAGTGAGGCTCGTGACAGAGAGTTAGCCGTTCCAGTGCTGGTGGTGATGTCATGAAAAATGGGCCATATTGCTGCCAACTGTCCACTGTCAGTGGAGCAATGACTGCAACCAGGACCCCGTGAGTGTCACTGTTGCCCGGCCGGTTTGGCAGCCGAGTAGCGAGTCACGGATATTGCAGAACCCCAAGTGTGATATGGTCCACAATAGGGGAGTCACACAGTGGAAGCCTGCCTAGACTCCAGGGAGTACTGGGTCAAAATGGGTTGATCTGGATATACAGTGGCGCAAAAGTGGGGGTAGTGTTGTGTATACATGGGGACCACTCGCGAAATCCACTGCTGTCATAACACTAAATACACCTTGTGGTACTATTACCCATGAAGTGGGGGGTTGTGAGGGACCCTGTTCTTGCTGGCTATTATCGGCAGAGACTTACCGGTTTTGGTGTTGGGACCTGGAGACGAAGACCACCTCAGGTGTCGTTGCAGATAATGGACATCAGTAGTCCAGCCTGGCCCTCGAACCTTTGAGGCGATGATACCACACACCAGCATAGGGTGACCCAGCATGTGGTGATGAATTCTCTCCCTAGAGGTCCTTGTGGATGAGGTCGGAGGGCCACGAGGAGGGTAGCCGACCTAGCGGGACCTGAGATTTCCCGTGAAAATTTGGGGGCTGCACAGCTACAAGGACCTACCGTGTTTAAAAGCACGGGGAGAAGGAGGAGAATGTTAAGTTGATAAATGGGGTACATTCAAAATACCAGGGCGTGACAAAATATACCCCTGAATGTGATTGTTGGGAACATGTTGTACAGGGTTGACCAGATACGGGGTGAGGAGTTGAGCACATTGTAGTACCCCAATCTCACCGTAGGCTGGGTGCTATATTGGGCACAATAATATACATGTGCTGAGGAGGGCACTTAGGCTGTTGAGAAGACCCGAGAGGGATCCTGACAGAGATTTTTCTGCACGGGTGTGGGAGGGAGGAGGTAAGACGGGGTATTGTAGCTCATTGCCTGTAGTGCAACATTACTGCCCCGGTGTACCACTTAGGATTCCTCTGGTCCGTTAGCAATCATAGACGGTACCGCTTTTGACGGGTTGCAATGGATTTGGGTGGCCCCCATAGTCAAGTCCACAAGGCGGGCGACCAGATACCAATCCTGGTTATCGGGGATATGTCTCGACGGTACACGGATGCATCCCGTTAAGGAACACCCCTCCAAAAAACATTGACTAGGGAGCTGTTCAGGTATTCGCCCGGTACAGGCCTCCCAATGGAAATCTGAATGACAGGGATCCCCCTTCATGTCTAGAGTAATAAGGAGATCGGATGATTAAATTACTCAGGTTAAAACAGCTCCGACACCTCTGGTGTATCATCCTCAGAAGATGAGCCTGGTCGAGAGGTTTAACAAGACCTTGAAGGGGATGCTCAAAGAGGGTGAGGTCAGGCAAAGAGGGAAAGTCGGGATTGTTTGTTGCCCTATTGATGTTTGCATACCGTGAAGTGTCCCAGTCCATACGGGTTTCTCACCCTATTGAGCTGTTATATGGCCGTATCCCACGTGGGTTTTGGATGTAGCCAAGGAGACCTGGGAACAGGAGAGGACACCCCCAACCGTAGGTGATAGAACAGTCTCCCTTATGCAGGACCGCATTAGCGGCCAGTAACTTGCACTTGTTAAAGAGCACATGACAACGGGCACAGAGGGCCCAGTCAAGGAGTCTACAATAGGTCAGCCAGACTCAGGACCTTACCCAGGCGACAGAGTGCTAGTCTGGTGCCACCGTGAGACAAGTCTATGGCAAAATCTGACAGGACCATATGAGGTCATGGAGAAAGTGGGGGAGGTAAATAACTTACAAGGTATCTCAGCCGGGGAGGAGGAAAACCCGAACAGATTATTACCAGTGGTGAACCTCCTAAAGCCATGGAGGGGAAAGGAGTCCCTCGATGACCGTAGGGAGTAGAAAACTGTCTGTCCCCAAGAAGGGACACAGGAAAGGAGTAGGTGATACCTGATGCCAAGGTGAATGAAGTACAGGATTCCGGGTCCTCTCTCGGGCCAGATCAGAAGCGAAGGAGTTTGTGCCACTCCGAAACGTGAGGTGTTCTCTAAGTTCGTGTCGTAATTCAGTCATCAAGCCTGAATCATAACCGAACCCCACATCCGGGGTACACCAAAAACCCTACCGGGTCCCTGAAGCGCGCCGGCCTGCCCTTATCCGAAGAACATCAGGCAAGATGTTAGACATGGGGGGTTATCGAAAGGTCCAAAAAGTGACTGGTCGAGTCCTGTTGTGTTGATTCCCAAAACCTGATAGGTTCCCTACGGTTCTGCAATGACTGTTGGAGGAAGTGAACAAGGTGTCCAAATTGGTTCTATCCCATGCCCCAGGGCTTGACGAGGTTGATTTTAGAAGACGAATGGACAGGGCAGGCTAGAGTTCTTCTCCACCCCTTGACCTGACGAAAGGGTATTGGCAGCGTACCCCTTACGACAGGGCCAAAGAGAAGACCGCGTTTGTTACTACTGATGGCTTTTTCAGTAGGGCTACTCACCTTTGGGCCTACATGGGGCTCCAGCCACATTCAGAGGGTTAATGGATCTGTGCTAAAACCTCAACGAGGAGGAATATGCCTCGGCTCCCGGGAGGCCATCATAATTATAGTAACGATTGGGCCGAGTCCACCGATGGCCAAGGTGCAAGCAGTGGTAGACTCCCTGAGGGCAGAGGGTTGACAGCGAACCCCAAAAAATGCCTGCACTGGGTCTGAGAAGAGGCCACCCCGTTACCTGGGGTACCATATTGGGCGACGGTGTCATCAAACCCCAAGTAAATAGAGTGGAGGCGATCCAGCAGTGGCCACGACCTATGAGCAAGAAGCAAAGTGAGGGCTTTCCTAGGCACATAGTGGGCTATTATCGACCGATTTATCCAGATTTGCTACCATAGCGGCACCCTGACTGACCTGACCAAGGTTAGCGGGCGGTGATGGTAAAGTGGACGTGAAGAGGCTGAAGGGGGTTTCAGCGACTTAAGACGTTTTGTGCGAGGGACCGGTACTCATCACCCCTAACTTCACCAAGACCTTTATTGTGCAGACTGACGCTTCAGACGTAGGCTTAGGGGTGTCCTGTCCCAAGTAGTGGAGGGTTGAGGAACATCCTGTGACATTCCTGAGCCGCAAGCTCAACCTCCTGAAAAGAAACTATAGCATAGTTGAAGCGGGAGTGCTGGCGATATAAATGGTGCTCTGGAATCCCTGGATGGTATTTATTTCCCCCGCCCTAAGCTTCGTTGAGTCCAGGGATCCAGCCATCTCCTCTCACCGCACCGTGAAGCCCTCTACTGTGAAGTAGCTAAAGAGAGGAACGGCAACCCCGTGGTCACAAGTGCGTGGGTCCTAATTGGTTTGCAGAATTCAAATTCACGGATGAGGACATCGAGTCAGGAAGCTGCATAGCTGAATGCCAGCTCCTGTCTCGGATACCCACTGTTGATTGGCTCCACAACAGCAATAGTGTTTCTCCCCCACAGGGTCAAACAGAGAGGGGGTGATGGGTAGTGAGACAACTGAAGGGGTTAATGTGGATGCGGCCGGTGTAGTTTCCACTAGGTTTTGCGCTATTAGGCCCCGAGAGGCTCGGTCTGAGTGCGAGGTTGTGTGTCCAGCACCTTGGAATCACACAGGTGGTGGGAACAGCCCAATCAGCAGCAGCCCATAAAGACGCAGTCAGACGTAGCTGAAAGGTTAGTCTATCTGGAAGGAGGCTGGAGAGCACGCACCCGACCTCTGTGCCGAAACAGCAGACAGTGTTTTGATTAGTGGTGAGGTCAGGCACCCATAGTTTGTAAGGTTAGCACCCTGACGGGTAGGATATTATTTTGTTTTTTATGCCTGAATGTGAAGGCTGTTTTATTTTGTTCCTGCTGAAATAAACGCAGGCAAGACCTGTTTTGGACTGTACTTTGGTGTCACTGTCGTGAACTGCATCACAGCACCCTGCTACCACGGTCTCTACTGGGCCAAATCTCCCACAATATATATTTATATATATATATATATATATATATACTATTGTCTGGCTCACCGTAAACCCCATGTAGTGCACCCCATTAAGTATCCGCTGCATAGTGCCTCTCTCATATAGCGTCTACGACATTTACCCCCCACATGGTGTCAGCCTCATATACCCCAATATAGGGGGGTAGGGTTGCACGATGCATAAACATCGATACTTGTGTGAGAACAGTTCAATACCAGGTTTCTGTAACTTGTGGTACTGAGGGACTTCTACTGTTCTACAGAACCCTATTATCTGTCTGCAGGTGATTCCCATAGAGCAGACATCGGGCAGGGAATCCTTTTAATAGATGGGACCACGTCATCAAGGAAATACCATCATCTGTCCATATATGGTGTCTCTACGTCTCCCAGGGCTTCCCCAGAGCAAACATCGGGCAGGGTATCCTTTGATTAAATGTGTCAGGTTAGCAGCAGAGCAGGGACCATGTAATCAAGAAGATATCACCATTTGTCCATATATGGTGTTTCTACATCTCCCAGGGCTTCCCCACAGCAGACATTGGGCAGGATATCCTTTGTTTAGATGTGTAGGGTTAGCGGCAGAGCAGGGAGAACGTCATCAGGAAGATATCATCACCTGTCCACATATGGTGTCTCTACATCTCACAGGGCTTCCCCACAGAAGACTTTTGGGCAGGGAATCCTTTGTGTAGATGTGTCGGGTCGGGGAATCCTTTGTAAAGATGTGTCAGGTTAGTGGCAGAGAGATATCACCATCTGTCCAAATATGCTGTCACTACATCTCCCAGGGCTCTAAATTATTTAATAATTTTTCAAGCATATCATTCAGTTAAATTAAATTAATAAAAATGTGTAAGACAAAAAAAAGGGCTCATTCAGACGGGCGTATCTGCTGCGCATCTGTAAAAAATTGCAAACATGATATCTGTGTTCATAGGCCATCCGTTTTTTAACATATGTACCTGTGCAAGCTGTTTTAGCCGCTAAAACGGTGAACAGTCCAACAAAAGTGCAGGGCGCCCCTTAGTAATTGAGCCCCAACGAGTCCGTTTCCCATAGACATTAAAAAACGCTGATCGAAATGATCCCTAAATTATGTAATTTATGTTAACATTCCCAGGATAACCTTTACAACACATATACTACACTGTCACAAAACACTAAAGCTTCTCCTACCAATTCACTGCTCACCGTTATCGATCGCATGTGTTTCAATTAAAATACATATGGGATCAGGCTGAGCCCCGCCCCCCCAGACATTTGTATTGCATTTCTAAACGCAATGTAAACGCCCCATGTGACCACACCCTAAACATTCAGATAATACTTTTTTCTTTTCTTGAAAATATTGTATCGGTATCGAGGATCGTGATACTTCTCTGGGTATTGTATCACACTCAAAATTCTTGTATCGGTGCAACCCTAATAGCAGGACATTTATCAGTTTTCCGGCATAGAAGAACTGAAATAATGATGTTATGTTCCTGCCCTGTGTCTTCACACGTTCTATAAGCCTGTGAACATTTATTCACAGGTTTTTAAGCAAAACTATGCCGGGTCGGACCTTGCATAGTTTTGCATGGCGGTGAGGCTTTCCGACGGATACAGCAAAAGATTTTACGTCTTGATGTATCTGCCAGGACAGGAACGGTGTGGCTTTTATCATAAACCAGTACATGATAATTTCCCCCATAGTGTGTAAAGAAGTCAGTGGAAGGTGGTGGAGGAAGTGTCATTGTTTAGGGAATGTTTTCTGCAGCAGGAGAAGAGCCTCTCATACAGCTACATGGCAGAATGAATGCAAGTGTGTATCAGAACCTCCTTCAACAACACGTGGTTTCTTCCTCATGTCCATCAGTCAATCAGCCAGCAATTTTCATGTAGGACAATGCCCCCTGTCACGCAGCAAAATGGGTAAAGCAGTTCTTTGAAATTAAAACATTAAAACAATGAAATGGCGGCAGCCCAGAGTCCTGATCTAAACCAAATAGAAAACCCCTGGAACATCCTTGGTGACAAAATTATGGGCAATAAACCCACAACAGTCACAGAACTGTGGAAGAGACTGGAAGAAGAGCCGAGCAGATCCCAGCAGAGCAGAGAGACCAGCGATGTCCTGTGGCCGGGGCTGAGGTCCTGTGCTCTCCCTACTGATTGGTGACTACTGGGACCTTCAGTAAATGTAAAGTAGTTTTTGGGCTTAAAGGCACACCAGATTATAAGGTGCACCATCAATAAATGCCAGCTAAAACGTCTAGGTTCATATATAAGGCGCACCGGATTATAAGGCGCACCTGATTATAAGGATGAATGACCAGCAGGTGGCAGACCTGTGCACAGTTCAAGGCAGCTGTTGTCTGTAAGTATGGTTCATATATAAGGTGCACCGGACTATAAGGCGCACCTTTGATTTCTGAGAAAATCAAAGGATCTTTTGTGCGCCTTATAGTCCGGAAAATACGGTAATTATAATCTTTCTCTGTGCTCCAGTCATTTCTGTTCCCTAATTATCATCACATTCTTTGCAAAATAAAGGTTTTATGTTGATACTTTGGTAATTTTGTAAAACCCTGTTCTAGTGACCCGGTGACCCCTCACAAAATATCCATCAAATGTTCATCAATGGAAATTACATTATTTCTGAGAAAATCAAGTGGTCATACGTTGTTCTCTAATTTTTATCTCCAGTGTGTGTTGCCTGCCTCCTGTCTTCCCAGTGAATAGTTATGATTGTGAGTTATGTTCCTTCTCGTATACATTACCCTCTGGTTGAAGAGGCAGGAATTACGTCTGGTGATACACAATTTACCATTTTATTCAGTGTTTCTCGCTGCACTTTCCTCCAGTTTTATGAGACGGAGTTAAGAAAAAAAAATGTGTAATTTTTGGTGCTGGGCTCAGCTCTTCAGGTTCATCTGTTTCATTTGACAGAGTCTATGCAGGGATTTAATTGCTTTCCGTCTTGCGGCCGGTGATTGGGCCACAAACATTGTTCTCTAATTTACTCATTGAACTGTGGCTGTTGTTGATCGTGTTCTGTTCTGCTCCTTTAATGTTCTCTTTAATTCCCTTTACACCGATGGAGGTTTTAATATCTATCGCGACGCTATGGCAGAGGCCGAGCTTATTAAGGAGCTGCATCCTGTCTTCTCATGGACTCCCCCACTTCTTGTTCTCACATTAAGACAAGGAGAGGACACCAGGAAATTACTTTAAAAAGCACAATGGTTGTCACCCAAGAATACCTGCTAGGAGAGTGAGTAAGAGTCTGGGAAATCACTCTGGAAAGGGATTGGAAACCTTTTATGTTACTTATGTCACATAAGGGTTTCTTTTCCTGGCAGAACCTCTCAGAGAGTCAATTGCGTTGGCTTTGGGGGCGCCATTTGTCGCATTGCAGACTAGAAACTGCCTCAAATCTTCATATGAAAGCCGTTTCCCCACAAAGCATACTCCGTCCCTCCGTAGGCCACTGGTCTCACTGTTTGTAGGTTAACCCCCAGCATTTTGTTGAGGATCGGGGTTAATTGGCAATAGTGCCACGACTACTGTTTTCGCAAACAGATTCTTCCCAGTTTTCCCATCTACATGCTGTTCAGCTGGAGACTGGATGCTATGATGTTTCTTATAGAGAGCACATGGATAACTAGAACTATCTCCCGTACATAAACTCAGATCAACAAGTACCATGAAGCTTAGCTGTGAATTCATAGGAGCACGAGAGAGGGAGGTGACGTCACGCGAGAGGCATTGAAGAGGGAGGTGCGGACATGTTGTCCTTACACTCTGTGCTACTAATTATAACTTTCTTTTCTTGGTGATCCCAGCGTGCCAAGATTAGCGACGGACAGCGCCAGGATCAAGGTGAAGAGGTTGAGTATAATATTTTTTGTTTGTTTTTTTATGTGGTTGATTTCCTTCTACTCCCTTGACAGGCTTCTTTCCTCCACAGGGTTGGCATCTTTTCGAGTTGCCACCAAAGTTCTTCTGATGTTCCACAGTTTCATGCAGACTTCCTACAAAAATTCTCTACATGTTATACAGACGCTCCCCAGCTTGTTTGTTCCCTCAAAGATGTTTATTCTCAACTGCATGTTTCTGACCTCGGTTTGAATTACGACTAAGCTTTCGACTCTCAGCCTTGGCCTGTTCGGTTTTAACCTTTGGTTTGTACATTGACTCTACTAATGTTCCTCTTGTCCAGACCTTGGCTTGTCCCTGAACTTTTTCTACCTGACCCCATTGTGCTTTACAGGAACCACTCTTGACCAACCTAGCTCAGTTTTCACCCACACCAGGACTACTCTGAGAGGTAGCAGTTTGGTTCTTTCATCAAGGGTCCAGACCCCTGGAGTTAAAGAGGAAGTAACCTTATATCCAAGACATTAAGGATTGGTTGGAAAAGTCTTCGACCTACTGCACATATCATTATGGCACAGGAACCATGGCCACCCCCCGAAAAGAAAAACATGGAGAATGGGGATTATTATTTTTTATTTAATAGGATTTTATAGCATTATACACTTTGGTTAAAAATTTCCAAGAGTCTGACTAGCCCTTCAATGACGCGTCTAGTTCCCGGTTGCATTTTTCCCTCTGCTGTGTTTTTTAGTGTATTACATTCTACAACATTTGAATGCTATTAGAGAGATGTTAATGTGAATAAATGCTGGTATTTTATTGCGGATTTCTGGCCTCTATCGCAGTTAATTGCTCGCTCTGATGCTGAATAGAAAATCACCCGCACAGTATTCAGCGCCAGACCACGGCTACGGATAATAATAGCAGTGACCAGGATCGTCTCCGGGCATCATCAGTGCCACTCAACTCGCTCTCCTACTATGTCTTATACATGAAAAATACCTGCATGACAACAAGACAATCTTAGTAGACACAAATACACATACACAGAAGCACAAACCTAAAGATGTGGCTATCTCTGCTGTAGCAAACATGTTTCAAGGCTCTTTTTTGGGTCGGACGTTGACATTAAGGGTGATGAATGGCACTGCAGGGACAATTTTATTTCTTCTTGAGAAGAGCTCATGTACTTCGCCTGTAGGACTCCATATATTTTTCAGCACCAAGTAGAACCTCCCAGAGCTTAAAGGAGTTGTCCAGCTTTTAACTAACGAAAAAACAATGCCTTCCACATAGTGTACACACCTACCTATCCATTACCCATGTATCCAAAACTGTCTCCTGGTCTGGGTGCACCTACATTTTGCATGTAATCAATGTACTGCACTGTCATCACAACTTGCCAGATCACTCATGCGTCAGACTCACTATTCTATGTACAATATTTTTCCATACGGCATTGCCTGTAAATCTCCATTTGTCAGTTTAATCTTTTCTACTAGATCTAGAACATTCTAGAGCCTAAAGGGGTTGTCGAAGCTAAAATAATTTTAATGCTAAAATAACTGTCCATTCCCCTATGTATCTGCTGCCAGACATGTGACCTCTGCTGTCAATCAGAGGCCGCATTGGCTATATCCTGAATTTGGAGTTTCATGGCCACCACTAAGCTACAATGCCAGTAGTATGACTCTTGACCACTATGAGCACTTACTGGACTGAACTATCGTCTCGTAGATTGGGCTATTCAACCGTTGGTGAAGACTTTAGTCTGGTGTATATCAAGAAGGACAACTGTTCAAATTCTGTAGTGCTTGTAACAATGATCGCCACATATGGTATATTGATGATTTTAAGGCCTACTAAGGCTTCTGGGTTAAACTGAACTCACTGTAAGTTACCCCCATGTTATAGCTTTCATTATAATTCAAGGACTGTTAAAGGAGTGGATATTGCTCCTGGTTTCATGTGGTAGGTAAATTACCAAACATCTTTGGAGAAACATCTATTGAGAAACATCAGAAAACAATGGGTGGAGCAGCACAGTGCTACATGGGTTTGTAACCCAAATAAACACCTTTTCTACACCAGGAGTGCTGCCTCATTTGTCTTTTATTGAGAAACATCTATGGAGAACCAACTATGAAGATGAGCAGACCCAAAGTTTACGTTTCGTTTGTCCTGCTGACCCAGACATATTGTTGGAGTATTGGCTGAACAATCAAATTGACAACCCTTGGCCAATCATATCCATGACTAGTTGGCTAGGACCATTAGTTTGCCGGATTGACTGTTCAGCTGCTAAACATGTCGGAGTCCTACGGGACACACCCGAACCCTTAACTCAAACAGAAACTTTGGGTTGACTAATTTCTAGTAGAGAATCATCTATGGATAAATTAGGTGAACCTCTAAATCCACTGGACTCTGCCTTACTGTGCGCCTCTTCTCATCCAGTTTACATTGAGAAGTTATAATTTCATGCAATACTTGGATAATTGATCACCTGCTCCACAATATTGTAAAAATAATAGGTCTTATAATGAACGTCTAATTATTAAATCATAAAATAATCTAAAAAAAAACTAGTAAAACCTTCCTTCAAATCCACTAATAATAGTGTGTCTGTATTCCTGCGGCTGAAGGAACATATAATGAAGGGGCATAAAAGAACATTACATTACTCAGCTATTGTTCCCTCCAATACCTCACCTGGAGAATAATAACTGCACACAAATAAGAAAGGAACAGCAAATTCTTTTATCCTCTGATTGTTGTTTTCACGCACAGATCTGCTTTGAGTGGTTTGTTCAGTTATTTCTTTTATTCGCTTCTAAATTTCATGTAATTAAGAAAGTACTTGTCATCGGGGGGGCGCCGGTCACTTCAGGTGCCCTACTTTTGTCATAGCTGCAGCTCCAAAGGAAGGACCTGCAACTCAGAGATCAAGGCACAGTTCTTTGGCCATGTATTTGTTTATCACAGGATCTAGTATTCTGGAATCACAGATAACAGTTCCAAAAACTTCTGGTTCTAGTAGAGCGGGGGTTTTCTAGTCTTCGGCACTGATGGCTCGGCCGGTAGGGCCAAAGGTCAAGGGATCTTCTCCAGCCAATCAGTGGCCTTAGCGGCCCATGGGATGTCAATTCCTTTATTTTGTAAGTGGTAAAGTGCACTCAAATAATAGCAAACGGCATAAAGAAAAAGAACTTTTCTGAACTTTGCCTCCCCTTGTTATACGCCACATAGTGATGGCCTGTGTTGACTCTTTGGTACAATTGGTAATAAATCTTGTGCACGGGCAGCCAAGGAAGCATTTTAATGGGGAAACCCTTGTTGTCGGGAGCATGTGGGAGATGAGACACGTGGCTGCAGGCAGGGGTCCACTTGTCATGAGGAGAGTTGAGCCTATCGCCTCAGGGTGGAACCGACACCACATGCGGGAACTGGAGGGCAGCATCATGGTCACAGTCCGCTTCTACAAAGTAGGGCTCAAAAATTGTGCTAAGATACACTGAATGGACAATAAAAAAAAAATAACTTGGCGTTTTACTATTAGTTGGGTGGAGCAGGATGGTTTTCTGTAGTTCACCTCAGAAAGCAGATTACATCCATCCCTGACCATAGGATGCAGTGCACATGTCACTGAGCTATTGTATACAACTAGGGATGACGATGGGTCTCCAGATCATCGACAACCAGGGGCATTTAGTCATTCCACAACACAGACAGGCCTGAAGTTCTCACCACATGGCCTCCATAACAGAACCTGACCATCAAGAGATACCAAGCAGAATCTGGGTTTGTCCCTAAACAGAAAAAGTTTCCGGACTGCAGCAGTCCAGATGACTGTCAATGGCTTTCATTGGAAGGACTTGTAATGGATACCATAACACTAAGTTGCTAAGTTCTTGGAAATGGTCTTCATAGAGAGAGTGGGGAAAGAAGCTTGTCATAGAGGAGGCTACTGTGCCTTTATGGTAGACACTGGCAGATCTTCACCAGTGGTTTGTCTGGAGACTGTTCTCTGTGTTGGCGTACCTTTGGCTCCCAGCAACTCATCACGATTAGGTCCAATGGCTTAGATGGTGGAAAATATAGTAAAATTACCCACATGTTTGTATCAAACATTCAGGTCCATGGTAGAAGCATAACAGGCAGGCAGCACTAAGGGGTTCCCCGCCCAAAAAGTAGACTATGAGAACTTGCAGGGCAATGGAGGAATCACTTTTCTGCCCTTTTTTGGCAAGACCACACCTGTAATGATTGTAATGAGTGTAAATGAGTCTGATTCGCAACCTTCTGATCTGAAATTGACCCTTCGTCTTGCTGCACCTGATATGATTTAATATGGATACATCTGCGCGACCGATAGAGAACTCAGACGTTGATGTCTCTTTCTCGCTCTTTTTCATGGTCTTTATTTTTCATAGGGAAGGTTTCTAGCGGGAATGCAACGCAGATGATTCTCAACAACATCAGAATGTTCATTTTAAATACCCGCCATAAAAAGCAGCAATGTCATAAAATAATATGGCTGATTGCTACGGGCAGATGGTGATGTATGGCAGACGCCAGTTAACGTTTTAATAATACTAAAAGCAGGAACATTGCTGGAAACTACTGTATCATAACACGGATACTTCATTTAATGGCGGCCTATATCTACTCTAATCTACTGACTTCAAATGTTTGAGGAGAAAACTAGTTTCACTTATGGCGGAAGACGCAGGTGAAAAAAAATGTGTTTAGGGTAATAAAATGATTGAGGGAATCTCGGAATCATAAAGCGTGCTCAATGCCAATTGACCAAATTCAATTACTGAGTCGTTGCAAGTAGATGTTCCTGGAAAGAGAGACAAGGCAAGAGGGGAGGAAAATAAAGATCAAAACAGCGCCCCTCAGTGGTGCTTTATCAGAAAATCAACCACAGGGTCCCAGTTGAAGATTCTTGTCCCCAATTCAAAATCGGTAACAGGACAACTAAGTACCATGTAAGTCTTTTTATATTGTTGAGGAGCCTCTATGGCTCATAAGGCTCCAGGCACAGTAGCAACTTCTTAAGTTACACCCTGTCAACCATTCATCTCAGAAAGATGGACGCATCTTCTCCGAGCTCATCCAGCAAAGTATCAGTGAATCCTATTACAGATCCACAAAATACACAAAATCTATGATCCAAGCTCAACTCCTTAAGTGGATCAGATTCTAGATGACTGGGGGTGGTGCATCATTGGTTTTTGTCTATGTTTGACGTTGTTTTGGTGCACCAAGTCCGCTCTTTGATTGGTCCAGGGTTTCAAATTTTTTAGGCTTCTTCTGGGGCTCCAAAGGAGTTGAGCTTGGATCAAAAATTTTGTGGTTTGAAGTTTGTGAATTTTCTTGGACTTTTCTTATATAACCGGTGCTCGCCTGACTTAGCGATAAGTTTACCAGCTATAGGTTTTTATATTGTTTTATTCTACCAATAATATGGTTGTATCACAATGGTGCCCACTACATAGGGCTGGTGATTGGTACCATTCTGAGCCACAGGAAGACCTCTTGCCCACGCTTCTTTTTTATCACTCTCAGTGTGATAGCATGGCATTGGACTTGCACTAAATTCTGGTATATTGTTTTAATCGGACATGCATTTTTATTCATGCTTTAGTCTGCGCTGAGATGCGTTAAAAATATAATATGTCCTAATATGATGCAAGTCTACTGAAAAAATGCCCATTGAAGTCTATGGAGGTTTTTTATTAATACTTTTTGCTGGGCTTTTTGGCATAAAAAAGTCTCAAAAAAGTTGCATTGAGGTTTTTTGTGACTTTTCACTTTACTTTTCTGGCATAAACATAAAACTACTTCTAGTAAAACACCATGCAAAGCCAAATTCATGGCTCTTCCATGACTCAGAGTGTCGGAGTACACTAGAAACACGTTGGCTGGAGTGGGCTAACTCTTGTATCCTGTGATACACCATGTTGTGACTACGATGGTGATGGTATACATGGGATTATGTATCCAAACTAAAGCGCAAGAATTTTTAATACCTCCGGACGCTGCATCTCATCTTGCATATCGATCGGGTGAGCTAAAGATATATATATTTTTTTCAATACCTCCTTACTCATTATATGTATGTGCTGCCAAATCATTGCTGGATCAAGGGTCCTTGCTCGGAGGTCTAGGTGAGCTGGAATCCTTCTATTTTCAACCACATAATCAACCCTTTACCTCTTGCATTGCCTCTTCAATGCCCACAGGGCTCTAAATCACTTGGGTTTCCTAGCATCCTCATTTCGGTGCCTGTATGGCTCCTTATACTGCTGCATTGTTATGTCAAACTCTTTCTCTTATGTGCGTTCCCCACTCACAGGAAGGGGTTCTCCTATTTATCACATCTCTCTTTCTCCCTTCCCCACCCCCTAGGCTTTTGACCCAATGGGCATAGATAAGGTAACCTAGCATGAGCACCCTAAGCCCATGTCTTCAAGGATATCCCCTTCCTACCTGGACACATTCTAGTTAACAAGTAATTTTTTGAATTCTATAAAATACTTCCAGTGTTTTTGAATAAAGGTATCTTTGTTTTGTCTTAGTCGGGGTTTGTTGTTCCCGGTGCATCGGCTTGTGGCAAACCATATTATCCGCGATCTATGTACCGTAACCTAATAGGTTTCATCCCTTTAACGGCAGTGTTATAGCCTGTCTAATTATATTAGCAATGATGGTCATGAAGCCTTCGAGCTGCTGCGGTAAAGCGTGGAAGTTTTTTGCTTGTTGAACACAACGCAGGTCTGCAGCAGAACCCGGGATTTGGTTTTCAAGTTAGTAATGTGTATTGATGGGGCAATAAAATAGAAGCACTGGCACTGAAAAGCCCTTCTGTGCACTTTATGTGTGTTTTATAATGTAACGTATCTTCTGGTGCTTTTATTTTCACTATTCCAGACGTAAGATGAACTCCAAATAAAACGGTAGGAAACACAGAGACAGCTGTGCGGATGTGACTGCTCGCCTCGCTCCACGTTTTCTACCTCTCCATAAATTTAGGAGAAGGAATCAGTTAGGATTGTTCGGGGCTGCTCACATACAGCCGGGATCCAAATACACATCTGCAGATTTTTTGTATTTTAGGTTTGTCTATCCATATTTCTATACATTTTTACCATTTCTTGGTCTATAAAGCTCAATTTTCATTTTTTATATGTTTCATAGAAGAATTAATTCCACTTTGTGAGATTTGGACCCTTATGGGATTGTCTCACAAATTACTCTTATCTCCTATTCATAGGGTAGGGGTCTGATCACTCTGAAGGCTGGGACCCCAGTGCTCAATGAGGGTTACAAGCTGCCCCATGTGAATATGTATGTATCTATGTATCTATCTGCTCTATTTACTTTCATAGGACTTCAAGGGGTTTTCCTGGAAGCCCACTCGAGGCTTCCAAACAGAAAGGTGTAGTCATCCTGCTCCTGGTTTGAGGGTCGCTGCAGTCTTTGATTATTTAGAAGGAGTCATGGAGCCTGAAAATGGCAGTGCTTAAGGACCAGAGATCTGCATGATGCTGGAACGAGAAGCCAGAGCAGGATAAGTATACATTTCTTCTCAAATCCCTTTAAATCTCTTCCATTAGACATGTCTCTGCATGTATATGTACCACTGTCTTTGCCTCCTTTGAGAGCTTCAGCCTTGCCATGTTCTCACCATGCTGCCCTCTGCATATATACACAGCTTCCCCTATCTCACTGCTCCAGCCGGACCTAATTGCGTCTCCCACTGTGTCTCTCTCACTGTCTGTCCTCACTAACAGAGACAGGAAGAGAGGAGGGGGCAGGATGAGTCCTAACCCTGCTACTGCAGCTTCTCCTATTCATCAGAGCTCATATATGTAAACAAAGAAGCATGAGAGTCTGCAGACAGAACTAAAGTAAGTGGCAGGACTGCTGAATCACTTGATGGACGATCATGGAGTATTCACAAGGCAGTAAATGCACATGGGAAACTTATGTAAAAGAGAGTGGCCAACCCCTGAGTAACCATTCTCACATTCAGTGGGGTCTGGGTCATGCAGTTGCTTCCCAACAGATTTTTTGGCCACTTGTGGTAAGGGGATAAAAATCAAATTTGGTTCAAACCCTTTACAGAAATGGCTTGTTATAAAGGATGTGGAAGGGGTATTTCATGCCTCTTGTGTGACATCACCTCGCTCTCCCATGTTCCCAGCATTGGAGAAGGAGGTGACGTCGCGCAGGGGGGGTGCACAATTAGCAGCATGGAGCGCCGGACATCTTGTCCCCACACTCCGTGCTACTATTTATTTTCTTTAAAGGATCTGTTTTTGGATACGGGTGTGAAATTAGTTTCTTGATTTGTTGGGGATTTGTTTTGGGTACTTCCCTTTATACAAGTAGTAGGGACAAAAAAAAAACACTTGCTCAATACACTGGTTTCTAGAATACCCCTGAATTCACTTCCCAAAATTTAGCAAATTCGATTTTTTCTGTAAGATTTAAATCTGTAAATATTTAACATTTCGGATTTATATTGTTTATAGTCGGATATTTTTTCAAAGAGCTCTTTGGTATTGGAAAAATTGTATTTTTTTGACAATAAATTTCCAGCTTTACTTTCCATAAACCTGTTTCTTCTTTTTTTTTTGCGTTCCATAAAATAATGATGAAAACATGAGAACAGATGCTGCAGGACTGGCTCAGGTAGAAGCAAATTAAAACCCTCGTGCTCATAGCCAATGCCGAATTCTTTTGAAAATGGGATGTAAATGCACCTAGTGTTTAGGTATTCCATCTGCATAAGGCACCCGGTGCGTGTGTAACTGCATACTTCATTTGGAAAGGATTACTGCTTTTATATCAGACATCTGCTAAGCGCACCAAGAATGTTTGCTAGAAGTTTAAGTGTTTTTCCTCTTCATCAAACAGTATTCTACAGCAAGCAGCTTTATGCAAAGAAATCCTTCCTTGTTAACCAGCGAGGCACAGGCAATAGATAAAAGTATAAAGAGTAGGCAGGGTTTTTGGAACATCAAATAACCTCTCAACCTTAAAAAGAAACTTTTCCAAAGTAAAGATTACTGTCTTGTGGCTTCACTGTCAATGACCTTAGAATGTTTTTTGACAAGATCCAGGGTTGGCGCCAGCGCTGGGCATACCTGGGCAAGTGCCAGGGCCCTGAGCTGCTGGGGGGGCCCCCATAAAGCTGTACAAAAGGAATCCATGGGGTGAGGGGGTTGACTCCATAGGGGGTGAGTAGGGGTTAATATAAAATAGATGAGGGCGCTGTTTGGGATGAAAAACTAGGGAATATTTTAGGGAACAGGAGACTATTTTAGTTTGTTCACTGTAAAGGGGCCCACTGAGGCTCTGTCGCTCAGGGGCCTGCTGAAACCTGGAGCTGACCCTGACAAGATCCTACAGAGATGGTAGCGTACAAGGCCATTGGAGTATAGAACAATCATCCAGTTTCAGATATTTTAATAGTGTCATAAGGGTCCAATAGGATTCCTTTTAGAAGTAGGTTTTAGAGCCATAGAGGCAGATTGACTAGGGAGAGGTTAAAACATTGCTTGTTTTTGGGTGTTAAGACCTAGCTCCTAGTATTGGATTATAATATCGGTGGTTTGGGAGGTAGCCTGGGGTCCAAACCTTCTAGGGGGTCCATGGCCACTCAAACCCCCACCAAATTTTATACAGAGAAGGACCTTCACCCAGAAAATACTCATACATCTGTTCCTGTTCTCAATACATGGATACACAAGAGCCATTTCAGGACCTTGAAACCACAGATTGAAAGCAGCGGAAGGGACACATCCTCCATTCCCCAAGAAGCTGATTCTAGTACCAGATGTAGGAAGTAATTCCCAGACTTGTAGGGGCTGTATTATTCATACAGTCTAGAGCCCAAAACAGTCTTAATCCTCCCCTGCTTATCCCGCCCTAGAGGAACAGTATTATAGCAAAATAGTGGGAAGTAGAGTCAGAGCTTTAGTTCATTTGAAGGCATTTGTCAGAGAAGACATTTGGATTTGATAGAATTACTGTAAGTTCGTTTCTAATAGGTTAAAGTGCAAAATAAATTCTTACACAGCCCCAATAAAACAAAAAGGTTTTCATGATCAATAATTATTTATAGCCCATTGATGCAATGGGAAGTGAAAGGTCTGTAAGGAAGGCATGTGGAACAGAGTTTAGAACCAAGATATGCAATGCATAGATACAAGATTCTTAGGAGGGGGGGTCAAAGCAGTGGTTGTTATTGGGTGTTGAGAACGTGCTCCGCCCCAGAGGACCTTTATTGTAGCAAAAAGGTGGGGAATGCAAAACAATGTATACAAAGGCTCTTACAGGTACCATTCCTCTGGCTCTGCTGTGTTTATTGTTTCATAGTCAGAAATAAAAGAGCCAGAGCTTCCCAGCATATCGCTTTATTTAAAGGAATTTTCCAGTATGGACATTTTTATGCAATTAAACTACTGGAAGTTTATTTTTAGCAGAATAAAGTACAGAAAGTTTCTTACTTTTGTATGTATTTCAATAGGGAATCAGGATCAGGGGTGGATAAGACTGCCATGGGCCCTGAGCTGTATGAATATTATAGCCCCTACAAGTCCGGAATCAATTCCTAGATCTGTGACTAGAATGATCTTCTTGGGGAATGGAGGATGAGTGCCTTCTGCCCGTTTGCAATCTGTGGTCTCAGGACCTTTAGAGGACCTTCAAAGGTTTTGAAAGGTCTCTTGTGTACATTTGTGAATAGCTTGTACAAATGTACAGGGATTTTAGGGTTAAGGTCCATTTTAGTAAAACATTTCGTGAGTGGTTTGGGTGGCTATGGGCCCTCTAGAAGGCTTAGGCACCAGCTACGACCAACTACAGGCGGTCCACTACTTAAGAACACCCGACTTGCAGACGACCCCTAGTTACACCGGACCCTTGGATTTTGGTAATTTATAGAGATGAGCGAGCACTAAAATGCTCGAGTGCTCGTTATTCGAGACAAACTTTTCCTGATGCTCGAGTGCTCGTCTCGAATAACGAGCCCCATTGAAGTCAATGGGAGACTCGAGCATTTTTCAAAGGGACCATGGTTCGGGAATAAAATGTGTTATTTAATTGAAAAAGAATGTCTTCTGATAAGTTAGCAGATGTATGCAAACATCTGCAATCTATTCTTCACTGTCCCGCGTGTATATTATCTCCCGACAAGTTAGCAGATGTGAAGAACAGTGAAGAATAGAATAAAAACAGTGAACACAGGATCATTTAAGTGAAAAACGCAGTGAAAAACACAGTGAAGAATAGATTACAGATGTTCGGCTTACTTGTCGGGAGATACGCTGTCCCGGGATCCGCTCCTCTTCTTCCACTGAAGTCTCCACGATGTCTCCGTGCTGCTGTGCCCACGATGTCTCCGTGCTGCTGTGCCCACGATGTCTCTGTGCTGCTGTGCCCACAATGTCTCCGTGGTGCTGTGCCCACGATGTCTCCGTGCTGCTGTGCCCACGATGTCTCCGCGCTGCTGTGCCCACGATGTCTCCGCGCTGCTGTGCCCACGATGTCTCCGCGCTGCTGTGCTCCCGATGTCTCCGTGCTGCTGTGCCCCCGGTGGCTCCCGACAAGTTAGCAGATGTGAAGAACAGTGAAGAATAGAATAAAAACAGTGAACACAGGATCATTTAAGTGAAAAACAGTGAAGAATAGATTGCAGATGGTCGCACATCTGCTTACTTGTCGGGAGATACGCTGTCCGGGATCCGCTCCTCTTCTTCCACTGAAGTCTCCACGATGTCTCCGTGCTGCTGTGCCCCGATGTCTCCGTGCTGCCTGCCCCGATGTCTCCGCGCTGCTGTGTCGCCCGGTGTCTCCGCGTGCTGTACCCCGGTGTCTCCGGCTGCTGTGCCCCCGGTGTCTCCATGCTGCTGTGCTCCGGTGTCTCCGTGTGCTCTGCCCCGGTGTCTCGTGTGCTGTTGCCCCGGTGTCTCCCGCTGCTGTGCCCCCGTGTCTCCGTGCTGGTGTGCGCCCCGGTGTTTTTTTTTTTTCTCTGTGCTGCTCCCCGGTGTCTCTGTGCTGCTCCCTGGTGTCTCTGTGCTGCTCCCCGTGTTCCTCAATGTGTTCTTCACATACTATTTTGTTCCGCGCGTATCTCCCGACAAGTAAGCAGATGTGCCGAACATCAGTAATCTATTCTTCACTGTGTTTTTCACTGCGTTCTTCACTTAAATGATCCTGTGTTCACTGTTTTTATTCTATTCTTCACTGTTCTTCACTGTGTATTTTTAATTAAATGCTCGATCTCGAGCAGGGCAAATACTCGTCCGAGCAACGAGCCGTTTTGAGTACCTTAATACTCGAACGAGCATCAAGCTCGGACGAGTATGCTCGCTCATCTCTAGTAATTTACTGTACTTTAGCCCCGGGCTACAATGATCAGATATAACAGTTATCACAGGTATCTGTAATGAAGATTTATTGTTACTCCTGGTTCTTATGACAACCCAACATTTTTAAAATCCAATTGTCACAGAGACCAAAAAAATATTATGTCTGGGGTTACAATGATAAAATATACAGTTCCGACTTACATACAAATTCAAATTAAGAACAAACCTTATCTATATATAACTGTCTCTATATTACAATCCACTACTGTGCGGGCTATATCACCAGGCTTTCCAAAAAATATCAACTATTTACTCAGAATATGGTTTTGAAATTCACCTTACCAGTACTCCAGAAATTAGTATTCCAGGGAGTGGTGCTGCTCATTGACTGTCAACCTCCGCTACACTGTACATATATGTATATATATAGATATATATCAGTGTCAATCACTATTTAGTCCCAGCCATTTGACTACTAACCCTATGTTTGTCAATCACTATTTAGTCCCACCCAACAGACTACTAACCCTATTTTGGAACCAAGTTAAGAACCAAGATTTACAAGCCATTGAGGCAGAATGACTGTAGGGCTTGTACTATTTATTATTGGATGTTGAGACCATGCTCCGCCCCAGAGGAACTGCATCATAAAACTAACAATGATAAAAAGGGCATAATCTATATGTTTCCAGATAGATAGAATATTTTTCCAGAAAACTATGTATTAATCTGCTTAGCCTATTCATGGGACTGCACATGGGACTTCATGTTCAACGTGACAAGTTCCCTTTAAGCAGGTACAAAGTCACTGTCATTTTTATGCTCCAGCAATCTTCTATCTAACCTCTGCGACACAATCAGCATGTGACAAAGCCTCCGGGCTCTCCTCATAAACCATAGCTTCCATGACCTATATACATTTTCTCTGAATGCTTCACTTTTATAAGAGGTGCAGACTTAAAGGGGAATTACAGATCATCATTTATTTTTCATTTTTCAAATGATGTAATGTAACATATGGAACAAATGGTTTGTACTTTCTTGCATTGTTTATGCGCTATTACTACCAAGGACATGACGGCACTGGGACAATGGAGCTATTTTACCAACAAGTATATCATTACATGAAAGGCATCTGTGACCCAGGAATTAAACGTTTTCCTCCTGCAATATAAAATGTTTAAGATTTATAAAGGGTTAAGAAGATTTATCAGTGTATAATTTTATGGCAAACTCTATTACTAGAGTACTACTCCTGTTTACAGATGAGCGGACACGACGTTCCCGTTTGGCTGCCCAACCTGGGTATATTGGTGGATTGGCTGGTGAGCAGTCCGTCTGGCAACTTGACGCCCCTAACAACTAACCATGGCTATGACTGCCCAGGGGGAGTTAAATCCAGAACGAGAACGCCTGGTTCGCTCAACTCTATCCCTATTCAGAGTAGGGCACACAGTGTATAATGCTCTGTGTTTTTCAGCTCTTGCTATGAGCTGATCATAGAAGGTACTTGGCCTTGGGTTCCCTAGGTCACCCATATAACATTATTTTTAGGCCAAGTCTATATAAACTCTGGTAGCCACCAAATTGGGTTTTCTACCTTTGAGCTCTTAGACACTTAGGCTCTTAGGAGCCTGGGCCCATTTATGTTCAGACTGGGAAACAAGAGTATAAGAGGATCCTCTAGTGGCCCAGTCTGACAATAAGTGAACTATAATCAATCTCATAATGATGACCCATCGAAAGGGGCGGATGTCCAGTCTGAAGACAGGAGGTGGTGGAGATGACATAATTCAGGATGGAGATGTTTATGAGAGGTTATGTGTTCGCAAGTGAATGTTTGGAGGCAATGTAGAAATTGAGGGCTACTAGGAGGGTCAATAAAGGTGAATTAGAAGCAAAGTCACTCTTTATAAAGTTACCGATTGGGTTGTCTCTGCTGGACCTCAAGAACCAATTGTAGGTTAACTTTACTTAACTGTGGCTATTTGAGCATCAATTGATACTTTAGTGGGCCAGTCCAACACTGGATTGTCCCTCAAAAGTCTGATAGCCTAAGGATAGGTCATCAGAGGTGGTAGAGTGTTATCATAGAGTACGAGGAAGGATGGAGACTATGTAAATTCAAGTAAGGGAAAGGAGGTGTCAACGCATATAGTGGAAGCAGTGCAACAATTTGGAACCTTTACGAGGGGGCAAAAAAGTGGAATAAGTGGCTAAAACCTACTGAAATCAAAAGCAACATGAACCCAGTGCTTTTATTTCATATTTATCACAATGACAGGTATGCCTTAGGAAGCTGAATTTCCTGTATGTAAAAGCAAACAAACACTAAGATAAAGGAAATGTTCTCAGCGGACAGAAGGCAGAACAAAGCCTGACAATCCAATGTAGATCAGGAGCCGCCTCGTAATTCCTGCGGGTTTATAGCACACTTTACTTCTCTTACTCGGTCAGACCTCGTGGGAGAGATTCCAGACATTCGTCTGGGTCCTAATATTCATCGTCTTCCTCCGAGGTAGAGTCTTCGAGATTTAGATCTGTCATTTCCAGCCAAGAAGTGGAGCTAAATTTTTCAGCAGTTATTACAAATAAGTTCTTCATTTCATTCCATTATTATTTTTACAGAATATCTTCCCCATTTATTCTTTTGTTAGGTTATGGAGCTGCGTTCCCTTAGCACGGCATGATAAAAGGCAGCGGCGATGGCTTCTCAGCTTATGTGCATGTTAATGATATCTTCCCAAGGTTAGACAATCAATGTTAATTGGATTATGGAGGTTATCGTATTCTACTGATTGAAAGAAATGTCACCTTTAGGCTGCTCTTAGTAAATTAAATATCGCGTTGTAACTTTTCAACTTCCCTAGAATTGAACTCCATTGAATGGAAATTCTAAAAGAAGGGATTTTGAATTGCCAGTCATGAAGGTGTCCATGGTCGCGTGGATGATCCATATATCCTTTCGTAATTGAGTGAATGAATAACATTTCAATTTTCATTTTTTTTTTACTTTTCCCTTTCCATTTCATGTTCTGTAATTTAGGAACCTCTGTATTGAATGTCAACACAAAGACCGTCTAAATTCGACTTTAATATGTCTGCTTTTCTATTTTCCCAAATGCGGTAAAAACACTTGACGGCACAATACAGATCATCTGATTCTGAGTGGTCCATTGAGAGTTAGTTTGCACACAGTTGCTTCCAGTTTCTTCCAATCGGCAAAGCTATGATGGTCTATTCATCTACTGTGAAGGCCATGGGGTCGCCGGTAGTATCATATGTAACTATAGAGGATTTTTATATTTCCCCCTCCAGGTGTATGGAATAAAGTTTAAGCATATAGTTTGCTCATTCAAAGGAAGCGCATTAGGACAAAGCTTTCAAATAACAGATTCAACTCAGTCCCAAAAGGGACGATTAAGCGGACAGCTCCATCAAATGTATAAGAAGGACCCCTTACTTTGGTTGCACCTCCAGCATCTGTTCGGTATGCTCACATTGTATTTATGTAACACGCAAGGTATTTTGTACCATCTGCTCACTAACTTATAGCTAGTCTCTCTGTCCCCAGCACTGTGTGAAAGAGCAGTCCAACTCTCTTTCCCATGCTTGAATAAAGCTTGGTTTATACCCAAAAGTACTAGTCATGAAGACTCTGTATAATGTAGCTATTGCTTTGGTAATTGAGGAAGAGGAGGAAATAATTTTCTCAAACCAAGTAATATCTCTTAAACAGTTCCCTTTCTGAATCATTAACTTGAAGTTTTTCACCATTTGAGAATGTGTGAGGGAGTGTACTGATGGGTGCAGGAACCATACCCAAAGAAGTTTTGGAAAAGCTCAGTCTACTAAGCAGCTTTATCGGAACATACCAAAAAGCTATGAATCGCCAAAGTACGTAGTGGTCAGACCGGAGGACCTAGCTTCCGGTGGTCCAGCTTAGTCATAAAGAGGTCATCCAGGCACTCTCCTCTCTTCAGATTCTCTCAGGGGCTCCACTCCAACAGCATATGCTGGCAGTGACTGCCAGGTTTGATGCTGCAGTCACCGCCTTCTCAAACTGCTCCCTCATGAATACGCCGGATCGCCGGAATCTATGTCCATTGAGTGAACCGATACATATCTAATAATTTCATAGCTTTTTGGTTCTACAACTGGAGGAGGGCTCGGGGCCGCTAAATTTATTAGGAGCTGCTACAGTGTTTTATTGACCTGACAGGATCTCTTTAAGTCCAAGGAGGTCACTTTTAAGAGCCTTTCCTAAACCAGTCAACTGGTACCACATGAAAGGTGACTACTTTTCTCTTCGACATACTTACAATTTCTTACCCCAAAATCCCAAACAGTCAAAAACCTTCTCTCTGGGACTTCAAGCTCTTGCTTCGGTCCTCGAAGACAGTAAGTGTAGAAATGTTCCAAGTTTAGGATTTAGCACTTCATGCTGCTTTACCATGCACTTCTCAGATCTGTCGGTTCTGTAGAACTTTCTATGAGCTGAGCTACAGAATTGCTGTGTTATGGACCTAATGTCGGTTTGGGATTCCTTGGGTCATCCACATAATAATATTCTGGGAACCACCTTCTATCAATTCACTAGGAAATTGACTCTTGTACTCCCATTTTAGGCTGTCTATTGTCTAATGGGTCCAGGTTGAGGATCCTCTTGGTGGACCAGTCTGACAACGAATGGGACACCACCAATGTCATATTGAGTTCCTATACTAGGGACCGATTGTCCACTCTGAGGATAACATGTGGTGGAGATGATATTATAGAGGTAAAGAACACCCTGGATGGAAATGATGTAACTGCACATAAGGAAAATGAATTGCCACCATGTATAGCATAGTCAAGTGAATGTTTCAAGGTATTTTAACAACAGAGGACCACTTCAAGGGTTAAAAATTGCGCCAACTCTTCTTGCAATCAGTGGCAGATAGAAAGACAGAAAGATAAGAGATAGGTAGGTAGATGGATATTCAGTTCCTGTACAAAGGCTCTTTGATCTCAGTTTTTAGCTCCAGAAGAATACATAGAGTCGATCACTTGTAACTTCCTTATGTATAGATTCAGGGGGGCTGTATATGTACTCCATAGACTCCTCACTATGCGTGTAAGTCGTGACTTTATCTTATTGTAGTCATCATAGTTATTCCTTGATAAAAAAAAGGCCATGTCAGGTATAAAATCAGACGGTGCCAGGTGTACAGGAGCGCTCCGCACTGACTGGCAGCCGGTGCCCTTGAGATTGTGTTCCGGCTCTTCAGAATAAAGATTCATCTCCCGGTTGTCACGGAGCGGTGTCAGCCAGTTCTAATCACGGTCTGGTTTCTGCTGATTGCTCAGACATTAGCGCCATACTCCTGAACTTCCTTTCCATTTATACTGATGCCACAGACATGATCACAGGCGGAAAGACAGCCACTGGGGATCATCGGGGCTCAGCGTGCCAATTATTAATGCTGGCAGCCTTTGTATAGCTTGTGGTGGGCAACCCAGAAGCACTTTCTGACCTAGGTTCATCAACATGGACCTGTCAATCACACTGTTCTAGATATGTCTGGAAGGCAACACTCACTTGCACTCACTTCCAAGTTTTATTTCTATGCAGATTTTAGAGCATTTTGAGAAATAACATTTATGCAAGGTGCCTCGGACTGCGAATTCCATGGCTCCACCTAAGTAATGAAAACTGAGATCTCTACCATCATAGAGTCTAGTAGGATTCTGGTTAATCAGTACATAAGAAATATAACCTATTGTCAAGAGCGCCATAGTCTCCTCTAAATGGTCCTCTGTCTATATTTTTGTGTCTGGTCATTGCAAGGAACCTGAGTTGGACCAGTACAATGGATCACCCATTCTCTTGTTTGGTGGATCTTTCAAGAGGAACATCGACCAATCATCTAAAACTTAAGATATGTATCGTAAATCTTTCTACTCTGCTCTTGTGCACTGACATGCTACCGGAGAGTTATGTTGTACAGTCTGACATATAGGGGCACATTTACTTACCCATCTGCTGGAGTTCCCTGAAAGTGCATTGTTCGTCTACAATGCACTGTGCCGCGATTCACTAAGATCGTGCGCCCAAAATCATGAATGTGTCCCTTCCCTTCTCAGGTCTGACGGAGTTCACCATCATTTTACTGGTGTATGTAAGTGCTTGGGCTTGCGACACAATTTGAAAGTTAAATCCCGCGCTCAGTCCGAATCAGTCGGATTGTCTGACGGCATGCCCCCTAAATTGTGCCTCATGGAAGCAGCCGCGCTAAAAAAGGATCGCATGTGACACAATACCAGCGCAGACACCTGTTAAATACCTGTCCAAGCTGTGTCCAAGGCGAACAGTCCGACAAAAGTGAGCAGTGCGACCCTTAGTAAATGAGCCCCACAGGGTCTATATGGAGGTCAGTATACAGTTTAGTAAACCAGTATTACCAGGAGATCCAGTAGATCACTAAATATTCAAGTAACAGAGGCTGTAGAAAAAGATTAAGCTGCAAGGATGACAATATACTTCATCCCTACCACTGATGATCCACCAATGTCAAAATATACAAATTCATGGTTACAGAAATGAGCACAAAGAGGTGAGCTATCATATTGTGGTGGCACACAAGGGGTACTATCGGTGGGCAGGGCATAAAAAGGGAAATCTTTACTGTGGGGCTGGAAAGTGGGACTTCTATTTTGTGGGGTTACCTTCATATGAAACTGTTCTCCTATCCTGAGAGTAGGGAAACTTTCTTTCATGGGACAACTCCATTTACAGACGGGTGATTTCTCCTCCCTCCCACCGCCTTGATGGGTCCACTCCTTCCTCCTGGTCATACTCCTTATTCTAACGCCTCCGATTTGGGGAATTTAGACCTGTTCTTTTAAGCCTATTGCTTCCTTTTTGGTTCTCTAACACTTTCTGTTGAAGAATTATAATGATCAGTATTTTAGCAGAGTTCTCGTATCTCCCACATATGGTCAATGCCGTCTCTTACATTAGAAGGGATCCCTGCAGGAATTCTGGCTTCAATCAGTGTGTGCTACGCTGCAGACTCCTAAGATCAAGGCATTGTCTGCTCCGCTCCGAGCCGCAGTCTGTCATTCTCTCTGTTACAGTCTAATTCTCTCATACCTGCTCTGCAGGCAAAAAGAAACCAAAATGTTTAGAGCCTCATTTCACTGGATTTTTGCCAACTGTCCGTCTACATCTCATGTTCATCAAACCCTGTGTGAGACAGATCCACTCTTCTCCTTGATGACAACATCTATAGAGACTCTTGTGTCAGTACTCGAAGTAACCTACTCCACAAAATGACTCTTAGGGTCAAGACACATCTATTGAATATGGGTCATGTTATATCAACTCAGATAATGACTTATTACGTAGTATGACTTTGAAGAATAGCGGACACCAAACGCAAATTATCATACTCATTGTTCACCTTTGCAGTGTCCATGCTGTGCTTAGGAGATCTGTTACTCCAGGTTTGAGTCTTCAATAGGAGTGGAAACAGATCTCTTTGGCCACAAACTAGGAAAGCAGTGGAGTGATTATCTTCGAACGGTATGAATATCATCCTTGGAGTGCACTTGGGGTGGGCTCATCTTGTCCACAGACATCATCAAATGCTCTTACACTTTCTTCCCCACCCCTTTATTTATGATTGACGTTTTTAGCCTCTGTCTACATCAGATCTGCAATATCTCTTGTGGTTCCAATGTTATCCACACAGAAATTGGAAACACCAACCGGAAACATTCCCAGTGATGAAGGCACCGGATCCAATTGTTATGAACCCACATTAGAATCTACGGAAAATCTCTGTGTTGGCAACTTTTGAGCCACAAGAGATTTTACCAATTATGCCAATCACTTTCTGAGGCGAATCTGGTCTTTGATATGTTACATGACCAACTTCCCATTGGAAAAACTTGGAAAAGGCTTTCGAGGTGGCTGTAATTTTCTGGACATAACCTAAAAAAATTGACCCTCTAAGCCAGTGATGGTGAACCTTTTAGAGATCGAGTGCCCAAAGTGAGACTCAAAAAACACTAGCTTTTCCCAAAGTGCCAACACGGCAATTTAGGCTGTAACAAACGTATTGCTACCAGAATCTTTGAGCTCCATTCCGACACCTTTTCACTCTTTGGACAGGACCAAGCAGCACAGGATGGGTCACTTTACAATAGCAGGGCACTACTTGGACTGCCTGAGACTGCAGGAAGAAGCCATGTCTGGCAAACTCTGTGCCTGGGAGACAGCTCGTGTGCCCACAGAGAGGCCTCCGAGTGCCATCTCTGGCAAAACCACTGCTCTAAGTCATTACTTGCTGGGGGATTCATTTAAGTAATTCTACCTTGTATTGATGGGACTTTTTACTCACTGTGTATATACTATGTTTCTAAGTGATGTTTGTCTACGGCATGGTACCTATGGCATCGGTAGGTTGTGGATGTTTTTTATCTTGGGCAATGGAAGGAGTTTATTAGTGGAAAAATAAAATAATTCTGTAGATTGAAATCAAAACCAGTCATCGCTTTATCTGTCTAAATCACACAAGGCTCCTATGAGTTATTGCGTGTGGAGGAACACAGCTGACAGCAGGAATGATGGGAAACAATATTAAGGCTCCAACCTGACCTTGTTATCTCCCAGTGCAACACGTGGGACAATCACAGAGATTTATGGGTTTAAGGAAGGTCCGTTTTATCTTCACTTTGTTGATACTAAGGGGAATCAATGAGCTCACTTATTTCATATGCAATAAAACAGAAGAAGAGAAGTGAGTTTACTTCGGTTTGGTTTTGAGCAATATACTGTGATTTTACTTGTATGTAGGTCAACCATGAGGAATATGTCCAACTTCTCAGCCATTTTTATATCTACCCATTACATGTTATATGAAACCGAAATCTACTTTGCAAATCTTCATTAAAAAATTTGCACAGTTTTTTGTCTACAGGTCCCATGAAGACAGTAAAGCAGCCTGGAGCAGTCAGAATCTGCAGTTTAATTTGTCTTTTATTACTTGATTGCTAAACATTTAGCTCATTATAAAGAAGGAGGCTGTAGGGAAACAGATCTGACTACACAAGATTGATTTGTTGTCTGTTACCATGGAGACGGGCACAACACGTCTGCACAGGAAACTTAAAAGGGTATTCCCGGAATAAGCATAAGCAAATGCTGGTCCCATTTCTTTAAATTTTAATGTTCTATCATTTGCACAAAATGGTGAATTTGAGTCATTTGGCTGCCAATCCAGCAATGTATCTGGGTCGCGAACCCAAACGCCAAGCCCTAACATTGGGTCCACTCATCTCTACTCCTCCACTACTACTATGACTACTCCACTCATCTCTACTGCTATATAATTTTATTAATTATTTTGGAAATTTCTATTTTTCAGATTTCCCTAAAATGATAATAACACAAGCCTAACAGTCACGGTCCACAAGGACGATAAAGGAAACCATCAAAAGTTATTAACCATTATTATCATAATGGGGCTCATTTACTAAGGGTCCGTCAGACGCACTTTCTTCAGGTTTGCCGGCAATTTCCGATTTGTGCCCAATTGCCCCGGGATTTCGGCGCACGCGATCGGATTGTGGCACATCGGCGCCGGCTTTCACACGACAGTAATCAGGGGGCGTGGCCGTTGGACAACCGACGGATTCGGAAAAACCACGGCACCTGCTGGATATCGGGCGCACGACCTTAGTGAATCCCGGCAGACCCAAATCAGCGCCGGACAACGCACTGCGGGATCGTGACTGGACCAGGTAAGTAATTGTGCCCCACTGTGTATTCAAGATTCTGCCTGAAGTGAAGAAGATCTTCGGATCTGATTCATACAGAATCTATGAACTGATAAATTCTCTTATTTCTAAACATTATATAAAGTTGTGGTGCTGGGCATTACCGGGCATCATTGTAAGAAGAAAATGGCTGCATCGGCAGTTCTGGCCCCACCCTTGGTGAACTAAAAATCAGAATTGCATAAAGTTGAAAACTGAATTTTTACCTGAAATGAAATATGTTTTGGAGACAAGAAGGACTGGAAAGCTTCTAAGGAGCTTTGCACAATGCTTTTTTGGGAGCAGGTAGACCCTCTTTAAAAGACAGTGACCTAACACTTTATAAATATTTCAGAATATTATTCATTATATCAATGCCGCAACGTAAAGTCATATCATGCAACAATGATTGAAATTCTAAGTTAGCGCCTGGAAAAAAATGATAAAACAGTACAACAATAAACACATTACATTAAGCTGAGTGTGGGTGACGGCCCCCTGTCACTTGTGGGGCACACGGAGATGACCAGAGGGGTCGAGCAGAAAACTCAGCCAGACATATTTAATGTATTTACCTGTGCATAGAGCCAGAAAACTAGAATGAGAAGAATGTCAGCCCGAGCTGGAGGTGTCACATCACAGCTCCGAGCCAACACGTAGCAGTCCATTATCTCACTGAACGGCAGAAACGGTCAGGGAAGGTGGCTTTTAAAGTAGAGAAAATGTGTGTGAAGCACTCTAATTGTATGTCAGGGGAGGAGAAAAGCCCTTCTGAAAACTTATGACAACTAGTGAGTCACACCGAGGACGTGAACTGTAAGTGTTATAAACCGAGCTGATAAACAGGCGCGAAATGTCGCCAATGTTGCAGAATTTCTTCCCGAGGTCTGGAGGCTAATTACAAAGTATAGGCTTGAAGTTTAGCCGCATTCATTCTTCTTTTAGGTGCAAATATCTTGTTGGTGTATATAAATTGTGCCTATCTTTCAGGCATATACAGTATAATTTTAGGTTGCCCTGTAATCCGTTGATCTACTTTCTTGGTGCCCAGTACATGCATGGACACCAATTTTCTAGTCAAAGTCTTCTGTTTGGTCTCTATATGCTACACAAGTCAGAAATCTTTTGATAAAAAGTGCCAAAACAGCCATAATATCAGAAAATGCATTGCACAATGATCCGATTTTAGCATATGGTTTAGCGTGTTTCCTTAGTTATGATTTAAAGGGAACCTGTCACCACATTATTCACAGCTACAGCTAGTGGCAGGTTCCCATATAGCCCTAATAACTAACCGACACCTTTCTTTTGGCTAAAAATTGTTTCCATATATTCAACTTTATTAATCACCAAAACATGGCTTTTTTACTAGAACTGTCAATCTGTGGAATAGCCTGCCTCAGGTGTGGTCACAGCGGGGACAGCAGAGAGCTTCAAGAAGGGTCTAGATGCCGTTTTACACCTAAATAACATTGATGGCTATGTCATATAGAATTGTTTCCTCTAAATCCCTTCCTCATCCAATCCCTTCCCTTCCTTGGTTGAACTTGATGGACATGTCTTTTTTTTCAACCGTATAAACTATGATATTATGATAATTTTACCTGCTATCCAGTGATGTTTATAGTGAGTCGAGGTGGGCATGGCCTCCTGTAGGAGCTGTATCGAACAGCTCCTCCCCATGCTTTCTCTGCCTGCAGCAGTAATGTAATTTTAGCCTCCTAATATTAGATATTAGCATACTGTACACCAAGTATATATCTCCTGAAATCACAGCATATCATATAACATGAAATCACAGCAGCCTGCATGGAGAGGCATAGAAGTCCATGGAGGCTGCTGTGATTTATTATGTGGTCAGATATGTGCTTGGGGTACAGTTTGTTAATGTAATGTTAAAAGGCTAAAGGACCTGTGATGATGTCACCATGATCACATGACACGAGGCCCCCTGATTCGCTATATAGATCCCTAGATACCAGGTAAGTTTATAACTCTGATTTTATGGGGATCTGAGGGAAACAAATTTCAGCTAAGAGAAGGGGGTCAGGTAGTTACTAGGGCTCTATAGGAACCTGCCACTAGCTGTATTTGTGAAAATGTGAGTTAATTTAAAGTATAAGACATTGACTAATTGAGTAGCTATCCAAAAGGTTGTTCTCTAGAATCTAAATCTATCATCTTGATGAGATTGAATTTGCATTGCCACTTTACTTGGGCACCTAGTTTTTAAAACTTTACAACCAGCTTGGAACTTTCCTCAAGGTAAGGAGATGCCATCCCAGGCCAATATCAAAGGTTTATCACTGAGCCAACCAGCAACATGTTGTGCATTGACATGGAGTGAGACTCTGGTCTGTGGGTTGGCTTATGTCTTAAGTACTGTGGGGGGCTCTCTTAAAGGGTCACTTATTGACGTGTGGAGCAGCAATCAAGTAGGTCACTCTATGGTTCCCTCCTACATGAGAGCCAATGTGCATATTCCTTTCCAATGGGGACAAAACCCTACACCGATTTGGCACTCCCTTATTGATAAACAGTAACAAATCGTGAAACATTTTTGAGAATACTCCTGTTACTAGATTTGTTAAATTGGCTGTCATGGAATTTATATTGATAGATTATACTGAAGATAGACCATTAATATCTGATTGTGCGGGATGGGGGTGACAGCTGTTTGGTCAAGCATAAACACAGACCACAGATCTCTAGCTCCGTATATGACAAACTTCACAAATGGCTGACTCCGCTTGATAAAAAAAATATATCATGTATGAAAATCCCAAATAATACAGTTAGTAGACAGCAAGTCATACAGTCCAAGTAAGTAGCATCAGATCTTAACATAACAGATTTGCGAGTCCATGTCCTCCTCACTTCAATTCTCTGACTCCCCTATAACCCATCAATAGCTCATCGGCTGACCCATCTGCCTCTAATTTTGATCAGTCTCTCTACTCGGTGCCCATCATACAACACATACAGTGTTAAATATTAACCATGGCTTACAAAGCCGTCCACAACTTTTACCCTCCATATGTCTTTGATCTATTCTCCCAATATCTTCCCACACATAACCACCGATCCTTACAGGACCTTTTGCCTCTCTCTTCTGCTCTTTGCACAACAGTCTCAAGGAAATTTTTTGAACTCGCTACCAAAATATGTCAGACTATCCCTGACCATTCCAAACGTTCAAACTTAAAGGGGTATTCTCGCCTGGGCATTCACATTCAGTTTGATAAATCTGCCATACATAAACATTTCTTCAATTAGATGTTATTAAAAAGAATGTTCCTGTGTGAAGATAATGTAGTCATATGGTCCCTTAGAAACGAGATGGCTTCCTCGGATACGGCCTCCTCTGCTGGAGGGATTGCACAAATAAACAAATAGTTTTTGTATATGAAATGTCCGGGATTTACTACATGACCCACAGCCGTCCTGTGGAAATGATTGCTGAATCCAGAAGGTCAGACAAGACTCAATAGCTCATGTCTGGCCACCGCTGCCATAGTGTGACGTGGCTGTAACCAAGGACACAGTCTCGTTTCTAAGGGACAGAATGACTACATTTATGAGAAATTATCTTCACACAGGAACATTTTTTTTAATAACATCCAATTGAAGAAATGTTTATAAATGGAAGATTAGTGAAACTGAATGTGAATGCCGAGACGAGAATACCCCTTTAAGCTGAAAGCCCGTGTATATAGAGTTGCCTGCAACATGCAATAACCCCTAAGCTATGCTCCCTCGCCTTGTGTCTCCTACTACTCTCCTATGTAGATTGCGAGCCTTCAAGGTCCGGTTCCTTCTTCCACATGTGTCTAGTTTTGTGTCTTTTGTACTTATTAGTGTTTCTCTTTGTGAACTGCTCATCGAATGTATAGCTTATAGATATTATTGCTACTACACGAATAAATAAATAATATTTAATAAAAATATTAATAATATGTACCTTGGTTTTGTAATACAGGCAGTCCCCTACTTAAGGACACCCGACTTACAGACAACCCATAGTTACAGACAGGCCCCTCTGACCTCTGGTGAATCTCTCTGAATGTTTTACTATAGTCCCAGGCTGTAATGATCAGCTGTAAGGTGTCTGTAATGAAGCTTTATTGATAATCCTTGGTCCCATTACAGCAAAAAATGTTTAAACTCCAATTGTCACTGGGGCCAAATTTTTTTTTGTCTGCAATCTACAATTATAAAATATACAGTTTCGACTTACATACAAATTCAACTTAAGAACAAACCTCCGGACCCTATCTTGTACGTAACCCGGGGACTGCCTGTAATTTAAAAGTGCCCAAAGTACAGATTTTTATTGGTCAAGTCACTCACAAGCGATATGGAACCAGAATTGAAGAGGCGACATGGAAGACTCATCCAAGATTTGATTCGTATAAGCTTTTGGTTTTGCCCGAATCAAATTGGTCTGAACCAATGTTGCTCCAATCATCCTGGAATCATAAAAAAGGCCTTGTTTGGTTAATTGTTTTACGAATTTTTCTACTTTTTTTTCACTTTGGGATGAATGTCCATATAGAAAGATTTGTCGGTGCCTGAAAGATGCCAGTTTTATATTGAATCCATGAACCAATAAATAGATTTGATTATCTCTATTCAGGACTTAGGAGAAGGGGACAACTTTTTGCATTTTGTTTCCTAAAACAAGTTCTATGTGTTAGTCCCTCTTACCTTTTTTACGCAGGTTGCACCAATAATATTACATTTTTCAAAATCCCATTACAGGTTCACATTAAGAAAGTGAGTGAGAATAAATAAAAATATTGAAAATGTGAGCGTGCAAATATATGCAAGCCGGAAAATACCTGTGAAGGCTATAGAAAGTGCATGTGCCTGTGGTTATTTTCAGGTTATAAAAGTGCTGGTGCTTGTGCAAAATAAACAAACTATATAGTTCATTGAGGTCTGAATTTAAATCAGTGCATGTGTGCCACAAGACATACATCAATTAGACGATACAAAAAGTGCAATGTGCTGTATAAGAAGAGAGCATAATGTCTCAGTGCAAAATGTGCAGAACAAGAAAAAATGATGTGCAAATTAGGACGTATCACCAATTGGTGATGTGCAACCGCAAAAGAAATAGTAAACAATGACCCAAACGGCAAAACGCCGATTGGTAGTGAAAGAGAGATAAATAAAAATGATGACAATCCTTAAGACCACTGTTTGGTCCAATGCATACGATAAGTGGACCATACGCATAGATATATCCCTATTAGATTTCAAACACAAGAAACCTTAAGTAATAGACTAGGTTCAAGTAAAAATATGTGATATAGAGGATGGGCCTCATCCCAATACACAGAACTTGGGAGGGCTTCCCATACCAGGAAAATTGGAAATGAAAAGGGGGGACCCCAAAAAGATCATATACCAGCTACAGCTGACATGAAATGACACCTTGCAATACAGCCCTAATCCACAATTACGCACACTAATGTAACAAGCACTGAGAGAGCAATAGAGACAACCAACCATTACCAAATATATCACAAGTTAAACCCGTAAGAACAATATTAAAAACATGACTCAGAATCAGATTCATATAAATGGGGAGAAAGAGAGCTTTTCATTCAGTCCATGAGGAGATGTTGTGGCCAATTTGACTATCCACTTTAGTTCTATCCTTTCCAATTTCTTGAAGGTGTTGCCGCCGCGACCTCCTAAGATGATTTTATCTATGCCATATACCTGCAGGTCCCGCCATCTGCAGTCATGGCATTCCAAGAAATGTTTGGGTATGGGTTTCAATTTCATAATTTGTTCGTGGTCCGTGGGAAGAAGTTTGGCAGCCGATCTTATATCTTTCATGTGTTCCTGGACACGTGTTCTTAGTTCCCGTGTGGTCATCCCCACGTACTTCAATCCGCAAGGGCAGCACACAACATAAATCACGCCCGTGGTGCTGCAATTTATAAAGTGTACAATGTTAAAATTGCGTGTACCCTCAGAGTCTTGGAATATCCTAGTTTTTACCATTTGGGGGCATACACTGCAGTGTCCACAGGGGTACGATCCCCAATCAGGGCCTTTTGATCCGAAAATGTAATTTTTCGGTTTAGGGGGTGCATAGTGGCTTCTCACCAACCTGTTCCCTATAGTGTCTGCACGTTTCGAAACCACTTGATTTCAGGGTCAGACTGTAGTATAGGCCAGAATCGCTCAAAAATAGAGTTCATTTCCCTCCATTGGGAGTTATAAGGTGTAATAATCCTTACCTTATTCTCTTTTGGTCTTTTAGGCTGTTGGGTGAGTAAGGATCTTCGATCTGATGTTTTTGCCCATAGATATCCCCTCTGTATATCCGAGTCACGATAGCCTCTCTGTTTAAATCGAGCCCTCAAAGTCGTCGATTCTTCTTCAAAGTTGGAGTGAGTGTCACAAATTCGTCTGGCCCTCAAAAACTGACCTGTAGGGATGGAACATATCGTGTGAGCCGGATGGAAAGAATTGGCACGAAGTAAAGCATTAACTGATGTCTCCTTACGGTAGACAGATGTACTCAGTTGTCCACCCTGTCCCACATCGATTTGGATATCCAGAAATTCCAAATGTTCCTGACTGATGTTACTAGTCAGCCTGATATTTAGGTTATTGGAATTGAGATCATCCAGGAATTGGTCCAAGCACACCCCCTAGAGGAAGCGACGGCGAAACGTGCGTCGGGGTGCTGTGGCGGTGGTCAGAGTTACTATCTCAAACAATCTGTTTTGGCTACATACTACGCCCTGGTGGGTAATGGAACTGGTTACAGCCTAATTGTAGTTACTGATGTTTGTTGGATACTTTGAGTGTACTTACTATGTATTGTGTTATTTCAGACCACCGCCACAACTTTGTGGTTTTTATGTTAAGTTTTTAACCGTGTTTTTGTGGTGACCGATTAAATAAAGACGTATATTGCTTATTGTAAACTGAGTATTTAACTTTATTGCAAATTTATATATTCATTTGGGTATTCTATTTACTTCCATTGGTATTCTATGTGTATATAGAGTTGCCTGCAAGATGCAGTAACCCCTAAGCTATGCTCCCTCGCCTTGTGTCCCCTACTACTCTCCTATGTAGATTGCAAGCCTTCAAGGTGAGGTTCCTCCTTACACATGTGTACAGTTTTGTGTCTTTTGTACTTATTAGTGTTTCTCTTTGTGAACTGCTCATCGAATGTATAGCTTATAGATATTATTGCTACTACACGAATAAATAAATAATATTAATAAAAATATTAATAATATGTACCTTGGTTTTGTAATAATTTAACAAAAGTGCCCAAAGTACAGATTTTTATTGGCCTAAGGTTCATTCCTTTTATTTTTTCGGTCAAGCCACTCACAAGCGATATAGAACCAGAATTGAAGACTCATCCAAGATTTGATTCGTATAAGCTTTTGGTTTGGCCCGAATCAAATTGGTCTGAACCAATGTTGCTCCAATCAACCTGGAATTATAAAAAAGGCCTTGTTTGGTTAATTTTTTTTGCAAATTTTTCCTAAGCTCTGGGATGAATGACAATTTTGAAAGATTTCGAAGAAATCGCACACTCTTTTCTAATGGTGGTGCTCAATGTGGGATTCTCAATCCAATCTGTATCCAATCGGAAAACATGGCACACACTTTCTGTATTCTTATTTCCCTTTTTTTATTTTTAACAAAATTTTTCGCATGATATAGCCTTCACCATAAACAACAAATCAGTGAGAATTTTTTCAAAAGAAACCTCCTACTACACAACTTACAGTCAGATCTTACTTGACAAAGGTCGGGATGACCCAAACGTCGTAATTTTGATCTGTTTCTTTTGAAAAAATTCTCACTGATTTGTTGTTTAAGGTGAAGGCTATATCATGTGAAAAATTTTGTTAAAAATAAAAAAAGAGAAATAAGAATACAGAAAGTGTGTGCCATGTTTTCCCATTGAATTTTGAAAGATTTGTCTGAAAAGAATTGGAAAAGATTCAGATTTAATTTTGTTCCTGAAAGACACTAGATTCATATTGAATCTACAAACCAATAAATAGATTTGATTATCTCTATTCAGGATTAGGAGAAGGGGACAACTTTTTGCATTTTGTTTCCGAAAACAAGTTCTATGTGTTAGTCCCTCTTACCTTTTTTACGCAGGTTGTACCAATAATATTACATTTTTCAAAATCCCATTACAGGTTCACATTAAATATGTCTGTTTATCACACACCTCCGCAGCCCCCGTCATCTCCCTCCTTGCTTTGTGTTTGCAACGGAGGGAAGTTTTTTTTTTGTTTTCCACCAAAAAATAAAAAGAGAAGATTCAGACAGCAGCTTAATGGAGTTGTGCACGGTACAAACTCATTACCCAAGCTGTATTTTCATCTATAAATGTCTTAACACTAGGATGAGCCTGGCATCTCCATGACAGAATGCAATTCCCGTAACAAAATGACTAGAGTCTTCAACACCAGAAATCAAACTAAGTTTTATTATTTTTGGGAACATATGGAGACGTTGAATGGGTATTATACTGTTGTACAAGGCTCAGATCAAAGACAAAGCCATAATATGTTTTTTTTTGCCGAGTCTATAGGAAGCATTAAATATGGAACGACATAACATCCGACTCAATAAGGTCTTACGACTTTCTTCTGTTTGAGGTACGTTTTAATAGACTTTCTGTCAAGGTATCTTGTCGGAGAAATAAGGAAACAAAAATGCAAAAAAACTGTAAGGCTCCTTACACATTGGTCAGTGTAATGTGTCCATCTCCGTCACACTTGCAAGGTCTACTGGGCGGAACGTCCGGCCCGAAAGCTGACAATGTGAATTGAACTCACATGATGAGTCAGTTCTGGTTACTTAGATTTCGGACTGGACGTTCCAGCCAGTACACTGCGGGTGTGATGCGAGTTGGACATGAATGTCCATGTGATGATTGTTAGGATCAGTGGATCCTCTGGACCACCGCGGAAGATGGAACTAGCCGACATTATTATTATGGAGGCAGTGAACTAGTAGTAGATTAAAGGTGCTGCAACTATGTTAGTTGGATCTTGTGATGGAGCTGGCGCTCTGCAGCCAGGCGAGCTTTCGCCAATCCAAGCCCCTGTTTCTAGGCTACTCCCCAAACAGCACTTCTAAGAACCTTTTGTATAAGATCAAGTGTAGTAGCGTTCTTATAAGTTTAGGATATGCCGGGTGAGGGGAATGTAAACAGATGCGCAAGAAGCGCTGAAATAATATCGGTAAATGATAAAAGTTTGCAAGTATATTTTGTGGATTACACAGCAGGGTGGCGACAAAGTTAACAACTTTGATGTGGAATGCCCTGTAATAGCTCTTGGGCGGTGTGCCTTTTATCGCCTAGGCTCAGCAGTTTCAGCACCGCCTGCTGTCGCTTAGCGACGGCACTGCTGCTGTGCCTAGACTTCCTCCTACTGTATACACCCAGCCCCCTCCGTTTCACACTGCCCCCCTCCCCCGGTATACACAATGGCAGCCCTCACGCCCCCCTCCCTGTATAACACACTGCCCCCCTCCCTGTATACACACTGCTCCCTCCTCCCCTGTATACACATGCCCCATGCCCCCCTCCTCCTCCTGTCTAACACGCCCCCCTCCTGTTACACACTGCCCCCCCCGCTCCGTATACACACTGCACCCTCTCTCCCTCTGTATACCACCTGCCCCCCCTCCTCCTGTATAACACTTGCTACCCTCTCCCCTCCTGTATACACACTGGGCCCCCCCTCCCCTCCTTCTCGTATACACACAGCCCCCCCCTCCTGTATCCAACACTGCCCCCCCCTCCTTCTGTATACACACAGCCCCCCTCATGTATTCACAATCCCCCCCCCTCATCCTGTATACACACTGACCCCCCTCTTCCTGTATATTCCCTGGCCCCTGTAAGTCTCCCCTACCTCACTGATCAGGTTCATCTCGTGTGGTTACTGCTTTCACGGCAGGTATGTGACCATGCCGTATCACAGGTCCTTTCAAACTCCGATGCAGCAGCTCCTTGCGGGGGGAAAGCAGGACGGCACATGGTTATCATCGCGATCGTGTCCGGAGACGGAGGACAAATCGCGATGAGCGAGGGAAGGAATCGCAAAGGCAGCGGGGGCAGATGTCCTGCTGAAACGGGGAGATTCCGGGGGACCGAGTGGCCATGATGAGTCCCTCTTCATTCTTTTAATCTGTGGTTCCAAGGACCGGTTAGAAGACTTCAAAGATCATTAAACGGCTCTTGTGTACATGTTGTATTGAGAGGAGAAAAAGATGTGCAAGGATTTCATGGGTTGCCGGCCCTTCTCAGTACAAAATTTAGTTTTTGGTTTGGGTGGCTATGGGCCCACTATGACTATGGGATCCAAGAAACTAGTTGTAAGGGTTTGTTGCCCACCCCTGCCAGTAAGTACACGCTGTCTACCTACGTCACATGGCAGGGTACCACAAGTATCCTACATGGTGGACTCATCTCGAAACAGGATCCTGCAAGTAATGGAACTTTTCTTGGTGGCAAAGTTGGCATTCATCAAAGGGGTCCTCAATCGTGTTATTGTATATATATATATATGTATATGTATGTATATTTCATCTAGGGTCCATATTTATTTCAGGTTTCTGGTCTAGGGTCTGTATTATGAGGCGTTTAGTTGGATATGTTCAAGGATAACACCTGCATTAAGGGGCCTGGTCTGGGGTCTCTGTTATGAGGTCCGGTCTGAGGTTTTCATTATATTGTGGTCTGTGTTATGGTATATGGTTTCATTAATGGCGTCTGGCCTCTTGAATGAGGTCTGGGCTGTGGCCTTGTATTATGGCATATTGGCAGTCTGGAATGGTATAGGTTCTGTATCTTAGGTCCGGTCTTATGTGTAGATTTTTGGATCTATTTTTGTCCATAATTGCATGTTGGTAACACTATGGATACAGATTACCTGCGCTGGACATCTACAGTCCTATAGAGAAGTCTTGGATCAAGGAAAAATCTTGTGCTATCACTGATTCTGTGGCTCTAAGATTTGTGAGTGGTAACAACTTTACAAGAATTTTTGACGACTGAGTGAGAACAAGCGGACCACTATTCAGGGGGTACTGATAATTAGGCAGAGAGAGTAGTTGGATTGAATAAGAAGGGGGAAGTTTACCCAAATAGAGGAACCAAATCAAGTGTCTACAGTCCAACAAGTGGGTAGGGAGTCTAACAAGAGGCAACTGACCAGGTGGTTACACATTCTATCGATAAGATATATGTAGATTGGAGGCCATCTTGCCCGGGTTACGCCACAGATCATAGATCCAAGCTATTAATGAATGAAATATATTGTTTGCTATAAAACTCACAACCCTGTATCATCTGATGCCCCGAGTAAATATAGAACAAGTAGCAGAACTCCAGCTTAAATATCTGTAATGAAAACCACGTCTCAGTGATCCGGGGGTTAATTAGATGTCGCTGATCACACGAGGAAGAACAATCGTCAGGAAATGATAAGAACGGTGACCTGGATTCCAAGTCTTGTGGATTTTAATAACAATAGTGACTAATTACAGGAAAGTAACAGCACATAGAGCTGAAGTACAACTACAGAGAGTGACAATTCTATTCATGAATCAGGTGGATAATTAAGTGTAATATAAAATGTATTCGTTAAAGGTGCCGCCTCGATAGAATGAAGTTGTATGAGTATACAGTGTGCACCCCAGAGGAGCACTGACAGATCGTTGATCCTATAAAATGTGCGATAAATGTTAATAATGTTGGGAACAACTTTAAGTTGGATTATTGTGACTCCTAGGCTCTTGACGACCAGGTGGTGGATTTCTGTAAGCAAAGTCCTCCTTCTCAACCAGTGGTCATCCAGGGGATGGACATTGAGGCAGTGAAGTCCTACAAATACTTGGGTGTCCTCCTCAACAATAAACTGGAGTGGGAAGAGAACGCACTTCACAGGAAGGGTCAGAGCAGGCTACACCTGCTGAGGAGGCTGAGGGCATTTGGAGTTCAGGGGGCACTTCTTAAAACCTTCTTAAGACCTAGGGGTACCTCCTGACACAGTGCAGGTGGTAGCTGAGAGGAGGACACTGTGTAAGTTGAAATCTATTCTGAAGAATATCTTCCATCCCATGGATGAGACTGTGGTGGCATTAGGGAGCACATTCAGTGACCGACTGCTTGACCCCAAGTGTGAGAGGGAGCGTTATCGTAAGTCATTCCTCCCGCTGCCATCAGGCTGTTCAACCAGCAAGGCCCAAACGGAAGTAAGCTGCGCCCCCACCTAACCAGTCCCTGCAAGTCCCATCCGTGGACTGAATATCAAACTGCCGATCATTGCTCGCCTTTCTTTTTTGTCTTCTTCTCATATTTTTTTCTTTTGTTCATTTATCCCTATAATATTGCTCTGTCATTGTTTGTTCTGTACTCCCTGTATTCTCTCTGCTGCTGTAATGCTGTGAATGTCCCACTGTGGGCTAATAAAGGATTATCTTATCTTTCAACTACTTCAAATTTGCCAGGAGATTCTCAGAGCCAATTTGGGAAAATTGGGCATGACATGGTTCAAAAGGAAAATGGCTTGTAAAATCCATCACAAAGTGGACAGGGTCATTTGGTTTAGGGGCAGGGTGGGGCTGGGCTGTGTTATGGGCAGTCCCGGAGCGTGCCTATTAGAGATGAGCGAGTATACTCGTCCGAGCTTGATGCTCGTTCGAGTATTAAGGTACTCGAAACGACTCGTTGCTCGGACGAGTATTTCCCCTGCTCGAGATCGAGCATTTAATTAAAAAAACTATTGAAGCTGGTGTTCTTGGTTGCCGTGACCAGATAGCTTCCCCCGCTTGTCTCCGTGCCGCCATGCCCCAGTGGGTCTTCCGGCCTGGCGCCTATGGTGTCCCAGTGTCCCATTGCAGCCCTCCAACAGCTTTGTATCCGTGCATTGCGTCTCCACCTTCCGCTGTCTGTCGAGTGCTGCAACTGCACCTGGTGTCTCCGTTGTCTGACGCTACCCGGTGTCTGACTGCCATGCCCCGTGTCTGACGCGCCTCTGATTTGACCGGTGTCATGGGTAATTGAGCTGCTCCAGCGTCTCAGTGTCCGTGCCGCTGATAACGCGGGTCTACCGTGCTGCTCGCTGCCCGCTGGCTGTCTGCCGTGGACGCCTGCTTGCCCGCGTTCAGGTGCCTGCCGCTGCATGGGTCGCGTGCCCGTGATGTTCTCTGGGATGATCCCGGGTTGTCATGCTGCCTGTGCTCACCGTGTTGTCTTCAAGTGTTCTTTCAGATATATTTTGTTTCGCACCGTTCCGCCGTATCTGGTGAAAGTAAGCAGAGTGGTCGTAAAACATCTGTGTAAATCTATTTTCGTGTGTTTCCCTGTGTTGTTCACTTTAATGATCCTGTGTCCCTGGATTTTCACTGTTTATGATTTCTAATTGTTCAGGTTCTTCAATGGGTTGCAACCCATTGAAGAACCTGAACAATTAGAAATCATAAACAGTGAAAATCCAGGGACACAGGATCATTAAAGTGAACAACACAGGGAAACACACGAAAATAGATTTACACAGATGTTTTACGACCACTCTGCTTACTTTCACCAGATACGGCGGAACGGTGCGAAACAAAATATATCTGAAAGAACACTTGAAGACAACACGGTGAGCACAGGCAGCATGACAACCCGGGATCATCCCAGAGAACATCACGGGCACGCGACCCATGCAGCGGCAGGCACCTGAACGCGGGCAAGCAGGCGTCCACGGCAGACAGCCAGCGGGCAGCGAGCAGCACGGTAGACCCGCGTTATCAGCGGCACGGACACTGAGACGCTGGAGCAGCTCAATTACCCATGACACCGGTCAAATCAGAGGCGCGTCAGACACGGGGCATGGCAGTCAGACACCGGGTAGCGTCAGACAACGGAGACACCAGGTGCAGTTGCAGCACTCGACAGACAGCGGAAGGTGGAGACGCAATGCACGGATACAAAGCTGTTGGAGGGCTGCAATGGGACACTGGGACACCATAGGCGCCAGGCCGGAAGACCCACTGGGGCATGGCGGCACGGAGACAAGCGGGGGAAGCTATCTGGTCACGGCAACCAAGAACACCAGCTTCAATAGAGAGATGAGCGAGTATACTCGTCCGAGCTTGATGCTCGTTCGAGTATCAAGGTACTCGAAACGACTCGTTGCTCGGACGAGTATTTCCCCTGCTCGAGATCGAGCATTTAATTAAAAAAACACAGTGAAGAACAATGAAGAATAGAATAAAAACAGTGAACACAGTGAACACAGGATCATTTAAGTGAAAAACACAGTGAAGAACACAGTGAAGAATAGATTACAGATGTTCGGCACATCTGCTTACTTGTCGGAAGATACGCGCGGAACGGTGCGAACAAAATAGTATGTGGCAGCGGCAGGCACGGAGACAGCGGGGCAGCGGCAGGCACGGAGACAGCGGGGCAGCGGCAGGCACGGAGACAGCGGGGCAGCGGCAGGCACGGAGACAGCGGGGCAGCGGCAGGCACGGAGACAGCGGGGCAGCGGCAGGCACGGAGACACCGGGGCAGCAGAAGGCACGGAGACACGGGGGCAGTGGCAGGCATGGAGACAGCGGGGGAGCGGCAGGCACGGAGACACCGGGGCAGTGGCAGGCACGGAGACAGCGGGGGAGCGGCAGGCACGGAGACAGCGGGGACGAGCACTCGAGCATCTGGAAAAGTTCGTCTCGAATAACGAGCACTCGAGCATTTTAGTGCTCGCTCATCTCTAGTGCCTATCTTTGCAGAAACCAGTGGTCCAGTATGTGTACATGAGGAGTAACACAGTTTCTGGTATTTATGCGACTTCTAATAACAGCTCATCTCTATACAGACTCTGTCTGTACAATTGTATTTTTCCTCTCAGCTGGTGGGTGGAGACTCAGCTGCTGTGACTCCCAGCTCCCCCTATCTGACCTATCAGGGAGCTTCTGTCCTACTTTCTAGCAGGACAGAATTCAGGAAGATGAAAAACACATTAACCCCTTAAGGACGCAGGGTTTTTCGGCTCATTTCTCGCTCTCCAACTTCAAAAATCCATAACTTTTTCATTTTTCCGTGTACAGACCTGTGTGAGGGCTTATTTTGTGCGTAACAAATTTTACTTTCCCGTGATGTTATTTATTTTAGCATGCTGTGTACTGCAAAGCTGAAAAAAAATTCCAAATGTGGAAAAATTGAAAAAAAAACGCACGTGCGTCACGTTCTTGTGGGCTCAGTTTTTACGACTTTCACTCTTCGCTCCAAATAACATGCCAACTTTATTCTTTGGTTCGGTGCGATCGCGGTGATACCAAATTTATACAGGTTTTATTGTGTTTTAATAAATTTTCAAAAATTAAACAAATGTGTAAAAAAAAGAAAAAAAAATGTTGACATCTTCTGACGCTAATAACTTTTTCATACTTTGGCGCACGGAGATGTGTGAGGGGTCATTCTTTGCGAAATGAGGCGACGTTTTTATTTCTATCATTTTGAGGTCTGTGCAACATTTTGATCATTTTTTATTTCATTTTTTATGTTATGTAAAAAGGTGTAAAAGTCGCATTTCGGACATTTGGGCGCCATTTCCCGCCTCGGAGGTCACCGCCGACCATCTAGGGTTAATGTACCCTAGATGGTCAGATCGCTCCTACCATATACTGCAATACTTCTGTATTGCAATATATAGCATTTTTGCAGCACATTCATTACAATGAGCCACTGGCTCATTGTAACGAATCTGCAGATTATGTGTGTTACCATCACTAGGGGATATTAAGTGTGAACATTTTCTTTGGTGGGAGGAAAAACACCTTTAACACCTGCTGTCGTAATGGCATCGGGGACGAATGATTTCCTCAGGGATTGGGGTTGCATGGCATGCTGGTGGCATATACACTCATAATAGCTAAAAGTAGGTGTTTTAACAGTAGGGGGTTACAGAACTTTCAAGCCAAAGTTGGCTGAACCCGAAACCTTAACGGGGACGTCATACCTGAAATTAAGCCTCCTTGTTTGCATCAACCGCTTCCCTTGTCGATAAAGGTAAAAGACTGTCTAGGGGTCCACATAACCAAAAAAATGTTGAAGTGTCAGCATTAAGGGAAACCTACCACCACAAATCTACCTATAAAGGTAGATTGGGTGGTAGGTGGATCAATGGGACGTGAGGATAGCCCTTTTAAGGGCTAATCCTCACGTCCCCACACTTTTTTGATAACTTTTATTATCCCTATATTCAAATTTACTTATGCGGCTACTGGGGCGTGGAGTAGCCGCACCTGAGGTTACACGAGGCGGCTACTCCACGCCCCGGTAGCCACTTTACCCCCTCCTACTCACCCATCTTCGGCGCGCAGCTCCGCGTAGCTGTGCGCCCTCGTCCGGCGATCCTGCCCGCGCCTGCGCGCTCACTGCTCCGAAACAGGCGCGGCCCTGCTCTTCTGCGCATGCGCAGACAGCAGGATCGCCGGACGAAGATGGGTGAGTAGGAGGGGTAAAGTGGCTACCGGGGCGTGGAGTAGCCGCCTCGTGTAACCTCAGATGCGGCTACTCCACGCCCCAGTAGCCGCATAAGTAAATTTGAACTACTAGCTTAACTACCACCAGTATGCGCAGGCATATGAATGCTAAACACCCCACTCAGTGGCAACAAGCCCGTTCACCTCCGGCCGTGCACACCACTGCTCCTTCCCCTGTGTCAGCTGATAGTCAGCCCCCTGCCCAGGACCCTGGCACAAAAACTCCATCGTCGCCTCCACGATCCTCCACAGCATCCACCAGCGTTCAGCTCTCCATACCCCAGACGCTGGAGCGGAAACGCAAATATAGTGCAACCCACCCGCACGCCCAAGCCCTTAATGTGCACATCTCCAGATTGCTTAGCCTGGAGATGCTGCCCTATAGGCTAGTGTGGTGTTTCCATCCTTTTCTGAGGTTCCCAGGTGTTTGGCCAAGCTTCCCTGTGCAGAGCCTTGGTCCCCTTGAAAAATGCTCGAGTCTCCCATTGACTTCAATGGGGCTCGTTATTCGAGACGAGCACTCGAGCATCGGGAAAAGTTCGTCTCGAATAACGCGTACCCGAGCATTTTAGTGCTCGCTCATCTCTAGATACTAATAAAAAATAAAGCTTTTCCCACAGAAAACAAGTCCTAAAATAGCTCTCTACTGTAGACAATAAAGAGACACCACAAAAAAGTAGTGCACTCTGTGTGCACTTAGGTGTTTAACCCTTGTAAAAACTCCTAAAGGGTTAACAAACTTCTTAACTAGAGATGAGCGAGTATACTCGTCCAAGCTTGATGCTCGTTCGAGTATTAAGGTACTCGAAACGGCTCGTTGCTCGGACGAGTATTTCCCCTGCTCGAGATCGAGCATTTAATTAAAAAAACACAGTGAAGAATAGAATAAAAACAGTGAACACAGTGACCACAGGATCATTTAAGTGAAAAACACAGTGAAAAACAGTTCGGCACATCTGCTTACTTGTCGGAAGATACGCGCGGAACGGTGCGAACAAAATAGCATGTGAAGAACAATATATATGTGTGAAGAACACATTGAAGAACACGGGGAGCAGCATTGAGACACCGGGGAGCAGCACCGAGACACCGGGAAGCAGCACAGAGACACCGGGGAGCAGCACAGAGACACCAGGGAGCAGCACAGAGACACCGGGGAGCAGCACAGAGACACCGGGGAGCAGCACAGAGACACCGGGGAGCAGCACAGAGACACCGGGAAGCAGCACAGAGAAACCGGGGAGCACCACAGAGAAACCGGGGAGCAGCACAGAGACACCGAGGAGCAGCACAGAGACACCGGGGAGCAGCACAGAGACACCGGGGAGCAGCACAGAGACACCGGGGAGCAGCACAGAGACACTGGGGAGCTGCACAGAGACACCGGGGAGCAGCACAGAGACATTGGGGAGCAGCACAGAGACACCGGGGAGCAGCACAGAGACACCGGGGAGCAGCACAGAGACATCGGGGGAGCAGCACAGAGACATCGGGGGAGCAGCACAGAGACATCGGGGGAGCAGCACCATGGAGACATGGGGGGAATGGGCAGAACGGAGACATCGGGGGAACGGGCAGAACGGAGACATCGGGGGAACGGGCAGAACGGAGACATCGGGGCTGGGGCAGCGCGGATACATCGGGGCTGGGGCAGCGCGGATACATCGGGGCTGGGGCAGCACGGATACATCGGGGCAGCACGGAGACACTCGGGGAGGGGCAGCACGGAGAGACTCGGGGAGGGGCAGCACGGAGACACCGGGGAGCAGCAGCACGGATCCCGACAAGTAAGCAGATGTGCCGAACATCTGCAATCTATTCTTCACTGTGTTTTTCACTTAAATGATCCTATTCTTCACATCTGCTAACTTGTCGGGAGATAATATACGCGCGGAACAGTGAAGAATAGATTGCAGATGTTTGCATACATCTGCTAACTTATCAGAAGACATTCTTTTTCAATTAAATAACACATTTTATTCCCGAACCATGGTCCCTTTGAAAAATGCTCGAGTCTCCCATTGACTTCAATGGGGCTCGTTATTCGAGACGAGCACTCGAGCATCAGGAAAAGTTCATCTCGAATAACGAGCACTCGAGCATTTTAGTGCTCGCTCATCTCTATTCTTAACCCCTTAACGACTTGGCCTTTTTTAGTTTTTTCACTTCCATTTTTCACTCACCACCTTCAAAAATCTATAACTTTTTAAATTTTCCACATAAAGAGCTCTGTTATGGCTTATTTTCTGCGTAACAAATTGCCCTTCGTAGTGATGGTATTTAATATTCCATGCCGTGTACTAGGAAGCGAGCGGGAAAAAAATTCCAAATGCAGTGAAAATGGTGAAAAACACATTTGCAACGTTTCCTTGTGGGCTTGGATTTTACAGCTTTCTCTGTGCAAATGACATGTCTACTTTATTCTTTGGGTCGCTACGATTACGTGGATACCATATTTGTATAGGTTTTATAATAGTTTCATACATTTACAAAAAATTCAAACCTCCTGTACAAAAATTTTTTGGGGGATTTTGCCATCTTCTGGCACCAATAACTTTTTCATACTTTGGTGTACAGAGATGTGGGTGGTGTCATTTTTTGCGACTTTTGATGGCGTTTTCATTGATGTGCGACCTTTTGATCACTTTTTATTAATTTTTTTATATTTTTCAGAATGGCAAAAAAATGCCATTTTCGACTTTGGTTTTCCGATATAAGATTAAACACAGTGAAAAACTGTTATTATATTTTGATAGATCGGGCATTTTTGGACGCGGCGATACCTAATGTGTTTATGATTTTTACTGTTTATTAATATTTATATCAGTTCTAGGGAAAGGAGGGTGATTTGAATTTTTAGGTTTTTTGTTATAATTTTTTTTTTAAACTTTTTTTTATTTTTACTTTTAATATTTTTCAGACTCCCTAGGGTACTTTAACCCTAGGGTGTCTGATCGATCCTACCATATACTTCCATACTGCAATATGGCAATATATGGGGATTTTACTCCTCATTCATTACAATGTGCTGATTGTAATTGTAATGAATGGGTTAAAACGAGACAACTTCGGGCCTTCTTGAGACCCGAAGCTGTCATGGCAATGGATCACCGCTCCCCGTGACGTCATCGGGGAGCGATGATCCGCGGCAAGATGGCGCGGCAGCATTGCCAGCGGCGATCGCCCTGAAAGCACCCGTGAAAGCAAAGACTTACTGGCTATTGAGAGGGCTTGGCCCGCGAGCCCTCTCCATGCACCGGGACCCGGTTAAAGTTTTTTCATACATTGAGGTGTTTAGTTTTTTATAGTCAGTATTGGAGTAATTTATGGCGTCTTACTATTATTTAGGCCTCTCAAAGTCACTTAAAGCTGAGCAGGTTCCTATAAATATTGTTTTTTGTCAATTTTCATTAAAATTTGAAAAATTTGCTAAATTCTAAACCTCCTAAACAACCTTTGAGAGGATGCATAAAAATCCATGCCAATATAAAGAAGACATTCGGGAAATATTAGCTATGCAGTTATTTGGGTGCTAAGACTATGGGGCACATTTACAAGGACATGTGCAGTTTGCCTGTGTATAGTGCATATAGCGCCAGATATCCTGAATCATGTTTTGCATGAATCTGTGCCCCCTGCACTGCCCAACAGGGTGCACCAACTTTTTTTTTTTTTTTTAACAAAGGGTGTGCAGCACAATTTTGATGGACTTTGCATGCTAAGTCTGGCGCATGGTCCGAATAAGGACTGGAATGTCCCCTTTAGTGCTGAAATGAATGTCGTGTGAAGATAAGTGCAGCTGCACCACAAGACAGCCATGTGTGACACAAATGTGGTGCGGACACTTCTTAAATACTTGTGCAAGCACCTAAAAGAATGTGCAAACAGAGAGAGAGAGAGAGAGTACTGTATTCAGTACAGAAAGAGATACACAGAGGGTATACTGTATGTTTACTCTTTGTTTCATTGCAGCCAATTGGTAAGATCAAAAAACTTTGCTCATTAATGTACACTGTGCTCCCATCTTGACAGAAAAAAAACAGAAACGTAGACATTTTTGCTAATTTATTACACAAGAAAAGCTGAAATATCACATGGTCATAAGTATTTAGACCCTTTGCTGTGACACTCATATTTAACTCACATGCTGTACATTTCCTTCTGATCCTCCTTGAGATGGTTCTACTCCTTCATTGGAGCCCAGCAGTGTGTAATTAAACTGATTGGACTTGATTAGGAAAAGCACACACCTGTCTATATAAGACCTCACAACTCACAGAGCATTTCAGAATATCTGAGAATCATGAGGTCTAAGGAACTGCCCAAGAAGTTCAGAGACAGAATTGTGGCAAGACACAGATCTGGCCAAGGTTACAAAAGAATTTCTGCAGCACTCAAGGTTCCTAAGAGCACAGTGGCCTCCACAACCTGCGCCGGGTCTAAGTGTCACCTGTATTCACCAGAGCCTCCGCAGAATGCGGTTGGACTTGCTGCCAGGTACCCACCGATGTCATTCCCATGTGCGTACTAGCTCGTGGTTGGGGAAGGCAGGCCGAGGTCGAGGTACCTTAGGGAGATATCCTCGTGGTCAGGTCCCAGGCACACGGTCAGTGCTGGCGGCAGAGATGCACACTCAGTCAATCCGGGTCAGCAACAGGAGGTCCAGGCAGTGGGAGCGGGAACACAGGCACACGGAACCAGCGAACACGTGAGGAATTCCTCAGGTACCACACGGCCACACAGGACTCAGAGTGCAGGAATACACGGAAAGCAGATACAACAGGAACGCAAGAATACAGGAACGCAGGAATATTCGCCTTTGGAAGCTTTTCTCTTAGGCTATGAGGCCAAAGATCGCAGGAAGACATGAATGGGCAGATTCTTAAAGGTGAGGTGCTCAGCCAGTGCAAAAACAAATTACGCTGCTCGGGCCCTTTAAATTTTCGGCAGGAAGCGTGTGCGCCCTAGAATGCGGGACGCGTGCCAAGCATCCGGGGAAGAGCAGAATCCGTGGAGGGTAAGAGAATTGGCGGGGCTGCAGCGGGGGTACACGGTGAGCAGCTGGTGCCCCGTGACCCTAGTATGGTACAACATCTGATGTTCACAACCAATGCCTCTCCAGTTGTTGCCCAATACTGGGGGTTGTGCTGTGCGGTAGGTGCAGAACCAAGTTTGAAGACGCAAGTCTAAAACTCTGGAAATTGCAATCTATAGTTCTTCAAGATATGCAAAGGTTAGTCATTAATTGTAACCTTGATCAAGAAGAATATTAATTGAGCAAAATGTCTAATGTGACCTTGAGCCTTCAAGTTTGACTTCCTTTTCACAATGTATATTTCAGCAACATCTTCATTTTTTTTTATCTGTTTAATTAACACATCTGTTTTCTCCCTTCATTTCGAGAACTTATTAGTGTTTGGCTTTAAATAGCACATTTCTTAATCTGATCGTTTCCTTTAGCGAGGAATTTCATTAAAGCTGTTGTCTCCATATGAGAATGTCTAATTCTGTATCTCGTCCAAGATGCCTTGAGCGAGCTGGTTCATTCGAGAGCGCAATCTCCTCCTCCACTCAGCGTGGGTTTTGTTTGATGAAATGTATGCTGATGCTCCTGCAGCCGAGGATTTCACGGATATGTGTTTGAACAGGAGATAAGGGCTTAGAAGAGGAAAAAGAGTGAGATATAAAGACTTATACAGAATCAAATGTTTCCTAACCCGCTCCGAAACAAAACCAAACACCGGTGTATCAGCTTCAATAAAGGAAACAACTAAAATTTACAGCTTGCTTGATGGCTGAAAATCTCATAGGTTGTCATGAGACTATTTCAAAAAAAAAATGTCAAAGAACTTTTAGACATCAAGAACTTTGAATTCCACGAGATTTACTGAAAATGGTTCTCCTAATGCAGCAAGTGGCAAAAACTGTCACCAGCGTGACAAGGAACATGAAAGTAGATGATAGAGTGGAGGCATCTTCGTAGGCTAGGACCTGAACTGGCTGGCTTGGCTGTGGCCTAAAACTGTTTGTGGTATGATGAGCACTATGTCCTAGGTAGGCCAATAAAAATGGAGGTTGTTAATAACTCACAGTCAGTTTAATTGTCCGCCGCAAAGCGGGTTGGACTTGCTGCGGCAGGATACCACTAGGTCATTCCCAGGTTCGACTAGCCCGCGGTGGCAGCCGAGGTCGAGGTACCGTAGCGGATGACAATCTCGTAGTCAGGTCCAGGCACAGGGTCAGGGCTGGCGGCAGAGATGCAACGTCAAGTCCAAGTCCGGGGTCAGCAACAGGAGGTCCAGGCAGGTGGGAACGGGAACACAGGCACACGGAACACAGCAACACGGAGGAACTCAGGTAATACGGCAACACAGGACTCAGGAGCGGGGACACACAGGAATGCAGGAATACACAGGAATACACAGGAACTCAGGAATACACAGGAACGCAGGAATACACAGGAACGCAGGAATACACAGGAACGCAGGAATACTCCCTTGGAAGCTTTCTCTAAGGCTATGAGGCACAAAGATCCGGCAGGGGACACAGGAAGAGGCAGGAGTCTTAAAGGTGAGGTGTTCAGCCAGTGCACCAATTAGCGGTGCACTGGCCCTCTAAATTTTCGTCAGGAGCCGCGCGTGCCCTAGGAGGCGGAGACGCGCACGGATGGTAGTCTGGGGAAGAGCAGGAGCCGGGAGAGGTGAGTGAGGAGACCGGGCTGCAGCGGGGGCACACGGGGGAGCACGGATGCGCCCGCGATCCGAGACAGGGATCGTGGGAGAACCCATGACACTACCCTTCCCCTTCAGCCTCCCTCTCTTCTTGAGCCTGAGAAAACGTTGGAGCCGGCTCTTGTCCAAGATGTTATCCTCTGGCTCCCAAGAACTCTCCTCAGGACCAAATCCTTTCCAGTCTACCAGAAACAACCGCCTACCTCTCACTGTCTTAGTATCCAGGATCTCCGGTACCACCAGGTCATTCCCAGGTGCGACTAGCTCGTGGTGGCAGCCGAGGTCGAGGTACCTTAGCGGAAGATAGTCTCGTGGTCAGGTCCAGGCACAGGGTCAGGGCTGGCGGCAGAGATGCAACGTCAAGTCCAAGTCCGGGGTCAGCAACAGGAGGTCCAGGCAGGTGGGAGCGGGAACACAGGCACACGGAACACAGCAACACGGAGGAACTCAGGTAACACGGCAACACAGGACTCAGAGTGCAGGAATACACAGGAAAGCAGGAATACACAGGAACGCAAGAATACAGAGGAACGCAGGAATACTCGCTTGGAAGCTTTCTCTTAGGCTATGAGGCACAAAGATCCGGCAGGGAAGACAGGAAGAGGCAGGATTCTTAAAGGTGAGGTGCTCAGCCAGTGCAACAATTAGCGCTGCTCGGGCCCTTTAAATTTTCGGCAGGAAGCCGTGTGCGCCCTAGAAGGCGGGGACGCGTGCACAGCAGTCCGGGGAAGAGCAGGATCCGGGAGAGGTAAGAGAATTGGCGGGGCTGCAGCGGGGGTACACGGAGGAGCGCTGGTGCGCCCGTGACCCTAGTGTATGGTAACATCTGATGTTCCATTCTATTTTTTAATATTCACACTTTGCACATGGCACTTTAGTTACGCTACCTTGGATTAGCTCCTCTCTGTGATTGACCCGTGAGAACCGTTATGGAGACATGGGGTTAAAACGAGTGAGCTCTGTTTTACACATTTTATTACACTTTGGATATATATAATGTTTATCACTAACAGATCACGTCTTTAACATAGTGACTTTTTTGTATTATGTAATCATACATCTTTGTACTTTGTATCCTCTGTGAACGTCACTTTACACAACTGTTGTTAATCAATGCACTACTATTTAAGTCAGCTCACTTCCTGACTCAATATGCTTGATAATGCCTTGATTGAATTGGCGAAACGTCGCACACTTTTTGGTGGAATAAACTTCTTTCTTCAGAGTTACCGGAGTGCTGCTTCTCAATCGTATTCTTATATGCTTTGGGGTTGATGCCAGACCTCTTAAGAAGACCTGCACCCGATTTTTGATACATGCACGGTGCCGCTCAAATACAAATTGTTTGGACTACTTAACTGACGGTGAGCGTTTGCACGTGTTTTTCTGTTTTTCTACTTTTTCCATTATACATCATGGAATCTACCCAAATACCACCTAATCTTTTTGCCTTCACGGAAGATGATGTGAATAGGATCCTAGGAGGAACACTAGGTGACAGTACCTTTCTGGAAAAGTAGTATCCCACGCTGAACTCGTCGACGGCCGAATAGTGGATCTGATAAGCACAATTAGTATTGACATACTTGGTCAAGAGATCCATATTAATTTTCATGTCTTTCCCATCTTGCCGCCCTCTACACCTGTGTCAGTATTATTTACCACACATACAGATTACCCCGCATTTGGTGGTCTACCGAGGTCTCGACACATGGTTGAGGACCTCCAATATTACCCATTCTCTAATGTGGAAATTCGTAACGATATGAGAGGATCCTTATCAAATAAAAGACGTCTGTTTTTGTGACATTATTTTTCACTGAATATGGAATTTTACATAGTTGGATATTAACAACAGGACAATACATATATAAATAGCCCCGGGCGCTTACTTGGTGGATCTTCGCCACCGTATTGGGCGCGAGCGGAATTTTCCCCAATTACAGCCAATAAGTTTACGGAAAACACAATGAAGCCCTTCCAACCGTTTCAAAAGACAGGATACCGACTGCCCATGAACGACACTTTCAAGGGGATCAGAGCACACAGCCGACACGCTTTATTTGATACCGGAGCGATATAAGTCTTTATTTGTCAGGGAATACCCCAGGATAACTGTACACCACATATTAGCGAGGTAACAATTGACGGGACCCCACCAAACATACCCTAAATCGTCCAGTAACATTTAGGCAATACATTGACGAAACGTCTACAAATGCATTTCGTTCAGGACCTCCTCATATCGATTCCGCTTCACCATATATGGACATAGAATGATAGCACCAAGTGCCGCTTTGGTGAGCGATTCGCATACAAGTACCACAATACGACCAATTGAAAAAACATAGCCCACAGTTTGGCAAACTGCCCCCCCTCGATTTTTGGCACCACCCCCACAATGCAGACCATTTCACTTAAGAAAAGTTAAAAGACCAGCACCGCGTCGTGTACAACCTAGTTATTTTCATACTATCTCTTTCACCTATTTGATGATACTGCAACCTTGTTCCTGATGCTAAATTCACCCCGCCCGACCCTGGCTCATACTGTCCGTTGGTACATCGTACTGGCAAAACACCAGTGTGTGACTCAAAGTTTTTAGCATATTCTGATATTTGACCCCCCACCTATATTTTTTCGACTATTCATTACATGTGACCTTCAAAATTGGCTTTCCGCCAGAACGAACAAATACCTTTTCCCCTCGTTGTATGCCTCCAATACACATACTTCTGTCCACACCAATGTTATTGCAGCAATGCTGAATCATGACACTTAAGTCTGAAACAACCTGTCGCCGATTGTTGTGTCGACACAGAAGTAGGTCTGTCTACACCTCCCCAGTACTTCACCCAATGGAAGTACCTGCGAAAGTGGATCTGAAACGCAAGTATGAATACTGGTCAAGACGACATATTAATTTTCAGCTTCACTTGTCTCTACTGTGTCAGTATTATAAACATAAGATCATACCGAGGGGTCTACGATCCCATTTGAGACCCAATTTATTACCGGCTAATGTGGAATTCTGTACGCGATTTGAAGGATTATCAAATAAATACGCTTTGGACATTATTTTACTGAATATTGAATTTTTACAAGTGGAATTAACAACAGGACAACAAAAAATAGATGCCCTTGAGGTGGAACTTTAAAGGAAACAACTAAAATTTACAGCTTTGCTTGATGTGCTGAAAATGCTCATAGGTGTTAAATAAGACTATTTAAATAAAAAAAAATGTCAAAAACTTTTAGCACATCAAGAACTTGAATTCCAGAGAAGTTATGAAAATTGGTTCTCCTAATACAGCAAGTGCAACACATGTCACCAGCGCTGACAAGAACATGAAAGTAGATGGAGATGTTGGAGGACAGCTTGTAGGCTAGGACTGAACTGGCTGGCTTGGCTGTGGCCTAAAGCTTTTGTTATGATAGCACTATGTCCTAGGGTAGGCAAATAAAAAGAGGGAGGTTGTTAAATAACTCACAGTTCAGTTAATTGTGAAGAACTTTAACAGCAGCAACAGGGAAGCAGGTTGGCAACATAATCCTTGGGAGCAACAGGTAGATCAGTTGTCTGACTGTGGTAGTAGTATAGGCAGTCCCCGGGTTACATACAAGATAGGGTCTGTAGGTTTGTTCTTAAGTTGAATTTGTATGTAAGTCAGAACTGTATATTTTATAATTGTAATCCCAGACAGAACTTTTTTGGTCTCTGTGACAATTGGATTTTGAAAATGTTGGATTGTCATAAGAATCAATATTAACACTAAAGCTTCATTGCAGACACCTGTGATAACTGTTTATTGTAGCCTAGGACTAAAGTACAATAAATTACCAATATCCAGAGGCCCGTTTGTAACTAGGGGTCGTGTTCCAGTGTTCTTAAGTAGGGGACCACCTGTATATCTTCAGCCCAGGATCAATAGACTTGAGGTGGTGGACTGTCTCTGCTGCATGGACAACATAATTCGGTGCAATCTCTGGGTGTCAAGGATGATTTTCTGAACACCATGCAAAGTCCTAGAGCTGGTCCTCCACCTTGTTTCCTGACTAATGCTGAGATAAGCAGATCTGTCTCCAGATAGGCTGTAGGAGTAAGACCGAAGAACCAGAACTAAAGAAAGGGTTTATAGCGTTGGTTTCTGGTTAAAATGATGGGAAACACAGCCAATGACAGCCTTGCAACTCACAGGATATAACAAATGTTTGTATATAAAGATAGAAAATAGTTATCCCTTGCAAGATCACATAGCAGTACACATGCACATACAAAAAACAATACTGGTTTCCACCACTTAGTGGTAGTGTCGCATCAAGAGTGTGGGACAGCAAGTAATTACATAAGATAGGGCAATGTAACTTAGCTAAGGGGATGAGGGTGTATTTATATTCCAGACTGAGTGTGGGCCAGTAGAAGGACACCTGCATTGCTGGAACCAGTGGGGTAATCAGTCCCATCTGTGTCCACTTGCATGAACGCAAAGTAAATTTAGTAATGGCCCAAATCCAGGACATTATACAAGTCACCTAAGAATGAAAACATTTCTCGGGATTAGTGATAAGCTGATTTTAATGTTTGGGCTCCAGAATTCAGACAAAAGTTTGGGCTCAGCTTAGTTCTGGCATGCCACCATTTTCCCTAGGATAGTCACTCCCGGTTGAAGTCACAGGGACCAAAGTTCCTGTGGGACAATAGCAGCGCACATGCCACTGGTGGTTTTGCCAGCATTTAAAGGATTAACACCCACAATTGATATCAGCACCAATAGTAGGTTGTGTAATTTGTGTTGTGTTCAGGTACCCAAAATGAACTTCTGTTTAAGGTTTGGCCAAACTTGCTGTACCACAACCAGAATAGATTCTTTCATGCCTACTCAGATTTTTTTTTCCAGATTTTGAACATATTAGGAGACTGAAACAAATATAAGCAAATGGTGTAGGTGACAGTGTCATACATTTAGAACCAGTTTTAAGTTTTTAAGCTTTAACCATGTTTCAGTCTTGGGACCTATAAATTTGTGTGCAGTAAATAGTGTAGATGATTTTTAAGGAACAATTTCCTGTTTTCTAATTACTCTTTAGACTGTTGGTTTGTGCATATGTTAAAGACAGTAGAGGACATAAAAGGAAAAATCTTGATCCTATTTAGACTGAGAAATCTTACATGGAGACTGTCTGAGCTTCTAAAACTATTCGAGTCTTGAGCATGTGCCCATCTTGCAGCCAAAAGACATGGATCTTGATGTTCATCACTAGAGATGAGCGAGCAGTAAAATGCTCGGGTACTCGTTATTCGAGACGAACTTTTCCCGATGCTCGAGTGCTCGTCTCGAATAACGAGCCCCATTGAAGTCAATGGGAGACTCGAGCATTTTTCAAGGGGACCAAGGGACGTGAATTCGGGAGCGGTACACACATTGCTTGTTTTTGGGGTGTTCCGACTCGCTCCTAGTATAGGGATTATAATATCGGTTGGTTTTGGGAGGTTCGCCGGGGTCCAAACCTTCTCGGAGGGTCCATGGCCACTTCCAACCCCACCAAATTTATCCGAGACGGGACTTCACCCCGACAATATCATACTCTGTTCCTGTTCTCCAATACATGGATACACAGAGCCATTTCGGACCCTTGAAACACAGATGAAAGCCGCGGACGGGACACATCTCCATTTCCCCCAGCCGCTGATCTAGTACAGATGTGGAAGTAATCCCAGACTTGTATGGGCTATTCTCAACAGTTAGCGCCCAAACAGTCTTACATCCTCCTGCTTATCCCGCCAGCGGCACCGTATTAAGCAAAATATTGGGAAGAGAGTCAGAGCTTCGTTCCTTTGACGGCTTGGTAGAGAAAGAACCTTGGCTTTGATAGACTTTGTAAGTTCGTTTCTAATAGGCTTAAGTGCAAAACTAAATTCTACAGCCCCAATAACACAAACCCGGGTTTTCATGAGCAAGAATTAGTTATAGCCCTTTGATGACTGGGCGTGACAGGTCTGTTTCCGGAAGGCACATGTGGCACAGCGTTTCGCACCCCGAGATGCACTGCACTCCAAGAGTTCTTTGGAGGGGGGGTCAAGCAGACAGTGGTTGTTCTGCGGTTGTGAGAACGTGCTCGCCCCCAGCGGCCTTTATTGTAGCAAAAAAGGTGGGGCATGCAAAACAATGTCTACACCGGGCTCTTCGTACATCCTCTGATCTCGGTGTTTATTGTTCATAGTCAGCAATCAACGAGCAAGCTTCCCGCATATCGCTTTATTTCGGACTTTCCCGTATGGCCATTTTATGCAATAACATACTGGACGGTTATTTTAGCAGACGAAAGTACCGAAAGTTCTTACTTTTGTATGTTTCCATAGGGAGCATTCAGGATCAGGGGGGCTCCGACTTCCATGTGCCCTGGCTGCTGAATCTTTAGCCCCTCACGTCCGGAATCAATTCCTCGATCTGTGACTAGAATGTCGTCTTGGGGGCTGGAGATGAGTGCTTCTGCCCGTTTGCAATTCTGTGGTTCTCAGGACCTTAGGGACCTCCCACGGTTTTGCCCGGTCTTTGTTTACATTTGTGCATCGCTGTCCCCAATGTACAGGGCTTTTAGGGTTCAGGTCCCTTTTAGTAAAACCCTTTCGTGAGTGGTTTGGGTGGTATGGGCCCTCTAGAAGGCGTAGGCACCCGCTACGCCCCACTCCAGGCGGTCCATATACGAAACCCCCGCCTTGCCGCCGCCCCTCGTTTTCCACCGGCCTTGGATTTTGGTAATTTTTAGAGATGAGCGAGCATAAAATGCTCGAATTGCTCGTTATTCGATGACCACTTTTCTCTGCTCGAAGTGCTGTCTCGAATACCGAGCCCCATTGAAGTCCAATGGGCGACTCGCGCATTTTTCAAAGGACCATGGTTCGGGACTAAAAGTGTTCTTTAATTGCAAAAGAATGTCTTTGATAAGTTAGCCGATGTATGCAAACATCTGCAATCTATTCTTCACTGTCCGCGTGTCTTACTCCGACACAGTTAGCAGATGTGAAGAACAGTTGCGAATAGAATAAAAAACAGTGAACACAGGCTCATTGACGTGAAAAAAACGCAGGAAAAAACAACGTGAGAATAGATACAGATGTTCGGCTTACTTGTCGGGAGATACGCTGTCCCGGGATCCGCTCTCTTTTCCATGAAAGTCTCCACGATGTCTCCGTGCTGCTGTGCCCACCGATGTCTCCGTGTGCTGTGCCCACGATGTCTCTGTGCTGCTGTGCCCACCAATGTTCAGTGGTGCTGTGCCCACTTTCTCCGTGCTGCGTGCCCCCGATGTCTTGCGTGCTGTGCCACGAGTCTCCGCGCGGCTGTGCCACGATGTCTCGCGCTGCTGTGCTCCCGATGTCTCCGTGCGGCTGTGCCCCCGGTGGCTCCCGACAAGTTCGCAGCTGTGACGAACCGTGACGACTAGCAACCCCGTAACACAGGTCATTTAAGTGAACAACCGTGAAGAATAGATTGCAGATGTCGGACATCTGCTTACTTGTCGGGGGAGATACGCTGTGTCCGGGATCGCTCCTCTTCTTCCACTGAAGTCTCACGATGTTCCGTGTGCTGTGCCCCGATGTAGCCGTGCTGCTGTGCCACCGATGTCTCTGCGCTGCTGTGCCCCCGGTGTCTCCGCGCTGGCGTAACCCGGGGCTCCGTGCTGCTGTGCCCCCGTGTCTCCATCTGGCGGTGCCCTCCGGTGTCTCCGTGCAGCTCTGCCCCCGGTGTCTCCGTGGTGTGCCCCCGGTTGTCTCCGCCGCTGCTTGCCCCGGTGTCTCCGATGCTGGTGTGCCCGGTTTATCTCTGTGTGCTCCCCGTGTTCTGTGTGATCCCGGTGTCTCTGTGCTGCTCTGGTGTACTCTGTGCTGCTCCCGTGTTCCCAAGGTTTCTTCCATACTATTTGTTCGCGCGTATCTCCCGACAAGTAAGCCGATGTGCCGCCATCAGTAATCTCTTCTTCACTGGGTGTTTTCCCTGCGGTTTCACTTTAACATGATCCGGTGTTAACTGTTTTTCTTTTCTCTGCACTGTTGCTTCCTGTGTATTTTTAATTCAACTGCTCGATTCGCGCAGGGCCAACTCCAGTTCGCGAACGCGCCGTTTGAGTAACCTTCATCCTCGACGAGCTCACGCTCGGACGAGGATGGCCGCTCATCTCTCGATAAATTTACTGTACTTAGCCCGGGCCTACCCCTGATTCCGATTACCGTTATCACAGGCTCTTAATGACGAGTTCTTGTGACTCTGGTTCTTATGACAACCCCAACCTTTACCTCCACTTGTCACCGGCGACCCAAAAAAATATCTGCTGGGTTACAATGCTAAAATTACGTTCCGACTTCCATCCCCCCAATCAACTCGCACCCCAAAACCTCTCTTTCTATAACGTCTCTTCGTTACAATCCCTACTGTGCGGGCTCTATCACCGGCTTCCAAAAACAATATCACTCTTTACTCAGACTCGGTTGTGCTCACCTTACCCGTTACTCCAGACATTAGTCTTCCAGGGAAGTGGTGCTGCTCATTGACTGTCAACCCCCCTACACTGTAACAATAGTATCTATCTCGATCTAGCTCCCGTGTCATCCTATTTAGTCCCAGCCATTTGATCTCCCCCTATGTTTGTCCCTCCCTATTTCGTCCCCCCCAACCAGATACTCCCCTATTTTGGACCCCAGTTCGAACCAGTGTACCAAGCCTTGCGGCCCACGACTTGATGTAGGGCTTGTACTCTTCTATGGGAGGTTGATGCCCATGCTCCCCCCAGCGGAAACTGCATCATACCCTACCCCTGATACACAGGGCTAAGCTATATGTTTCCAGCTAGATAGAATCTTTTCCCGACCCAACCTAGTATCAATCTGTTAGCCTATTCGGGACTGCCCCTGGGCCTCATGTTAACGGACAAGTTCCCTTTAAGCAGGTACAAGTCAGTCCTTTTTATGCTCCCACATTTCTCTCTCACCCGCGCCACCATCGATGTGACAACGCCTCCGGGCTCTCCTCCATAAACCATCGCTGCCCTGACCTAGATCCATTTTTTTTTCCCTTGAATGCTTCCCTTTTTCTAAGCGGTGCAGACTTCAGGGGCCTTCCCGATCATCCTTTCTTTTTCATTTTTCCACTGCTTGTTGTCCTGGAACATATGCCCCATGGTTGTACTTCTTGCCTTGTTTCTGCCGCTCTTACTACAGGACATGACGGCCCTGGGCCCCTGGAGCTATTTTACCCCCCGTATCTCCTTCCTGCAAGGCCTCTGTGCCCCCGGCCTTCCACGTTGTCCTCTGGACTATTCCCTGTTTTTCAGCTTTCCACAGGGTGTTACGAAGTTTCTCCGTGTCTCCTTTTATGGCCCAACTCTCTTACTCGCGTCCTCCTCCTGTTACAGATGAGCGGACCGCCGTCCGTTTTGGCTTGCCAACCTGGGTATTTGGTGGATTGGCGGGAGCCGCGTCTGCAACTTGACGCCCTAACAACTCACCCATGGCTCTGCCTGCCAGGGGGCGTCCCCAGCGCCGGCGCACGCTGGTTCGTAACTCTATCCCTATGCAGAGTCGGGCACCCCGTTCTCATGTCTGTGTTTTTCAGCTCTTGCTCTGCGTTGATCCTAGAGGTATGGCCTTTGGTTTCCCTAGGTTCCCCCGCTAACAGTCTTTTTCGGCCCACAGTCTATATACCCCTGGTCGTCCCACTGGGTTTCTCCTTGAGTTCTTCGGACACTTCGGGCTCTTAGGCGGCTGGGCCATGTCTGTTCCGCCTGGGCCACACGGAGTATAGAGGCTCCTCTGGGGCCCCCAGTTGCCCCAACCGTGACCTATCATCCCTTCTCCTGCTGCCCCTCGCACGGGGCGGTGCCCGCTCTGCGCCAGGCGGGGGTGGCGCTGACATCCTCGGTGGAGTGTTTCTGAGAGGTTATGTGTGGTAGCAAGTGAATGTTGGCGGCCCCTGTCGGACCTGCGGGCTCCTCGGTAGGTCACTACAGGTGATGAAGTAGCAGCACGTCCCTCTTTATCCAGTTACGATTGGGTTGTCTCTGCCTGGCCTCCCGACCCAATTGCAGGTTAACTTTACTTAACTGTGCTCTTTGGATCAATGGATCCTTAGTGGGCCAGTCCCAACACTGGATTGTCCCTCAACGTCGGCTAGCTAAGGATCGGTCCTCCGCGTGGTGGTGTATCATAGGTCGAGGAAGGTGGAGACTATGTAACTCAGTCAGGGCCGGATGGTGTCAACGCTCTAGTGGCAGTCAGTGCAACAATTTGGACCCTTTACGAGGGGGACCCCGTGGCATAAGTGGTAACCCTACGGCCATCCCACGCCAACATTGAAACCCAGTGCTTTTATTTCTTCCTTATTTATCACAAATGGACAGGTCTGCCTTAGGACCGCTGCCTTCCGTGTATGTACCCGCAAACCAAACACTAAGATTAACGGCATGTCCTCAGCGGACCGAAGGCAGAAACAGCCTGAACTCCAATGTTCGATCCGAGCCCGCCCTCGTACTTCCTGCGGGTTTACGCAACACTACTCTTTCCTCGGTCAGACCCGGGGTAGAGATCCGCTTGTTTGGGTCCTAATATTATCGTCTTCCTCCGGGTAGATCGAGTTTCGAGGCTTTGATCTGTCTTCCAGCCCAGAAGTGGAGCCATTTTTCAGCAGTTATTACCAAAAGTTCTTCCTTTTTTCATTCATTATATTTTTACGAATCTCTTCCCCATTTATTCTTTTGTTAGGTTATGGAGCTGCGTTCCCTTAGCACGGCATGATAAAAGGCAGCGGCGATGGTTTCCGCTTCGTGAGGATATATCTTCCCAAGGTTTCGCCTCACTGTTACTTGCGATTATGCGGTTATCGCAATTCTCCTGCTGAAAGAACGTTCCCCTTTCGGCTCTTCGTAACTTACATCTCGCGTTTGTCACACTGTCACTTCCCTAGATTGAATCCATTGAATGGAAATTTAACGACGGGAGATTTTGCCAGTCATGAAGGGTCCCTGGTCGCGTGGTGGATGATCCTATATCCTTTGTAATGAGTGAATGATACATTTCACTTTTCATTTTTTTTTTACTTTTCCCTTTCATTTCATGTTCGTCATTTAGGCACCTCTCTTGAATGTCCCCCCCCCCGACCGTTCTCCTTCGCCTTTAATATGGCTGCTTTTTATTTTTCCCACTGGGTTAAAAACACTTGACGGCACAATACAGATCATCTGACTCTGAGTGGTCCATGGAGTTCGTTTGCCACACAGTTGCTTCCAGGGTCGTCCCATCGGCCCAAGCTTGATTGGTCTATTCATCTCGTGCCGGCCATGGGGTGCCGGTAGTTCAGATGTAATATAGAGGATTCTATATTTACCCCTCCGGTGGCGGGATCCACTTCGCATATAGTTTGCTCTCACGGCAGGGCATTAGGACCAAGCTTTCACACACGCTTCATCACGTCACAAAACCGGGCGATTTAAGCGGACAGGCTCCATCAATGATAAGAAGGACACCTTACTTTGGTTGCCCTCCAGACTGTCGGTATGTACATGGTATTTAGACCCGCACGGTAGTTGTTACCATCTGCTCACTAACTTATAGTAGTCTTCCGTCCCCGCCAATGTGTGAACGAGCCGTCAACTATCTTCCCATGCTGATAAGCTTGGTTTCCCCAAAATACTAGTCATGCAAGATCGTATCTGAGCTATGCTTTGGTATTGAGGAAGAGGAAGAGAGGAAATATTTTCTTCACCAGTCATTATCTCTTAAACCGTTCCCTTTATGACTCATAACTTGAAGTTTTTCACCTTGAGGGACCTGTGTGAGGGATTGTTGATGGGTGCCCGGAACCATACCCCACGTCGCTTTTGGAAAAGCTCCGTCCTCCTCCGCGCGTTCTCGGACCCATCCCACCCGTATGCATCGCCCACATTCGTAGTGGTCGACAGGGGGACCTCGCTTCCGGTGGTCCCACTCAGGCATAAAGAGGGCATCCAGGCACCCCTCTCTTCAGATCCTATCAGGGGCTATCCCCAATCGCATATGCTGGCAGTGACTCCGGTTTGATGCGCAGTCACGCTCCTCAAAGGCTCCTCATGATACGCCGGCGCCGGAATCTATTGTCCTTGGTGCAACCGTTAATATCTCCTACTTTCATAGCTTTTGGTTCTACAATTGGCGGAGGGTCGGGGCCCTAAGGGCGCTAAATTTTTAGGAGCTGTTACCGTGTTTTAGAACCTGACGGCTCTCTTTAAGTCCACGGAGGTACCTTTAGAGCCTTTCCTCCCCCAGTCCCCTGTAACATGAACGGTGACTACCTTTTCTCTTCGCTCCTTACAATTTCTTGACCCCCCCCTCCACACGTCAAAAACCTCTTCTGGGAATCAAGTCTTGCTTCGGTCCTCCGACGACCGTAAGTGTAGAAATTTCCCAAGTTTAGGATTTAGACCCTTCATGCGTTTACCATGCACTTCCGATGCGGTTTCTGTCGAACGTCTCGAGTGAGTCCAGAATTGCTTGTTGTATGGACCTAATGTGGTTTGGGATCATTGGGTATCCACATAATAATCTTCTGGGAACACCTCCTATCAATTCACTAGAAAGTGACTCTTGTAGCCCATTTAGGTGTCTATGTCTAAGGGGTCCAGGTTGAGGATTCTTTGGTGTGCCCCAGTCGACACGCATGGGACACCACCAATGTCATATTTCTCCTTTTATATAGGGACAGATTGTCACTCGAGGATCAACTGTGGTTGGAGATGAGATCTATAAGAGGTTAAAGAACACCCTGGATGGAAATGCTGTAATGCACACTAAGGAACAAAGACTGCCCCCTGTTCTCGACTCGTCAAGTGAATGTTCAAGTTATTTTCACCCCGATGAACTTCAGGGTTTTACCAATTGCGCCCACTCTTTTGCACTCCGTGGCAGCTCAGCACGCCCGCAAGATCAGAGAAGGTGGTAGATGGTTTCAGTTCCTGTATCCAAAAGGCTCTTTGATCTCAGTTTTCGCTCAGCAGAATTACATAGCTTTGATCCCTGTACGTCCTTATGAGAGCTTCAGGGGGCTGGTCTATTGTATCATCTACCTCCTCTGCTTGTTAGTCGTGACTCTCTCTATTGTAGTCATCATAGGTTTCCTGATAGAAAACAAGGCCCTGTCAGGTTATTCAACCGACTGCCCGGTGTACCGGAGCGCTCCGCCTGCTGGCCGCCGGTGGCCCTTGCGTTGGTTCGGCTCTAGATAAGGATTCATCTCCGGTTTCCCGGCGCGGTTGTCAGCCAGTTCTAATCCCGGTCTGGTTTCTGGATGCTCAGACCTTCGGCGCCATCTCCTGCCCCTTCCTTTCCTGTATATGGATGCCCCAGCATGATCCCCCGGCGGCAAGACAGCCAGCCATGGGCTATCGGTGGCTTTCAGCGTGCCAATTCTTCATGGGCGCTTGTATAGTTGTGTGGGCAACGCGCACTTCTGACCTGGTTCTCCACATGGACCTGTCAATCACACTGTCTCGTATGCTTGAAGGCACCACTCACTTGCACTCACTTCCCACGTTTCTCTTTTCTCTGAGAGATTTCGAGATTTTGCGCCCTAACTTCTGAACGGTGCATGGCACGGCGAATTCCATGGCTCCACCTACGTAATGCCAACCGGCGCTCTCTCCCATCATAGAGTTAGTAGGATTCTGGTTAATCAGTAATACAGAATTATAACCTCTGTCAGAGGCCATAGTCTCCTCTAAATGGTTCTTCCGTATCTTTTGTTGTCTGGTCTTGACGGAAACTGAGTTGGCCAGTCCTGGATCACCCTTCTCGGTTGGTGGTGGATCTATACCAGGGAACCTCGGAACAATTCATCTAAAACCTTAAGATATGTCTAGTAATCTTTTCTACTCTGCTTTGTGCATTGCTGCTACGGCGCGTTATGTGTCCAGTCTGAATCTAGGGCAACTTTAACTTACCATCCGTGAGTTCCCCGAAAGTGCCTGTTCGTCTCTCATGCCCTGTGTGGCTTTCACTTAGCTCGAGCGCCCGATATCCGCATCTGTCGCTTCCCGCTCGGTCCGCCGGAGTTCACCATCTTTTTTAGCGGGCATCTTAGGCATGGGCTTGGACACACTTGAAAGTTAAATCCGCGCTCCGTCGAATCGTCGGCTTGTCTGACGGCATTGCCCTACATTGTGCCTCATGGACGCATCTGCGCTACCAAAGGATCGCGTTGTGCCACACTACCAGCGCCGACCCTTGATATACTGTCCGCTGTGTGTCCCACGGCGCCCCGTCTGACAAACACATGCGCCGTGCGCCCGTTAGTACATGCGCCCCACAGGGTCTCTATGGCGGTCAGTATCCGTTTAGCCACCCAGTCTTACCCCGGAGCTTCCAGAGATCACTACCTACCAAGTCAAGGGGCTGTCGCCCCCCGCTTGCAGTGCCAGGCTGCCCTTACGTCTCCTCCCTGATGCTCACCACTGTAAAATGTACAAATGATGGTTACAGAAATGAAGCCAACGCGGTGCTTATCATTTGTGGTGGAACACACAAGGGGTCCTTCGGTGGGCGGGCCCTATGCCAAAGGCCATCTTCTTACTGTGGGGCTGGAAAGTGGGACTATTTTATGGGGTCTTCTAGCTATGACAACTGTTATCCCGATCCTGGAGTCGGGGACACCTCTTTCCGGGGAAATCCATCTCACAGGCCGGGGTGCTTTTCTCCCTCCAACCGCCTTGATGGGTCCATCCTTCCTCCTGGTCCGCATCTTATCTTAAGCCTTGTTTGGGGAATGTAGACCTGTTCTTTAAGCTATGTTCCTTTTTGGTTCTCTAAACCTTTCTGTTGAAGAATATACTGATCCAGTCTTTAGCAGAGTTTCGTATCTCCCACATATGGTCGAAGCGTTCTTTACATTCGAGGGATCCTGCAGGAATTCTGGTTCAATCATGGTGTGCTACGCTGCAGCCTCCAAGCCCGGCCTTGTTGCTCCGCTCGAGCCGCCCGTTGTCATTCTTATGTACAGTCTTACTTCTCTCATACTGCTCTGAGGCGAAAGAACCCAAATTTTAGCGCCTCATTTCATGGCTGTGTGGCCAATGTGTCTACCTTCACGCTCATCAACCCCGTGTGCGACAGCGCCATTTCTCCTGCTGACCAACATTATAGAGACTTTGTGGCCGTACTCGAAGTCGTACCCTACTCCCCACCTGCCCCTTGGGTCCCAAGACCCCCTCTGCTGACTTGGGTCCTGTTATCTCAATCACGATAATGATGACTAGTCGTCGCTGGAAGAATCGGGACCCCAAATGCAAAGATCATACTCATGTTCACCCTACGCAGTGTCCTGCTGTGGTAGGGCGCTTGTTACTCCAGGTTTGAGTCTTTCACAGGGTGGACCCAGCTATCTGGAGTGTTATCTTTCGAACGGTAGCTATCATCCTTGGAGTGCACTGGGGTGGCTATTGGTCCACGGAATCCCATGTCTTACACTTTCTTCCCACCCCTTTTATTTCTGATTGACGTTTTGCCTCTGTTCTACATCAGATCTGCAACTATCTTTGTGGTTCAATGTTCTCCACCCCCGACATTGGCAACAACAACAACCGGAAACCTTCCCAGTGATGAAGGCACCGGTCAATGTTATGAACCCCACATTAGAATCTACGGGAAACTTCTGTTGTGGCAACTTGAGCACAAGAGATTTTACCAATTATTGCCAATCACTTTTCTGGGCGAATTGCGTTTTGATAGTTCCTGCACATCCATTGGAAAAAAATTGGAACCGGCTTTGCGGTGGCTGTCATGTTAATTTTCTGGCCCTAACCTACAAAACTGACCCTCGACGCCAGTGCTGGTTGTAAACCTTTTAGAGATGGTGCCCAACGTGAGCCTAACCCCCACTCGCTTTCCAAAGTGCACCACGGAATTTAGGCTGTAACAAATGCTTGTCCAGATCTTGAGTCCATCCGACCCTTTTCCACTTTTGGACAGGACACGCAGCACAGGCTGGGTTCACTTTACAATAGCAGGACTACTTGGATCCTGAGACTGCAAGGCACGACGCCCTGTTGGACAACTCGTGCTGGAGACAGGGCTCGTGTGCCACAGCGGGCTCCGAGTTGCCAATCTTCTGGCAAAACAATGCTCTCTCTAAGTCATTACTGGCTGGGGGATTCATTTAAGTTATCTACTTGTCTTGCTGGGACTTTATCACTGGTATTACTATGTTCTAAGTGATGTTTCGTCTACGGCATGGTCACTATGGCTCGGTAGTAGGTTGTGGATGTTTTTTATCTGGGCAATGGAAGGAGTTTATTAGTGGACAATAACTACTCTGTAGATTGACCTCCAACCCCAGTCACGCTTTATTGTCTAATCACACCAGGCTCTATGAGTTATTGCGTGTGGAGGAACCACAGTGACAGCAGGAATGAGGGAAACCAATTAAGGCTCCAACCTGGACCTTGTTATCTCCCAGTGCAACAGGGGACCACTCACAGCGTTTTATGGGTTTCAGGAAGGTCCGTTTTCTCTTCACTTGGTTGCTACTAAGGGGAATCAATGAGCCTCACTTTTTCATATGCCATAAAACAGAGCCGCAGTGAGTTTACTTCGGTTTGGTTTTGGCAAATTACTGTGATTTTCCTGGTATGTAGTCACCATGAGGAATGCCACCTTCTCAGCCCCATTTTTATATTACCATTACATGTTATTATGCAACCGCCTCTCCTTTGCCCATCTCATTAAACCATTTGCCCACGTCTTTGTCTTACGGTCCCAATGACGCCCGTAAGCAAGCTGGAGCGTCAGACTCGCCAGTGTATATTTGTCCTTTTATTACTTGATTGCTCACTTTAGCTCATTATTAAAGAAGGCGGCTGTCGGGAACCAGATCTGACTACACAGATGTTTGTGTGTTTCCCATGGAAGACGGGCACAACCGTCTGACGAACCCGTTAAAAGGGTATTCCCGGCAAGCACAGCACATTGTGGTAGGTTCCCATTTCTTTACTTTTATGTTCATTCATTTTGCAGCAAAATGGTGAATTTGAGTCATTTGGCTGCCCCATCCCGCCAGGTACTGGGGGTCGCGAAACCCAACGCCAAGCCCTACAATTGGGTCCATCATCTCTACTCCTCCATTACTACTCGACTATTACTCATCTCTACTTTCTATTATTATTAATTTTTTGGCAATTTCTAGTTTTCAGATTCCTAAAATGATAATAACACCGCCCCAGCCAAGGTCCACACGGACGATAAGGGACCCATCAAACGTTTATACCATTTATCCTAATGGGGCTATTTCCTAGGACACGTCAGCGCACTTATTCAGGTTTGCCGGCCGATTTCCGAGTTGTGCCCAATTGCCCCGGGATTTCGGCGTCCGTGTGGGTGATCGGATGTGGCCGCATCGGGCGCCGCGCTTTCGCACGCCAGACAGCAACAGGGGGCGTGGCCGTTGGACACTGACAGTTCGGACAGAAAAACCACCGGACACTGCTGATGGATATCGGGCGCAGAGGAGCCTTAGTGAAGCCGAGTCGCCCAATCTAGCGCCGGACCAACGCAGCGGGAAGTGAGTGGACCAGGTAAGAAATATGCCCCATGTGTAATTCAAGATTCTGCCTGAAGTGAAAGAAAGATCTTCGGAATTGATCTTACAGAATCTATATATGGACAACATTCTATCTGTTTCCTAAACATCTTATACAGTGGTGGTGCTGGGCATTAACGCGGGATTCATTGTAAGAGAAGAAAATGGCTGAACTCGGCGTTCTGGCCCACCTTGGTGAACTCAAAATCGAAATTGCATGAAAAAGTTGAAAACTGAATTTGTACTGAAATGAAAATATGTTTTGGAGACAAGAAGGCTGGGAAGCTTTTCAGGAGCGTTGCACAGATGACTTTTTTTGGGAGCAGGTAGGCCCTCGTTTAAAAAGCAGTGCACTAACCTTATAAATATTTCAGAATATATTCATTAATCAATGCCGCATTGCGTCATATCCATGCAACATGATTGAATTCTAGGTTTTAGCGCCTGGAAAACAAATTGATATAAACAGTACAACAACTAAACATGATTACATAAGCTGAGTGTGGGGTGCTGCCCCCTGTCACCTTGTGGGGCACACGGGACGCTGACCAGAGGGGGGTCGAGCAGGAAAAACTCAGCCAGACATAGTTAATGTGCTGTACCTGGTGCCTAGAGCCAGAACACGTAGAATGAGAAGACTGTCGCCCGACTAGGGGGTGTACATCCAGCCCGAGCACACGTAGAGTCATTACTCTCATGAACCGGCAGAAGACGAACGGTTGTCAGGGACAGGTGGCTTTTAACGTGAGAACATGTGGTGAGCACTCTAATTGTTTCGGGGAGGAGAGAAAGCCCTTCTTTTGAAACCTTATGGACAACTTAGGGGAGTCACACCGGACGTTGAAGCTGTAGGTGTTAGAAACCGAAGCTGATACACGGCGGCGAAACTGGTGGCCACCCCCCATGTTGCAGAATTTTTCCCGAGTCTGGAGGCTCATTACGAAAGTATAGGCTTAACGTTTGCCGCAATCATCTTCTTTTAGGTGCACATATCTGTTGGTTGTTGTATATTAAATGTGCCTTTTTCCGGCACTATACATTAGTAAGTTGGTTCGCCCTGTACATCGTTGATACTTCCTTGGTGCCCAGTACAGCTCTATTAGCGCACCACCAGATTTTCTAGTCCCAAGTCTTTGTTGGTCTCTCTATGCTCACACGTCGGAATATTTGTAAACAAGTGCCACAAACCGCCTAATATCCGAACACAGCCTCACCATGTCCGATGTGCATATGGTTTTAGCGTGTTCATTAGTTATGTTTTAAAGGGACCTGTTCCCCTTATTCACACGCTATCCCGCTAGTGGCGGTTCCCTAAGCCCATAACTAAGCGCACCCTCTTTTGCTAAAACATTGTTCATAATTCAACTTATATTACCACCAACCCCTGGTTTTTACTAGACACTGTCAATCGTGGAATAGCTGCCTGGCGTGGTCACCCGCCAGGGGCATGCAGAGAGTGGAGTTCAGAAGGAGGTGCTCGATTCGCGCCTTTTTACACCCTAAATACATTGATGGCTATGTCCATATAGAATTGTTTCCTTACTCCCTTGTCCTCATCCACTCCTTCCCTTCCTTGGTTTGAACTATGGACTGTCTTTTTTTCACCGTTATACTATGATATTCTGAAATCTTTACCTGGTAATCCAGCCGATATTTATAGTGAGTCGAGGTGGGGCCTGGCCTACTGCGGCTTGTATCGCACCGCTCCTCCCCATGCTTTCTCTGCCTGGCCAGCAGTAATGTCATGTGCAGGGTGACCATCACATCACCGGCTCTTTTAGCCTCCTAATAAGGAGATATAGCATTGCGTACACCAGAATCTCCTTGAAATCAACCTAGACATATCCTCCTGAAATCAACAGGCCTGCCTGGACGATGGGCATAGATCCATGGAGGCGATGCTGACTTATTAATGGGTCTAAGTATAGGGGGCTTGGGGTACAGTTTGTTAATGTAATGATAAAGGCTAAAGGAACGTGATGATGGCACCCTGATACACTTGACACCGAGGCCCCCTGATCGCTATGACCAGCCCTAGATATTCCAGGTTGCAATTCATACTCTGATTTATGGGGATCTGAGGCGAAATACTACACACTTTCAGCTAAGAGAGGGGGTCACGTAGTTACTAGGCATCTGTAGGAACGCCATGCCACTGCGTATCTTGTGAAAAGCCTGTGAGGAAGATTCCCCTTTAGTTATTGGCACGTTCAAGACATTGACTAACATTGAGTAGCTATCCAAACCACAGGCATTGCTGCCCTAAAATCTGAATCTATCATCTTAATGAGAAGTGCATTTGCTATCGCCCTTTATTGGGCACCCTCGTTTTTTAAAATCTTACACCATGGAAACTTGGCTTCCACAAGGATAACGAGTGCCTCCCACCACGGGCACAGGCACTCTGCACAGGTTTATCACTGAGCCAACCGTCAGACATCGTGTGTGCATGACATGGCGTGAGACTTGGTCTGTGGGTGCGCTTACGTCATTAAGTCATGTCGGGGGGCTTTCATTAAAGGGTCACTTGTACTTGACGTATGGAAGCGCAATAGTACGGTCACTCTGGTTCCTCCTACATGACGAGCCCACCTGCTGCATATTCCGTTCATGGGGACTAAACCCTACACCGATTTGGCACTCCCTTATATGATAAACACGTAACAAATCGTGAACATTTTGGATACTCTGTAATAGTTTGGTAAATTGGTGTCATGGAATTTATATTGATAGATTCATGCTCATAGACGCCCAGTAAATCTGATGGGATGGAAGCGGGGGGAGAAGGGGGATGCGCGCGACCGCTGTTGGGTCAAGTCATAACCACAGGAACAACAGATTCTAAGCTCCGATCATGACCAACTCCAAAAATGCGACTCGCTTGCTATAAAAAAATATATTATGTTTGAAATCCGCAAATAAATACAGTAAATAGAAGAGCAGTATAATTTCCAACGTAAGTAGCATTCAGATCTAACATACAGATTTACAGGTGCCCATGTCCTCCTCACTGTCAATTCTCATGATCCCTACAAACCATAGCACTAGCATGGCGACCCATCTGTGCTCAACTTTTGCAAGGTCTCTCCACTTCGGGGCCCATCACCAACGACATACGAGTAATCATTTCACCTGGCTTACAATTGCGGTCTATACTTGTCTCTCCTATGTCTTGCCTATTTTTCCCCTTATCTCGTCCACCCATAACCACCCGATCCTACCAGGGACCTTCTATCCTCTCTCTGCTCTCTTGCACCCACAGTCTCACGAAACAATTTTTGAACCCTCGCTCCCCGAATAGTCAGACATCCCTGACCGACTTTCAAAACGTTCACACTTACCGGGGTATTCTTCGCTGGGCATTCACATTCGTTTGATAAATTGCCATACATAAACCTTTCTTCAATTAGATGTTATTAAAAAGAATGTTCCTGTGTGAAGATAATGTAGTCATGTGGTCCCTTAGACCGAGATGGCTTCGTCGGATACGGCCTCCCTCTGTGGGGATTGCACAAATAACAAATAGTATTGTATATGTAATGTCCGGGATACTACATGACCTCACAGCGTCCTGTGGAAATGATTGCTGAATCCAGAAGGTCAGAACAAGACTCAATAGCTCAGTCTGGCCACCGCTGCATAGTGTGACGTGGCTGTAACAAGGACACGTCTCGTTGTGTAGGACAGAATGACTACTTTATGAGAAACTATCTTCAACACAGGAACATTTTTTTTAATAACATCCAATTGAAGAAATGTTTATGTGAGATTAGTGAACTGAATGTGAATGCCGAGACGAGAATACCCCTTTAAGCTGAAAGCCGTGGTTATAGAGTTGCCGGAAACATGCATAACCCCTAAGCTATGCTCCCTCGCCTTGTGTCTCCTACTACTCTCCTATGTAGATTGCGAGCCTCAAGGTCCGGTTTCATTCTTCCACATGTGTCTAGTTTTTGTGTCTTTTGTACTTATTAGTGTTCTCTTGTGAACTGCTACGAATGTATAGTTAAGATATTATTGCTACTAACGAATAAATAAATAAATTAATATTTAAAAATATAATAATATGTACCTTGGTTTTGTAATACAGGCAGTCCCTACTTAAGGGACACCGATCTCCAGAAACCCAGAGTTACAGACAGGCCCCTGATGAATCTGGTGAATTCTCTGGAAAAGGTTTTACTATAGTCCCAGGCTGTAATGATCAGCTGTAAGTGGTGTTGTAATGAAGCTTTAGTGACTAATCCTTGGTCCCGTTACAGCAAAAAATGTTAAACTCCAATGTCACTGGGGCCAAATTTTTTTTGTCTGCAACTACAATTATAAAATATACAGTTTCGACTTACATACAAATTCAACTAAGAACAAACCTCCGGACCCTACTTGTAAGACCGGGGATGCTGTATTTAAAAGTGCCCCAAAGTACAGATTTTTTATTGGTCAAGTCACTCACAAGCGATATGGAACCAGAATTGAAGAGGCGGACATGGAAGACTCATCCAAGATTGTGATAGATAAGCTTTTGGTTTTGCCCGAATCAAATTGGTCTGAACCATGTTGCTCCAATATCCTGGAATCATAAAAAAAGGCCTTGTTGGTAATGTTTTCGAATTTTTTCTACTTTTTTTCACTTGGGATGAATGTCCCATATAGAAAGATTTGTCGGGCCTGAAAGATGCCAGTGGTTTATATTGAATCCATGAAACAATAATAGATTTGATTATCTCTATTCAGACTTAGGGAAGGGGACAACTTTTGCTTGTTGTTTCCTAAAACAAGTTCTATGTGTTAGTCCCTCTTACTTTTTTACGCAGGTTGCACCAATAAATATTAATTTTTCAAAAATCCCATTACAGGTTCACATTAAATAGTCTGTTTATCACACCACCTCCGCAGCCCCCAGTCATCCCTCCTGTTTTGTGCAACGAGAATTTTTTTTTTTTTTTAAACATAAAAATGAAGAGATCAGACAGCAGCTTATGGAGTGTGCACGGTACAAAATCATACCCAAGCTGTATTTTCATCTATAAATGTCTTAACACTAGGATGGAGCCTGCCATCTCCATGAGACAGAATGCAATCCCGTAACAAAATGACTAGAGTCTTCAAACCCAGAAATCAAACTAAGTTTTATATTTTTGGGACATATGGAGACGTTGAATGGGTATTATACTGTTGTACAAGGCTCAGATCAAAGACAAGCCCATAATGTGTTTTTTTTGCGAGTTATAGGAAGCATTAAATATGGAAACGAAATAACATGCGACTCAATAAGTCTTACGACTTTCTTTGTTGAGTACGTTTTAATAGACTTTCTGTCAAGGTATCTTGTCGGAGAGAAATAAGGAAACAAAAATGCAAAAAAACTGTGAAGGCTCCTTACACATTGGTCAGTTGTAATGGTCATCTCTGTCCCAATTGCAAGGTCTCTGGGTGGAACGTCCGGCCCGAAAGCTAACATGTGAATTGAACTCATGAGAGTCAGTTCTGGTTACTTAGATTTCGGATGGACGTTTCGGCCAGTACAACTGGGGGTTGTGATGCGAGTTGGACATGAATGTCATGTCGTTGAATGGATGTTTAGGATCAGTGGAACCTCTGGACCACCGCGGAAGAGGTGAGATGGAACTAGCCGACAACTGGGAACGGTCGTCTAAGTGGCACTGTATCACCAGAGCCTCCGCAAAGCGGGTTGGACTTGCTGCGGCGTGGGTACCAACAGGTCATTCCAGGTGCGACTAGTCGTGGTGGCAGCCGGGTCGAGGGGAGGTACCTTAGGGGAAATAGTCTCGTGGTCAGGTCCAGGCACAGGTCAGGGCTGCGGCAGAGATGCAACGTCAAGTCCAAGTCCGGGGTCAGAAACCGGAGGTCCAGGCAGGTGGGAGCGGGGCGGAACACAGGCAACGGAACACAGCAACACGGAGGGAACTCAGGGGTAACACGGCAACACAGGATCAGAGTGCAGGAATACACAGGAAAAGGATAACAGGAACGCCAAGATACAGAGGCACGCAGGAATACTCGCTTGGAAGCTTTCTCTTAGGCTATGAGGCACAAAGATCCGGAGGGAAGACAGGAAGAGGCAGGATTCTAAAGGTGAGGTGCCAGCAGTGCAACAATTAGCGACTGCTCGGGCCCTTTAAATTTTCGGCAGGAAGCCGTGTGCGCCCTAGAAGGCGGGGAGCGGATGCACAGCAGTTCCGGGAAGAGAGGATCCGGGGAGAGGGTAAGAGAATGGCGTGGGGCCTGCAGCGGGGGGGTACACGAGGGAGCGCTGGTGCGCCCTGGGACCTAGTGGATGGTAACACTCTGATGTTTCACTTCTATTTTTTAATATTCACACTTTGCACATGGCATTAGTTATCGCTACTTGGATTAGCTCCTCTCTGTGATTGAACCGTGAGAACCGTTATGAGACAGGGGGTTAAACGAAGTGAGCTCTGTTTTACAATTTTATTACACTTGGATATATATAATGTTTATCCTAAAAGTCAACGTCTTTAACATAGGTGACTTTTTGTTTCTATTAGTAATTCAACATCTTTGTTACTTTGTATCTCAGTGAACGTCACGTTACACAACTGTTGTTAATAACTGCACTACTATTTAAGGACGCTCACTCCTGACTCAAATGCTTGATATGCCTGATTGTAATTGGCGAAAACGTCGCACACATTTTTGGTTGGAATAAACTTCTTTCTTCAGAGTTACCGGAGTGCTTCCTCAATCGTAGTCTTATATGCTTTGGGGTTGATGCCAGACCTCTTAAGAAGACCATGACACCCGATTGATTACAGCACGGTTACCGCTCAATACAAATTGTTTGAGACTACTTAACTGCGGTGAGGCGTTTGCCGGTGTTTTTCTGTTTTTCTACTTTTTCCATTATACATCCATGGCATCACCCAAATACACTAATCTTTTGCTTCACGGAGATGATGGACATAGGATCTAGGAGGAACAATAGGGGACAGTACCTTTCTAAAGGACACGCTGACTCTAGGCGAATAGTGGATCTGAAACACATAGTATGACATACTGGTCAAGAGATCCATATAATTTTCGTCTTCACGCCGCTCTCACTGTGTCAGTATTATTATACACATCAGATCTACCCGCATGGGGTCTCCGCATCCTTACGTTTGAGGACCCAATTTATTATCGGGTCTAATGTGGAATTCTGTAAGCTGATGACAGGACATTATCAAATAAATACGCTTTTGCGACATTATTTTTCACTGAATATTGAATTTTACATAGTTGGACTATTAACTAACAGGACATACAATATAAATACCGGTGCCTTGACTTGGGTGGACTTCGCACTATTGGCGAGAGGGAATTTAATTTGTATAAAGAGAAAACAAAGAAGATCCTTCAAACGTTTCAAAAAGAACAGGAAGAGACCAAACGACACAAGTGGGCTAGAGACAAGGACGACTATACTACCGGAAAAGTCTATTCATGGAAACAGGAAGATTTACCACATATTAGGAGGAACAGACGGGACCCCCCAAAAAAACGTCCCGAACAAAGGAATAATGAGAAATCTACAAATGATTTTTTAGGACCTCCTCCATCGATTCCGCACCCATCTATGGACAGAGAAGAAGACGTGGAGGACGTAAATACAACCGAAAATTTAAAAACAAGAAGTGGCAAAGCCTCGAGGACACAAATGCAGACAATCAAGAAGAAGTAAAAGACCATCCTGTGGTAAATATATCTACTTACTCTTTATCTATTGATGAACTGAATGTCCTGAGTAAAGGACTGTCATACTGTCCGGTTACATCTATGGACTGGCTAAATTTAGATATTGAATTGAACTCATTTTTTCGATCTATTAAATTGAAAACTTGGTTTGCAGAGAAAGCCTCGTCTCTGCCTAATAACACTTCTGCCACCACTGCTGCTAATGTGAAATATGACTTTAATCTTAAAAACTGTGGTCTTTTTCTAAAGAGCAGGTTCTGTCCACCCAGTACTTCACCGGCAGTAGAATCATTTATTAGTGCTGTCCAGAGGGATATTAATGCATATAAAGAAATGTCCTCTACCCTATCTATTCGAAATAATTTGACATCAGCAGAGAAATGTGCATTGGAGGGTCTGATCCATAACGACAGTCTCACAATCAAACCCGCTGATAAGGGGGGTGGGATTGTCGTTATGGATCGATCATTGTACATGAATGAGGTATATAGGCAGTTGGGGGATACCATGGTATACAGGAAGTTAGATACTGATCCCACGAACACATTTGTTAAGAAATTAAGGATATTTGTAGATCATGCTTTTGCTCAGGATATAATTGATAAAGACCTACATGAATTTCTGATTCCTAAATTTCCCAAGGTCCCGTCACTATACTGTTTGCCTAAGATTCACAAGTGTCTGTCTTCCCCTCCGGGGAGACCGATCGTATCAGGTCGAGATTCTCTGTTCAGCCCAGCGGCGGTGTTTCTTGATAAGATTTTAAGCACATATGCGGTTAATGCTAAATCATTTATACGAGACACCACTGATTTTCTCCATAAAATCTCTTCCATTTTTATACCAACAGGGGCTTTACTTGTATCTTTTGACGTAACAAGTTTGTACACTTCAATTAACCATGATCGTGGATTGACCAGCATTGGCCGGGCTCTTCTGACTTCACAATATACTGATGAGGGGAGGGAGTTCGTTCTTGAACTTCTGGAGATGATTCTCACCAGTAATTATTTCATGTTTAACAATGAGTACTACGTGCAGTTAAGAGGTACGGCTATGGGGTCCAACGTGGCCCCAGCCTATGCCAATATTGTGATGGCCGATTTGGAGGAGACGTGCGTCTATGGATGCCACCACTTCAGACAAGTTCTGGGGTGGTGGCGTTACATCGACGACGTCTTCTCCATTTGGCTAGGGGATCGCCCCTCTTTAGAATCATTTTTGGATTACCTGAATAGTGTTGACCCCTGTATTAAATTTACAATGGTGGTCTCCGACACAAATATACAATTTCTCGACACTGATGTATATGTGTCCAATAATAAATTGAAGACTAATTTACATGTCAAGGCGACAGATTGTAATACCATCCTTAGATACGAGAGTCAACACCCCCGTGGGATGATTCGCTCTCTTCCATTTAGTCAGCTTCTAAGGGTAAAACGGATTGTGGACAATCCAAGTAACCTTGAGAATGAACTCCTCAAGATGGGGAGAAAATTTATTCATAGAGGCTACCCAAGACAACTGGTAGGGGAACAGATCGAGAGAGTTAAAAAATTGGACCGTACAACCCTCCTCTCTGAGAAGAGATTGAGGGGTCAGAATATACGTATACCTATGGTTACTACTTTTACCCCACACAGCCAAAAAATCGCGTCCATCATTCGAAAAAACTGGTGTCTATTAAAAACCTACTATAAAAATTTACAGGAATTTCAAGTTCCCCCACTATTCTCCTATAAGAGGAATAAAAATCTGAGAGATATGCTGGTTAAATCTGATGTGGCACCTACTAAGGAGAGAACCACACGCACGGGTTGTGTCCCATGTATGTCATGTGAGAACTGTACCCTTATGTTGAAGGGTGATTATTTCACCCATCCTACTACTGGAAAGAGATTTAAGATCAAATTTCAATTGACTTGCAGAAGTAACTACGTGATTTATGTCTTACAGTGTCCATGTAATTTATTATATGTGGGGGAAACTACGACAGAGTGTAGATTACGTCTAAATAATCACAAGTCCAGCATACGCACCAAAAAAATGGATCTTCCTGTCCCATGTCACTTTTCTGAAGCAGGACATAAACTTGACGAACTCAGGTTCATGATAATAGATAGAATCCCTCCACTCACTAGGGGTGGGGACAGGGAGCTACTATTGAAACGTAGGGAAGTACAATGGATCCATAGACTGGGATCCCTTACCCCTCAGGGTCTTAATAGGGATTTACCACTAAATGTATTTATATAGTGTAGTCATGTCCTTTGGCACTATTCACACCTCTCTGTCTGGTATTGCTATAAGGTGCACCTAATGGCTGCGTTTGTTTAGAATTGATAAACTAATCACCCTTACCATTAGGGAATGGTACAGCATCCGTTCGTATCCATGCTTCGGTTTTATTGTGCTTGACATCTCTCTTTTTGTCTTCACAGCAATTCTTGAATTTGACTCCGTTTTAATTCTCCATACTGGCGGTGAACCGTAGACGAGAGGGAGATTTAGGAGCCGGTGGACCTGTTGTAGGTTGCAGCGATCCCGGAGGGACACGACAGGAGGAGATCCTAAGCCGTTCCGGCGATGTGTTGATTTCCATGCCTGCCTTTCCTGCTTACCTCTGGACCACCTGGCACCTTTCCGTTACCTCCCTATGTGTCCCGCTTTGGAGCATACTATTTGAGCCCCGTGTAATTTACACAATTGTTTCCTTGTCTTAAAGTTGTCCGTGTGACACTTCTTGCATATCATGCGCGCATGCGCATGTGGACCGAAGTATGGACCGACATATGTCAAATTTGAGTGAATTGAACAGTGGAACTAAGGTTTCACAATTTTAAACATACTGTGATGCCGTCCATTCTATTTTTTACTATTCACACTTTGCACATGGCACTTTAGTTACGCTACCTTGGATTAGCTCCTCTCTGTGATTGACCCGTGAGAACCGTTATGGAGACATGGGGTTAAACGAGTGAGCTCTGTTTTACACATTTTATTACACTTTGGATATAATAATGTTTATCACTAACAGATCACGTCTTTAACATAGTGACTTTTTTGTATATGTATCATACATCTTTTGTACTTTGTATCCTCTGTGAACGTCACTTTAACAACTGTTGTTAATCAATGCACTACTATTTAAGTCAGCTCATCCTGATCAATATGCTTGATAATGCCTTGATTGAATTGGCGAAAAGTCGCACACTTTTTGGTGGAATAAACTTCTTTCTTCAGAGTTACCGGAGTGCTGCTTCTCAATCGTATTCTTCTTCTCTGATGTTCACAACCAATGCCTCTCCAGTTGTTGCACAATACTGGGGGGTTGTAGCTGTGCAGTAGGTGCAGAACCAAAGTTTGAAGACCAGAGTCTAAAACTCTGGGAAATTGCAATCTATAGTTCCTTCAAGATATGCAAAGGTTAGTCATTAATTGTAACCTTGATCAAGAAGAATATTAATTGAGCAAAAATGTTAATGTGACCTGAGCCTTCAAGTTTGACTTCCTTTTCACATGTATATTTCAGCAACATCTTCATTTTTTTTATCTGTTAATTAACACATCTGTTTTCTCCCTTCATTCGAGACTTATTAGTGTTTTGGCTTTAAATAGCACATTTCTTAATCTGATCATTCCTTTAGCGAGGAATTCATAAAGCTGTTGTTCCATATGAGAATGTCTAATTCTGATTTCGTCCAAGATGCCTTGTGCTGAGCTGTTTCATTCGAGCGCAATCTCTCCATCAGCGTGGGTTTTGTTTGATGAAAAATGTATGCCTGGATAGCTTCCTGCAGCGAGGATTTCACGGATATGTGTTGAACAGGGATGATAAGGGCTTAGAAGAGGAAAAAAAAGAGTGAGATATTAAGACTTATACAGAATCAAATGTTTCCTAACCGCTCAGAAACAAACACAAACACCGGTGTATCAGCTTCAAATAAAGGAAACAACTAAAATTTACAGCTTTGCTTGATGTGCTGAAAATACTCATAGGTGTTAAATGAGACTATTTCAATAAAAAAACATTTCAAAAACTTTTAGCACATCAAGAACTTGAATTCCACAGAAGTTATGAAAATTGGTTCTCCTAATGCAGCAAGTGCAACACATGCCACCAGCGCTGACAGGAACATGAAAGTAGATGGAGATGTTGGAGGACAGCTTGTAGGCTAGGACTGAACTGGCTGGCTTGGCTGTGGCCTAAAACTTTTGTTATGATAGCACTATGTCCTAGGGTAGGCAAATAAGAGAAAGTTTGTTAAATAGCTCACAGTTCAGTTAATTATGAAGAACTTTAACAGCAGCAACAGGGAAGCAACACAATCCTTGGGAGCAACATGTCTGTCAGTTGTCTGACTGTGGTAGTAGTATATCTTCAGCCAAGGATCTGTGGTCAGCATGGCCAGAATCAATGGACTTTTTGTGGAGGAGGTGAACTGTCTCTGCTGCATGGACAGCATGATTTAGTGCAATCTCTGGGTGTCAAAGATGATTTTCTGAACACCATGCAAAGTCCTAGAGCAGGACCTCCACCTTTTCACTTGATGGTGAGATAAGCAGATCTGTCTCCAGACATGCGGTAGGAGTAAGACAGAAGAAACAGAACTGCAGAAAGGGTTTATAGCCTTGGTTATTGGTTAAAATGATGGGAAACGCAGCCAATGGCAGCCTTGCAACTCTCAGGATATAACAAATGTTTGTATGCAAAGATACCAAATAGTTAACCCTTGCAAGGTCACATAGCAGTACACATGCACATACAAAAAACAATACTGGTTTCCACCACTTAGTGGTAGAGTTGCATCACAAGTGTGATAAATTTAGTAATGGTCCAACTTCAGCATATTACACAAGTAACCTAAAAATTAAAACATTTCTCAGGATTAGTGACGAGCAGATCGTTATGTTCGGGTTCCCAAACCCAGAATTCAGACTAAAGTTTATGCTCGGCCATCTGTAAAACTGGGAATTGGTTCTGGCATGCCACTTTTTTCTCTAGGATAGTCACTCCCGATTGAAGTCGTCACAGGGGGTGACGTTCCCGTGGTACTATAGCAGTGCACACGCCACCGGTGGCTTTGCCAGCGTTTAAAGGATTAACACCCTCGATTGATATCAGCACCAATAGTAGGTGTTTGTGTTGTGTTCGGGTACCCAAAACAAAGTTCGGCCATACTCGCTGTACCTGAACCAGAAAAGATTCTTTCATGCCTACTCAGCATTTTCAGATTTTGAACATATTAGGAGACTGAAATAAATATAAGCAAATTGTTTAGGTGACAGTGTCATACATTTAGAACCAGCTTTAAGTTTTTAAGCTTAAACCATATTTCAATTTTGGAACCAATAAATTTGGGTGCAGTCAATGGGGTGTGACGGGGTCCAATGTACTCCCATCGCACCCCTCATAGCACCGCCAAGATGGCTGCTCCGGTCATCTCGTTGGTGCTGCGAGAGGTGCAACGGGGGTACATCGGACCTCCATTCTCGTGAATGGATGGGGCCTAACTTGCTTCATGGGAAAACCCCTTTAATAAAGAACTTCGAGAACAATTTTCCAGTTACTTAACTGTATAGATCTTCAACAAGTGTGCATCTTGAAGACCACTGGGTCAAGGAGGACATGAGATGAAGGCATCATGATCCTATTTGCACTGCGTAACATTACAAAGAATTTATTGAGAGTTTGAGCTTCTGAGTGTATATAGTTGGCATCTAAAGAGCTTCAAGACAACAGAAATCAAAACATTATAGTATATTAATAGGGAAAATACAGTAGATCAGGCGGAGTTGAATATTCACTGCTCATGTCAAATATGGATAATCTTGATAGAGAACCACAAGAAGCATTTTTGAGTTACTTGATTGTCTAGGTTTTCAGCAGTGCAGATCTTGAAGACAATTTAGAACATCTTGATTTTATTTAGAATTTCTACATGTCTTGAGTATCGGATAATGCCAAGTTTTGGGCGTGAAGTCAATGGACAGGAAAAACTTGAGACGTCTTGATGCTGCAAATGGAGGAAGATCCAGTGTTGACATTTTTGAACAGTTTTGAACAGTAGCAAACTACTAAACTTTTAAAAGGTTCACCATGTAGTGTTGGGTGCAAATTCTTGATTTAGAATAAGATGTTCTTAAAGGAGAAATTCTAGAAGAGTTCCCAAAGTTTTTGAATGCTGATATGTATAGACTGTGAAGCTAATGGACACCAAATATTAATAACATCCTCTTGCTCCATAAAGGCTTGGAGTCATTCCGAAACCGGTTCTGATTTTCTGAATTATTGAATGTCGGCCTATTGAATGTACAGTTTAGCACCTACGGAAGAAAAGGTATTGAGATGCCTACATGCAGGTGATTGTGTAACAATCCAAAACTTTTTGCGCTATCTGAGTAGACTTTGAAACTGCTGGAGGACATGACCTTAAAGAGTTGGTCCAACTCAAAGACTTTGAGCACCTATTTTATAAGTTTTATTTTTTATGGAGCCATCCACCATCTGAGGACAATCATTGACCTCAGAACTGAAAAAATGAGTTCTCTTTATGTATTTGTGGCTTCTGGAGGATGGTCCAGACTGGAAACTCAGCATCAACAGAGATTTTATAGAAACTAGACACAAATTCTATAACAATGTCGGTATCATGGTAATGTGATTACGGTCCTAGAAGCAGGATCCTCTCTCATAGTAGATGCTTATTTTGTTATAATAGCCACATAGACTGTATGGTCTCAGGCTCATTTCTTGCCCTGTCATCTCATGAATCGGGATCATTCATCTCTGGGATTCAACAAGTCATTTAATAATATGAATAAAATCGATGGTCGCTGGGAACATAATAAGAACAGAGCTGCTCCTGCGCTGGCTCTCTCCATTATACCAGCAATTAGCTTCCATGTTAGATTGTTATTGATTGCCGCGTCGGTCGCCTTGTGACTAAACAGCATTCTTAACTGTCACATTGAAACTAATCTTTATTGGCCTCGCCTCGTTCCTTGCATTTGTTTCGACACCTGTAGAAAAGCAATATTCATAGGAATTGCTCCTAGCGGGTCACTCGCCTCACCATGGGAGCCGACGGCTGGAAGAGATTTCCAATCAAAGCGGTGAACTAGTTAAAGAGCAGAATTCAATAGAGCAAACAATATCCCAGCATTATAATGATGTATCGTGTAGTGGGGCTTTGTATATATTTATTGTGATTCAGTAGATGCTGATTGCTCTTATGCAGCTAAGCGTACCCACTCAACTACAGGGGAGACTCACAACTTTTGTTGGGGCGAACCGAAAGAGGGATGAAACTTGAGCACTTGCAAATTTACACATTTTAAGTCCCGAGCCTGTCCCCTTAATGCCCTCCACAGGAGAAAACTTTCTTTAGTGTAATAGTTAGTATAATACAACTATTAGTGGACCAATACTCCTCGTGAACCCCCCATTTCTTTTGTGACCAACAAAACACATTTATCGCACTATTGTAATGTGATTTTTGTACAAACTGTGTGTAGACGTTGGGAATTGTGATGTCTACCCCCTTTACGCCCGAATGCAGTTGACCATTGGTGTTCAGGAGGTGTTACAGTAAATTTTACTACAGCCCATGACCCTATTGTTACTGTTAATGTTACTCTTAATAATACCTCCTCCCACTTTAAACTCTGATACGGATATTTAGGCCTATAACCTCCTGTTATCCTTTCGGCTAGACGCGGAGTGATACACAAGTGATGACGCAGAAAAGTGATGGCTTGCTTAGGACAACGCAAAGACAGGCCGACACCAGCAGGAGGCACAAAGGGGAGCGACTGAAGCAGAGCAGGCCAGCGAGGTAGAGGAGGGGAGATCAGAGTCGACGAAACAGAGGAGAAGGAAGAGGCCAGGGAGGAGCGGGGCACCGATAGGGGAAAAAAACGAGGAGCGACGCGCGAGCGAGCGAGGGGAGCGAGCGAGCGCAGAAGCCGAGGCGGAGCGAGCGAGCGAGCGAGCGGAAGCGAGAGCGAGGCGAGCGAGCGAGCGGAGCGAGAGAGAGCGAGGAGCGAGCGAGCGAGAGCGAGGGGCGAGCGCGAGCCGCGAGCGGAGAGACGAGCAGAGCGAGCGAGCGAGCGAGCGCAGAGCGAGCGAGCGAGCGAGAGAGAGCCGAGGAGCGAAGCGAGCGAGCGAGAGCGAGCGAGGAGGAGCGAGCGAGGCCGACGAGCGAGCGAGCGAGCGAGCAGCGAGCGAGCGGCAGAGCGAGCGAGGAGCGAGAGCGAGGAGCTAGCGAGCGTAGCGAGAAGCAGAGGAGCGAGCGCAGAGAGGCGCAGAGCGAGCGCAGAGCGAGCGGCGACGAGCGACGACGAGAGCGAGCGAGCGAGCGAGCCGAGCGAGCGAGCGAGCGAGAGGCAGAGCAGCGAGCGAGCGAGGAGCGAGAGAGCGCAGCAGCGAGAGCGAGCGAGCAGCTAGCGAGCGACAGAGCTGGAGCGGAGCGAGCGCAGGCGAGGAGCGAGAGCGCCGATCAGGAGCGAGCGCAGGCGAGCGGGAGGAGCGAGAGCGCCAGCGGAGGAGCGACGAGAGGACTAGCTCAGCGAGCCACGCAGAGGTGCGAGGAGCGAGGAGCGCCGAAGCGAGAGAGCGAGTTGAGCAGCGAGAGCAGAGCGAGCGGGAGCGGCAGGCAGAGTCTAATCTATCGATTCCTATATATGCTCCGAGTATCGATATCTATCTATCTCGATCTATCTTTATCCATTATTCTATCATCTATAATCTCATTCTATCTCCTATCTCTATCGCTATCTATCTATATATATCTATTATCTATCTATCAGCATCTGAGACATCTATCATCGATATATATATCTATCGATGTAGCTCCTAGTCATAGCTTAGCTATTATCTATCTATCTATCTATCTATCTATCTATCTATCTATCTATCTCTGTATCCCTCTATGGGATGTATTTGTCTTTCTATCTATGAGCGTTAGAATTTCAAATAGTGATCGTAGAAGAAAATCTACTTACCAAGATATTAATGTAGTTCTAATATTTTAACAATTAGAACAAGTGTACAATGCACTATGATTTTGGGGTCAAAAGTTTCGACCCTTCAATAAAAGGTCACTTTTCTATTGATTGCTGTCTGTCCACCAGGGGAGTTCCCCTTTAAATGCCGTGTTGTAGGAGTTATGCACGGGTGCACTGTTAATTATGCAGGAGTTGGATTCTATAGACTCCATTATTAGATTCATTTTATTCTTTTAATCTCGCTATGATTAAATACACCAAGCCATCTTTTTATAGAATCCTAATTGTCATTACAACCACATACGGGAAAAAAAAGGAAAAAAGAAGAGAAATTAATTTTTAAAATGTGCAATTAATATGCAGTAAAAACGATCTGATTATCCTATTATTGTGCAATTCCCAAGGTCAGTACTTAGATAGGAAGGTATTGAAACAGATTTAGGAAATTTGGATCTGGGGATTTCATTTTCAGTATTGCCACAGGGCCACAAGATCATGCTTCTGTGTGATACATTTCTGACCCTGGGATGATCAGAGGAGAAAGCAAAGGAGCACTGATTTCAGGACTGAGGGCAGACTTCTTTGGGTCTCAGTGGTCATAGTTACAACCAAGCCCACAAATCCCACTCCCAAAAAATATATATGTTTTGTAGTCTGGCAGTCCAAGTATTATAAATCCTTCCAAGTGCTCTCTGCACTGAAATTTATGATACATCAACTCCAGACATGTCTATCTCCCCTACCAGGAGATCATTCACTGCCAGAAGTAGTTGTAGGTCAGTATGTACACCAGAAAGGGAGGCAGTGGATACAAATACAGTCACAAGTGTTACAATATTCTCCAAACACATGTCTGCATGGAGGAGACTGTGAAACAATACAAGTGACGTTACTCCATTCCTAGCACTACAACCAGATGTAACTTTAGGTTCGGCGTCCTCCATTCGGCAGCTCTGCCTAATCAGGACATATTGCTTGATGGGCTGTAGAGCAGCCAATCAGGCAGCCTTATGCTCAAGCCACTAGGCATGGCTGTGATTGGTCAGGTGTGCCACAGCCATAACTAGTTGCTAGGGACATTAAAGCTTCCTGATGGGATGCTCTGCAGCCATGTCCAACCTATATGGGACCAAGACCCATAAAGATCACACCTATCAGAAGAATTCAGTATATGAACACACATTGGGGCACATTTACAAAGGGCCCTGCGCCAGTTTTCCATCAGACTTTCACATTCTTTTTGGTGTAAACTGCTTGCACAGGTATTTAAGAAGTGTTTGAGCCACAACTGTGTGACACACAACCGTTTTGTGGAGCAGCTGCAGTAGTCATCATGTGACCGTTCCGGTGCTCAATCGGACCGTACTCCAGATTTATCATGCAAACAGAATTCTGCTGCTCACCCCATGTTAAAGGTGCACCAAAAAAAAGTTGGTGCACTCTGTTGGAGCTGTGCAAGGGGCGCCAGATTCATGTAGAACATGTGCCATAAATCTTGAATCTGGCGCCCCCTGCACTATACACAAGACACTGCACATAGCACTGCACTGTTCTTAGTAAGTGTTCCCCATTATGTATAGCAGCTGAAAGCATGTAAGCAAAGGACAACAGTCCTCTTCAGAAACATAAGTAGATACCACTCAAACTACAGAAACACCCAAAACTTCCCTTCCTATGCTAAAATGTAATTCCAATACCATCAGCTAATCACATCTCCACTTCCACGCTGATAAAGAACCTGGGCCATGCATGATATTACAATGAATGATTAAATAATAATGCGCAGTGCTGCACAAAGCATACTAAATTGGTCCCTGTCCCCATGGGGCTCACAATCTAAACAACTTACCAGTATGTTTTGGAGTGTGGGAGAAAACCAGAGGAAACACATGCAAACACGGAGAGAACATACAAACTCTTTGCAGATGTTGACCTGGGTGGGACTAGAACCCAGGTCCACAGCGCTGCAAGGCAGAAGTGCTACTCACTCAGCCACCGTGCTGCCCAATGAATGTGAAGCATCTCATTCTGTTATGAGAGGTACATACCTACTATTTGGCAAAATAACTCACTAGTCCAGTGTCTGTACATGTGAGGTATCACTATTTACTAGACTAGCTACTATGATGTCTGCCATACACGGCACTTAGAAGGCAGAGGAGAATCTGCCCCAGAACTTTCTATCATAGGGAAACCTCAATAGGATCAAATCAAAGCATCCGGTGTGAGTTAAAAACATCCCTTTAAAACTAGTCTTGTCTCCCCTCTGCATCCTCTATCTCTATTTTGGAGTTCCCTCAGAGCTGGTGGCTGGAGACCTGCTGCTATAATGTCTCCCATACACTGCAGAATTTGTTTAATAACTCTCCTAAATATATTAGCAGGGTGATATAGGAAAGATGATATTCACCTTTCTGTGTGCAGAGTATGGGAGTCATTATGGCCGCTAGTCTCCAGCCACCAGCTCTAAGACAACTGGGAATTAGGGATGGAGCCTGCAGGGGGGAAAACTGCTAAACACTGCAGAATACAAGTCGTATCACAGTCAGATACATCTTATATACCTGCCCTGCACTATTCATTTCTGCAGTTCAATGGGTAATGACTCGGATTGAACAGACCCAAACTGCAATGTTCAGATCCGGGCTGAACATTGTTGGTTCAGGACCCCAAACCCGCACTTAATCCAGAAGTCCGGGATCGGCGTTTGTGATCACCTTCACTGGTAACACCCGCATACAGTACTGGAACGGATCAAGGGTCTTAACCGCTTTAACGCAGCCGGCAAAGCCAGTGCTACTTAAAGTGTTAACACTCGCATGCACGGCGACATCGAAAGCTTTCACACCTGTGACTAGTGCCAGCACCGATTGTGGGTGTTCAAGTTTTGTTCAAGTACCAAAAACTAACTTTTTTTTAAAGTTTCAGCCAACACCAACGAACTGGAACAACCCCAACCCAAACATTGGGTCTGGCCATCCCTATTAGGGATTACATCTTATCTATTGGATCTGCCATAAATATCTAAAGTGTGACCACCCCTTTAAGATTATCAAAGACAAACCAATAGTAAATGGGCTCTTCCTTTAGTCAAACTAAAGGAAATAAAATGAGCAGTCAGTACAGTACAGCCACAGTAAGAATAATCCTGTCCCGGCTTATGAGATACACGGACCTCACCGAAGAAGCCACGCTCCGGTGCACACCGTCGTAAGACCCAATGAGAAATGCAAGGTAAGCAAATAGACACAATCAATACACTTTATCATGGCTCTAAATATAAAAATGTAATGAAAGACGATATAAAGAGCAGCCAGTGTGCCGTCCACTGCTGTAACTATCTCTGAGCCTTCAAGAGCAGCAGCAAATACTGCAGCGTCTGCAACAATATAAGTCGTATCCACAAGGGACAAGTCAAGATTTCATTCCTTTAACATTGAAGTTACGGCTAACGATGGAAGATATAAGACTCCTTCATAGAAACCAACTGTTCCCTTCACAATAATTGAAGACACGTGAGTTCCCCATATGACGCTATACTGGAACGCGATAGCAGATCCATTAATCACCTCTAATTCACCTCCGATGTAGAAGACCTCCACCCCCTAAACATATGTTATGGCTGTTACCATCTTATAGGGTTATCTCACAGAACAAACTTGTTATGTTAGAGCCGACCGGAGAGAATAATTCCTAAACTGTGCCAAAATCTTGGGAATTATTGTAGGTGAGAGACACATCAGGCGGCAGTTATCATTCAGGATAGTTGGGATAGAAACACTTTTTAAACTCTGGTTTAGCCAAAATTTGGGGAAAAGTTTTTTTTTACCACCCCTGGGTAACACGTCGGGAAAACGCGAATCGGGCCCTTAGTAAATGACCCCCCCCAGAAAACCAGACAATGGGGGTCATTTACTAAGGGCCCTATTCGCGGTTTCCCTACGTGTTACCCGAATATTTCCGATTTGCGCAGATTTTCCCTGTATTGCCCAGGGTTTTTGGCGCACACGATCGGATTGGGGCGCATCGGCGCCGGCATGCAAGCAATGGAAATCGGGGGGCGTGGCCGAACGAAAACCCGACGGATTCGGAAAAACCGCCACATTTAAAAAAAAAAGTGTCGCTGGGCACGCGCTTACCTTCACTCAGCTCTAGCATCAACTCCGATTGGATAATTCAAGTTCTGCCCTGTGCTGTACCCAAAAACCAACCCCAAAACTGCCCAATCCAGGCAGAATCACCCACATTGAGCCATTTTATTTATCTAGCAAAGGGTTTCCTGGTACTTACATGGTCCAGTCCCACTAAATGGAGTCCAGTAGCTCAGACCTATTATAAAAATCCTTCAAATCATTTGTACTATTTATTTATGCCAAGTTTGTTACTGTCCTTTTATATATAGAAGTCTCGTGGTACAAGGGGATGTTACTCGGGTCAGTGCACCTGTGAGGTAGGTTGTGTAGGCATCTTTTATTTCCTTCATGACGACCAGTTGTCGAGGGTGTATGTAAAGGCCTCACCGACTGAGCCCTCTCCATACAGGGAAGGTGTTTGCTGTATTGTACAGGAGACACCTGCAACTGGTAGTGCAAAAATTAATGATCAAGCTCTTGTTGCTCCTTAGGGAACCTGCCATAAAGAACAAGGACTATAAACCTTACTTCCCAAAGTGCAGCTCAAGAGCCCTTACTTAAATCTGTCTCCTCTCGCGGGTAAAAATCCCTCCCTCAATGTTTCCCACCTTTGTTTAAGTTGACCACGCCCACCACAGTTTGGTCCTGCCCACCACCAGTCAGTCCTGCCCACCAGGAGGTGGGTAAAATGGTGAGAAGATCTGCAGTTTCCCCCTCAGTGCTCACTTCCAAATACACCATATTCTGGTAAGGACAGGAAATGGACAGGGAGTGGACTTCCTGTCAGCTCAGGCCGAGATTTGAAGAGACACTGAGCAGTCAAAAGGAGGAATTGTGGTTCACTGGAAGCCTGGAGAAAACTTGACTCTTCTCTCAAGAAGTAGACTCATTTCTACTCATGTAATTAAGGTACAGCGCCTCAGTGGTAGATAATTTTAGGTGATATAAGGAAGACATTTAACCCTTTACCAGCATGTATTATTAGAGTAATGGGGACAATTCTGACAGGTGACAGGTTCCTTTATTCAAACATCATTTAAGGGCTGGACACATTGCAAACATCCATTGCATTTATGGCATATTTCCGCGCCCTTGGTCATGTCTCCAGCAACTGCTGCAATTGGTTCTGGTAGTAACTTGACCAACCAAAAAATAAAAAATAAAAAAAATAGAGCATAAGTTCACATCAAACCCCCCTTTCCCTAGCACGCATATCTCAATAAACCAATAAAGTCACAAACATGTTGGGTATTCCCACATCCAGAAATACCCAAATATATTAAAAAAATTATCCAATGTGGTAAACCCTGTAATGAAAAAATCAAAATCGGTACTTTTTTTTGCCACCGTTAAAGATTTGAAGTAATCAAAACTTTGTACAGTTGTCAAAATGGTATCAATGAAAATGTCAGCTCATCCTGCAAACATATAAGACTAAAATATGGTAGCTTTGGGTACTGACCCATGGAACAATGGAGATGTTTTAACTGGACCACACAGTCAAAGCCGTTACAACATAGCCCATAAAAATACCAAAAAAACACCAAATTTGGAATGTTTTCTAAGCTTCCCAGAGCACCCCACAGTGCACCCCACAGATACTAAGCCCTTATATGGCTCTGTAGACATGCAAATTGAAATATTCTTATATTTGTAATGGCCCAGTGGAAATTTTCAGTAAATCTACGGAGGATGATGCAGAATATGGAGTGTGTACAGTAGATGGCACTGCTTGACCATATAGATATCGGGGAGTTTTATTACATAGGTTGTCATACATTTTTATGGAGCAGAATGAATCATACATGAAGGTACAGAATACCATCTCGCCATGTGATGTTAGCATATAACACCCCGGCTGCTGCAATCCTACAAAATCTCTGCTATCCTCTTTCTCTGCATAGCCATTTTATTAGAGATACATTTTTCTACATTAAAGGGGTTTGCCCATGAAAGAAAGTTCTCAAATTTTAAATCCCCTCGTGATAGTTACACAGTAAAGATCATTTATGACCCTTTACTCAGTTTTATTCCTGTTTTAGCTCCTGTCACTCACAGTGATCGTCAGTGTAAGATTCCTAAATGTGATCGGGGATTCTCTAAGCAGAGACTTCATGATTCCTCTCTGTTATGAGATGCTATGTGCTGACAATGTGCTTAGATTATCAGGGTACAGGTTTATCTATCTACACTTTTATTTAGCTTCTGAACATTGTACTAGTATCTGACACATAGAAAGAGAGGTGAGACAGATCTGAGTCATGAGATGCATATAAGACACAATTGACACACTCAGCTCTGCTACCACACCTAATCATTAAAACACAAGCAGAACTGCTATGTCACCCCCTCCCCTGGGATCCAGAGCTCATCTTGTTTGTAGAGTAGCTGCTGCTGTGTCCTCTCGAAGCTGCTAGAAGCACGGCTGAACCAGGTAGAGCCTCTGGCTGCATGGTTTCTGTAGATTCGTTTCAATGCTCCAGTGGCTTATTGTAATGAATACTGTGCAAAAATGCCATATACTGCGATACTGTAATATTGGGTTAATGTAACCTAGAGGGTCTAAAAAATTGTAAAAAAAAAGTTTCAAAAAGCTTAAAAAAATTTAAAAAGTAAAAAAACCAAAAAGTTCAAATCATCCCCCTTTCCCTAGAACTGATATGAATTGTAAGAAACAGTAAAAATCACAGATGCAATAGATAACTGAAATACTCATCACACAGCTCCGTACAATGTACAGTATGGAAAAGTTATTAGCATCAGCAGATGGCGAAAGTTTTTTTTCTTTTTTGTACACAATCTTTTAACTTTTGAAAATGTGTTAAAACGTAATAAAACCTGTATACATTTGTTATCACCGTGATTGTACCGAACCAATGAATAAAGCTGAGATGTTATTTGGGAGTTGGGGCGTGTTTTGAGTAACAGCTGTAGCAGAAGTCTGGTTGAATATTATAGGAGCAGAGGGGTTGGGGGGGGCTGTAAAGTATTTTACTGCAGAGAGTGAAAGGGAACCTGCCAGGAGAAATTGGCCTAATGATGCACTACCAGTATATTATCAAGCATTTGAACCCCTTCTAGATAATGTTTCTTTCATTATCCAATGTGGTGGCATTATCTAGAAAATCAGCTTCGAAGTGTGATGTAAATTGCTATAAATTTTAAAAATCAATAGCTTTTGGGATGTAGAAAACTTTACCTGTTATATTTGTTACCTATTTCCAGCAGTTTCTTTGCAATACCCCTCAGATTATCTCAGTGCTGAAGTAGCTCCTTCCTCTGCCTGTGCTGACAAGCCCTGTTAATCCATCTGATAAACAAATCTATGGTCTTATAAGCGGGGAGGGGCTGCTGCTTCCTGCTCATAGAGGAGAAAGTCATGTGACAGAGCTCTCTATGTATGTAGCAGCGCTGGATGTGTTCAGAACTGTGGATACCGATATCTTCTACACATAATAGTGAAGTACAAGATCTCCCCTGTTCCCTACGAGTCTCCATCCCATGTCTGTGATTCTACAGAACTTTCTCTGTCTCTCCTCTCCTCAAGCTGCTCCCTCCCCACCTTTTCATCGGCACTTTATGCACTGTAAAGATAAGCTATTAACCCTTAGTGCTCATACAGCACTGGCATATACTTCAAGTAACTGGTTTACTTATTTCTACCACTAATTACATGTCCCCTGCTCCTCCATGCTGCCAGGCTGTCACCATATGCATCCTGTATGTGCTCTCTGCAGTGTTCAGTGGATTTACCTGTGGGAATCTAAATGGATTTAATGCTAAATTTCTTTGCGAGAGAACACAAGGCATCATGGGATCTGTGGGCAGACTGAATTGGACTCAACTAGTACAGAAAGTACAGAAAGGCGTTAGTCACTGCCCACTTCCCCTCTGGTAAGAAAGATTTTTGTCAAACACTTTCAGAACAGAAAATGCCATAAGTTTGGAAAGAAAAGGACGAGCAGTACAATATGGACATCGTTCTGTTTGTATTTAAAGGGGGAATCACATATGAGAATTTGGTAAAATCATTATAACTTTACGCTTTAACACTGAATTCAAGCTTTCCCTGCCTCAGAATGCCGGCATCTCCCTTCCTTCCTTCCTGGCATTTCCAAGGAACTTCCAAGGTTTCCAGACCTCGCTTACCACCGCAGTTCCTGTTGAAGAAGAAAGCCCATCAGCGTTTCCAGGCGCTCCTGTACTCCAGCGCTTCCAGACGCCTCTGTGTTTTCGGTGTGTCTTCCAGCATTTCCAGACACCTCCGTGTTTCCTGTGTGTCCTCCAGTGTTCCCAGACACTTCCATGTTTCCTGTCTCCAGCATTCCCAGACACTCCTGGTGGCTCCTGTGTTCCCAACGTTCCCAGATGCCTGCAAGCCACCAGCTCTCCTGCGAGGACTTGTCTGTTCCTGTCCCCCTGGGTCCTGTGCCAGCTACTGCCTGCTTGCCTGCCGTGAGTTCCAGCTCATCCTTCCAAGCCGCACTCCTGCTGTCTTCCCCAGGCTCAGACTGTGTTTTGCTACCCCAGTTTCCCCGCCGCTTTGCGTCAGGCTCTAATGCAGACCAGGTGCCACTTAGACTCCGGTCCTGGGTGTCAGCTAGTACCATCTCCACCTCCCGTGTTGGTCCAGAGGGTCCACAGACTCCTCCTCCCGGACTCTTCCCACAGAGACACTTGTTCTGTTGTTTGTGGACTGTTACACCATGAAAGAAACATAATCTGAAACGTATTAAGCGGCTTGACAACATACTGGTAATAGATTATTAGACCAATACCTGATGTCAGGTTCCCTTTAAACTGTGGAGGGAGTAATAAGCAGATGGTGGCCATTAATGGTTATTGGAGCCCTGTTCCCATTCACTTCAATGCAAGGCGAAAAGCAGTACACTGGCCCCTATAAGCTTACGACGCCCTTCAGGAATGAGGGAGGGGTAAGTGTGGGAGCCGAGAGAGACGTTGGCTGAGTCACAGGGTGGAGCACATGACATGTATCTAATTTTTCACTTGGCTTTTTCTTCATTTGCAATATTTCACGGCACATGCGCACTTTGCCCTTTTTTTGCGCATAAGAAAATCTCCCTTTAGTGACTCGCTGATGAGAAGTTCCTGAGGGAGGGAGGAATGAGGGAGGTGAGAGAAATGTTGGCCAAGTCAAACTGTGACTCACTAAAGAGGAAAGTAATAAAGTTTTAACATTTCAGCTATGGATTTTTATGACAAAAACTGAATGGGAAACAGTGAGAAGACTTCTGTGGGAACCCATCATAAGGTGTAATGGTGACAGGTTCCCTTAAATCTTGTGAGACGTAAGTTGTGGATGGACAAATTTGTAGCACTTTCTTATCAAATTACATGAATGAAGGCGGCAGCCCAAATGCTGGAGCGTTCCATTCAATCACTGCACATAGTTATTGCACTTATTTTTAGTTAGTAGTTCTCTCTAAAGTGCATTTTCTCTTTCTCAAGATCAGAAAAATTTCCAGTACAAAGAAACCATTAAGCTGTTCTCTGCCTGAAAGTTTTGTAAAAACTCTGTTAAGCTTTTTTTTCCTCCAAAATGGCACCGGAAAATGACAGGTGTCACAGCGTCAATGGAGAATTATTTTGAGAATTATGAAGAATTGAAAAAGGAAAAAGTAATGCAACAAAGTGAATATATAAAAAATCCACAGCGCAAGAGAGAGAGAGAGAGAGAAGAGACTGTTTGATTTGTATTGTGCTTCTGTGTACACAGACAGATATTTGTCTTATTGTATGTTATTGCATATAATTTTATGCCTATTCTAATAGATTTCTTAATGACTAACTGTAAGTTTTAATATTTTTCAAACTTTTTTTAATGTGGGGAGCACATAAAGCAACACAGAAGATAAAAACTCTACCTGCTTGCTTCACGTACCCTAGGCAGAAGGGGACAACTAGACGGCAATCCCTCCCTACGACAAAGTGCAAAACAGGGACACAAGGACAAACAATACAAACAGATAAATGGAGTTGACAGAACCAAGTCGTAACAGATAGGGCAGCGCAGTACAAAATCACTAAACAGAAGACAGGTTAGAAATCTAGTCAAAGTCAGGAAATCAGAAGTCAAGGATTCAAGCCTCATCGACTGGGCCAGAGCGCAGTTGTAACCAGTGGCCGGCACAAGGAACGGAGTTCTCACGCATGCGCGGGACTTGCAGGCAGCCGGCTGACGTCACGGGTGTCTGTTAGAGAGGTCGTGGGAGAGACTGAATAATAAGTGGTAGGGATGTGAATAATTACAGCACTGCGGAGCCATGAAGCGCTCAGGTGACGTAAACCTGAGAGCCTTTACATATTTTATAAACTTAATTTTTCTATTTAGTCCGGAGCCATTGAAAAAAAAATGAAAAAGATTGCCAGCTACCCCCCGAGGTAACGAGCATTAATCCAGTAAATGGTCTTTAAGGCCACATCTGTGTTTATTCTTCTAGAAATCCCAGGACACACGGGTGAACCAACGTTGCGATACTTCTCTCTAACCAATCACGACTCTTACTTGGCACCAAGTCTAACCCCTTAAGGACGCAGAGTATTTTCGTTCATTTTTCTCTCCACCTTCAAAAATCCAAAACTTTTTCAATTTTCCGTGTACAGAGCTGTGTGAGGGCTTATCTTCTGCATAACAAATTTTACTTCTCAGTGACATTATTTATTATTCCATGCCGTGTACTGGGAAGGGGGAAAAAAAATCCAAATGTGGCAAAATTGGCAAAAAAAAAAATTATTTGCATCACTTTCTTGTGGGCTCTGTTTTTACAACTTTCACTGTGCACTCCAAATGAAACCTTTTACTTTATTTTTTGATTCGGTATGATCACGGTAAAAACAACATCATAAGGAAGAACTACACATGTAGTGAAAGATTGGGCACATGAAAAAGGCAAAACTGAAAAAATACAAAATGGCCATGTGCTATGCCAAAATAACAACCTTTATTAAATATAAACAACAATTTATATATATACACCAGACAAAAGACCAATAAAAGCATTTAAAAAGGAAAAAAGAATCCTATATCTGAAACCCAAGGGAGGTTTGGGCCCATGATAAGGCCCCTAAAAAAGATCACGGTAAAAAGGCAAGTTTATACAGCTTTTAATGTGTTTAATACATTTTGAAAAATTAAATGAGATTCTACAAAAAAAACCTTCATACTTTTCATACTTCAGCTTTAGGTGTCATTTTTTTTGCAAAATGAGCCAACGTTTTCATTGCTACTGCTAGTGACTTTTTGATCCCTTTTATAACATTTTTATGTGATGTAAAATGGTGTAAAAACAGTGTTTGGGATATTTGGGCGCTATATTCCGTTATGGGGTTCACCGCCGGCAATAACCGTTTTTTATACTTTGATACTTTGGGGATTTAGAGAGGTGGCCATACCTAACATGTTTGTGATTTTTACTGTTTATTATGTTTTATATCAGTTCTAGGGAAAGGGGGGGTGATTGTAATTTTTTTTGTTATTATTATTTTAACTTTTGAAAAAATTTTTTACTATTTTTTAGACCCTCTAGGGTACTTTAACCCCAGATGGTCTGATTGTTCTTACCATATACTGCAATACTACTGTATTACAGTACAGGCAGTCCCCGGGTTACATACAATATAGAGTCTGTAGGTTTGTTCTTAAGTTGAGTTTGTATGTAAGTCGGAACTGTATATTTTATCATTGTAATCCCAGACAGAACTTTTTTGGTCTCTGTGACAATTGGATTTTAAAAATGTTGGGTTGTCATAAGAATCAATATTAATACTAAAGATTCATTACAGACACATTTGATAACTGTTACAGCTGATCATTGTAGCCTAGGGCTAAAGTACAATAAATTACCAATATCCAGAGGTCCGTTTGTAACTAGGGGTCATATGTAAGTTGAGTGTTCTTAAGTAGGGGACCGCCTGTATATGGCATTTTTACATAGTACACATTACAATGAGCCACTGGCTCATTGCAACGAATCTTCGGAAGCCAGGCAGCCTTAGGTCTAACAGACCACAATGAGCGGCAATCGGAACAAAGATGGTGGCGCCCATGCGCCGCGGTCCTTTAAATGCTGCTTGACGCTCTGCCAGCGGCAACGGGAGTGTTAACATCAATGATCGGTGCTAGCACTGATTACGGGTATTAGCAGTGGGTGTTTGCTGCAATATACAGCAAACCCACCTCTATATGAAGAGGCCTTACCCCCTGAGCCCTCTTTATACATCCTCAGCACAGTGTGAAGAGACTACAACGAACTCAAAAAAGTACCTGCTACTTATCTAAGCTTTAAAGCAGTGAGAAAAATTACAAAAACAAAAAAAATGGAAACAATCAGAAGAGGCAAGTCTCTTAAAAGCCCAAATTTTTTGGAAAACACAGTGGATACAGTTTCAGGCAAAAAGGTCTGATATTTCCGCATCTCTTCCATGATTAATGACTGTCTAAGAGACCCCCTAAATTATTACAGATGTTTTTTTAATACATGTGCCTTTTTGATTAGAAAGTCCAGGATGGCTACCATTTTTGTAATTTTTGTGCCTCAATGACATATTAAGGTACATTCTTGGTTTTTTACAAAGGATGTCTTCAAAAGTAGGAGAGTAGAGTTACTTTAGCTTTGGCTTATTGGAGGAGTTGGTGGATTTGGTCCACCGTGGTTTAATGTGTATCACGGTCTCTATCATGTCCAGTATAAACTTAAAGTAAGTGTTAAAATTTTCACATACAGCAACCAGGTAATAATGATGGTAGGGAACAATGGAAGTCCATTACAATTCCCACCACATGGCAGCCAATGACAATCATGGACAGAACTATTTGGTTTGGTTTTAATTTGCAAGAAGCTGGGTTCTTAGTGGGTTTGATTTAGAGACATTTCCATCTGGGCATAGACCTAAAGTACTTGGGGATAATGTTAAGAAAATAAGGGTTTTACCTGAAAGAGATGGGTTTTAGAAGTCGGAAGTACGAAAGCCCAAGGTAGAGCATTCCAGAGAACCAGTGCAGCTCAGGAGAAGTCCTGAAGATATCATTTGACGGTTTTGTTTATAGAATATATTAGTCTTAGATGGTAGACAGACCAAAGGATGCAAGTAGGGCACTAAACTGAGGAGAGGAAAGTTGGTGTAGAACTGTGGAGACATTATTTTGGAGATTTCTCAGATTGAAGTATTATATCAAAAATCCCTATTAATCAGATTTTTTTTCCAAAGAAAATGTTATCCTTTTTGCTTTGCTATTTTTAGAAATAATAGAACATGAATCCTTAAATCAAATAGTTGGTAAGTTTTTGAGGTGATTTCTTTCTCCTGGCTCTTCCTTGGTCACGGTATGGACCCGGGCTCGCCACACTTTAAGAGCTGAGGTCTAGCCACACAATTTTCCTATCATTAATTTCACTCTCAGTCTTTCTCCAACTATGAAATCAGTTTCGGAGAAGTTCTTACTCTTTACAAAGCCCTGTCAGCACAATCCCGCTACCGAGATGGTGATTAATTTAACAAGTTCTCACGGGCCAAGCGCCTTCACGTTTTCTAAGGGATCAAGACAATTTTTTTAGACAATTTCAATTCCTGGAAGCCTAAATACCTGCGTAATACAAGCTCTGGATTATCATATACGTTCTTTATGGAAATGAAAATGTAATATAAAATGTAGTGGAGAAGAAGACGCGGCTGACACCGTCAACGGAGGAGCTAAATCCAGAGTGATTAATTAATGTGTCACTCTCAAGACGGATAATTTGATTGTTAGCTTTGTGGCGCCTCTTCTGGAGATATAGGTAGAAAATAGGTAGGATTATAAGAAATGCAATGTCATAGACACAGAACGCAAACCGAATTGTTAAAGAGGACCTGTCATCCATATGAAAGGCACTAGGAGCCGCTTACTAAACTAATGCTACAACAGCAACAGTGTTACACTGCTAGCGTTATCGGAAACCTCCAGACACTGACGCACTGTAGAACAGCCTGACCGCGCTGTAAGCGGTCGGGTGTATTCATGAGGGGGCGGTCCGAGGCGCTGCTTCTCCCCTGGACGGCCCTTCCCACTCCATAGGCCGAGCTTCATGCGGAAGTCAGCACCACTAATTCCGCCCCCTCATGAATACTCCCAAATGCTTACAGCGCGGTCCGGCGTTTCCATTGTACAGCGCTGCAGTGTCTCCTAGCATTATCAGAAGTTTCCACTAACGCTAGCAGTGTAACACTGCTACATCTATTGTAGCACTTGGAGCTGCTTACTTTAGTGGGTGACAGGTCCCCTTTAAAGTGAAAGTAACTGGAGGGTGAATGTATATAAAACTATAAATTTTACATATTTTCATTTGGGTGAGTGAAAGGATTGGAATGAAAAGGCCAATTTGTGATGTCAAGGACTAGGTCAGTGCATGTCCAAAAAGGTAATCACATGGAATGTTCAATATACAGTGCTTAGGATCTATCAAAAGTGGTCCAAGCAAGGTCAACTGGGACCAGGGTCATGTATGCCCAATGTAGAAAGAGGCTAGTCATCTGATCTGGCCACAGACCACAGTGCACATTGCTGTGATAGAAAGCTATGAGAACACGTAATGCTTCGACATTGCTATGTAAGGGATAGTGTAGTCACAGACTGACAGATATTCTCTCCCCCTTCTTAACATTGCTGCCCACTAGTAGCAGATAACCTTTTCAATAAGACAAAAAAAGCACAGACAACACACATGAAGCATCAGATACTACAGTGTGGCCCCAGAGTCATTGGCCCTCTTCCACAACCTCCCTGACTGACGGCAGCATTGTCCTTCACATTACCATTGGCCCTCTTTTCATCCCTCAGCCACTGGCAGCAGGATTGTCCCTCATCACATTCCTCCCCCACTCCCAGAATCACTGTCTCTCTTCCATCTTCTCCTCACTGGCTCCTTCGGCTTTCCTGCTTCTCTGACTGGCAACAGTAGTGTCCTACTCATTTCCCACTGGAAAAAGCATTGTCCTTTATTGGCAGAACTATTGTCCCTCTAACATCTATTGGCCCTCATCCCGTTCCTTCCCCAGTGACAGCAGCACTGTCCCTCTTCCCATTCTCCCCCCATTGGCAGCAGTATTGTCCCTCTTCTGATTCCTTCCCCATTGGCAGAAGTATTGTCCCTATTTTGAGTCCTTTCCCATTGGCAGCAGCATTATCCGTCATCCCATTTGTCCCCTATTGGCAGCAGCACTTTCTCTCATCCCATTCCTTCCCCATTGGCAGCCACATTGGGGCTCATTTACTAAGGGTCCGAATCGCGTTTTTCCGCCGGTTTCCCGAAATTTTCCGTTTTGTGCCAAATTGCCCCAGGATTTTGCCGCACACGATGGATTGTGGCGCATCGGCGCCGGCTTTCATGCTACAGAAATCGGGGGGCGTGGCCGTTGGAAAACCCGACGGATTCGAAAAAACTGCAGAATTTAAAAGAAAAATTGTGTTGCAAAAATAGCACTCACATACACCGAGGCGGAGGAGGTGAATTCCGTTGGACTTCAGTGCAGCAGCGACACCTGGGGGACATCTGGCGCACGACCTTAGTGAATCCCGGCAGAACCTGAATCAGCATCCGAGAACGCGCCGCTGGATCGCGACTGGACCGAGTAAATCTGCCCCATTGTCCCTCAATTCATTCCTCCCCCATTGGCAGCAGCATTGTCCCTCATCCCATTACTTCTCGACTGACAGAATCACTGTCCTTCTTCCATCTCTTCCTCACTGGCAGCAGCATTGTGCCTTATCCCATTCATCCCCCATTGGCAACTTTACTTTCCCTCATCCCATTTGTCCCCCATTGGCAGCTGCATTGTCCCTCTTTTATCATCTGCAATGTCCCCTCTGCCATTCCTCCCCCACCGAAGCAGCATTATCACTCATCCCATTCCTTCTTCTCCTTGGCAGGAATCACTGTCCCTTCCCATCTCTTCCTCACTGGCAGCAGCATTGTCTCTCATCCCATTCATCCACCATTGGCAGTACCACTTTCCCTCATCCCATTTGTCCCCCATTGGCAGCTGCATTGTCCCTCTTCCTATTCCTCCCCCACCAGAAGCAGCATTATCACTCATCCCATTCCTTCTCCAATGGCAGAATCACTGTCCCTCTTCCATCTCTTCCTCACTGGCAGCAGCATTGTCTCTCATCCCATTCATCCACCATTGGCAGTACCACTTTCCCTCATCCCATTTGTACAGCAAACAGCGCCATGACCAGCTACAGAAGAAAAAGATACGAAGAGGAGGAACGGGGAGCCGCAGGAGCCACGGACGGGGATTTTGGAGCCGCTGGATCCGCGACAAACATCGGGACAACTGGAGGTGTGGTATTATATACATGGGGCTGTATACTACATGGGGGGATGGCTGTATATACTGGGGGTGGGCTGGATACGACTTGGGGCTGGCTTGCTATATACTTCCATGGGGGCTGGCTGGATACTGTATGGGGGCAGGCTGTATACTGTATGGGGGGCTGGCTGTATACTTTTGGGGGTGGCTTGCTATACTGGGGGAATGCTGTATACTACAATGGGTGGCTGGCTGTATACGACATGGGGGCTGCGTGTACTATGTGGTGGCAGGCTGTAAACTGTATGGGGGCTGGGTCGTATACTGTATGGGGGCTGCTGTATAGTGTATGGTGGCTGGCTGTATATCTGATGGGGGGCCCGGCCTGTTCTATGGGGGGTCTGGCATGTATACGAACGGGGGGCTGGCTGTTACAATATGGGGGCTGGTTGTTACTACTGGGGGCTGGCTGATACTAACATGGGGGCTGGCTGGTATACGACTGGGGGCTGGCTTGCTATATACTACATGGCGGCTGGGCTGTCAACACAATGGGGTGCGAGGCTGTGCTATACGGATGGGGGCTGGATTATACTCTGGGGCTGGGGCTGGTAACTAACAGGTGGGCTGGCTGTATAACTACAGTGGAGCTGGCTGTATACTACATGGGTGGCAGGCTGTATACTGTATGGGGCTGGCTGTATAATGTATGGGGCCGGCTGTTTACTACATGCGGGCAGTATATACTACCATGGTGGCAGCTGTAGCTCCATGGGCAGGCTGTATGCTACATGGGGGGCGCGTTGTTACCCATGGGGAGAGCTGTATGCTACATGGGGGAAGGATGTATGCTACTTGGGCAGCTGTATGCTACATGGGGGCAGCTGTTTGCTACATTGGGGGCAGGCTGTTATGTAGTGGGCTGGCTGTATACGACACTGGGGCTGGCTGTACTACAACCCCGAGCTTTACTCGTTCAATAGTTTTTTCCGTTCTTTTCTGTGGTAAAATTAGGGTATCTCGGCTTAGACTACTCGGTCGGATTATACTGAGTATATACCAATTACAGAGATCTGGACTTTACTGAGACCGGGCCCTCGGTTGACCCTCCCAGGGGGTTATGAAGCATTTGGGGCCAGAACAGACTTTTTATTTTTGTGCAATTACTAGTCAAATACTATTGGAGGCCAGCACATTTTTGTTCGAAGTGAGACGGGCATATCATAATATAGTTCTTTATTATAGAGTGCAGCACAGATTATTGCAGTACTACGCACAAAAGCATGACAATTGTGTCCTGTCCCATGAAGCTCACAACCTACCAGTTATGTTTTGGAGTTGGGAGGAACAGAGTACCCGGAGGAAACGCACGACTAACAGGAGAGAACATACAAACTGCTGCAGATGTTGACCTGGGTGGGATTTCAACCAGGACCCCCAGTGCTGCAAGGCCGAAGTGCTACTCCTCAGCCGCCGTGCTGCCCGTCATGTGAGAATTAATCCAGACAGAAGAATAGAATAAATATTGAACCTAATTCTGGTACCTTTGATAGGTTTTCTAATATAAAGGTGAAACCCTACCCTTAAAAATATATAACAGATCCCAGAAAATATAAAACTAAGCAAGCCAATCACCTGTAAATAGGTAAGAAATGTAGGGGACATTTTTGATGAGAGCAAAGAATCTGAAAGTCAACTGTGAAAAACTACATAATTTCCAAAAATAACAATATGTTGTAGTGCAATTTTGTTCCATCAACAAAACCTGGCCAAAGCAGACTTTCGAATAGTGACAAGACTTTGCCAGGAGGAATTGTTAATACAACATTAACTGTATTCATTTGTTTGGGCAGTACACACGAGGCATTGTACATATCTCAACTTATGTAAGGGATGAGTTCTTACCACCACACCGGCAATCGGTGGTGTATGGGTCTTGCACAAGGTGTCTCATAGTAGACTATTTTATAAGGAGGTTCATATTTCTGCAACCTACATATAGTACAGTAGCGGCTGCACTCTCCTTGTTTGTATGAGGGCTGCATGATCAGAGTATTCAACTTCCAGGGTCTACTATGTACCACGTTATAATGGAACAACTATACACCCCAGTGACCACAAATACACAAGCACGCATATAATCCCCAGGTTAGTACAAAAAAACGTCTCAATATTTACTATATCTATAATTAATTATAATGTTAACTCCAAATCACATAATAATTATTCGGTTGTGGTAATGGTTCTATGTAGTAATACTTGGTTCTTCTGGGATGATACCTTAGCACAGGGTTCCCCACAAACTACGCCCGGGGCCACATGCGGCCCGTCGGACCGTTTCGTCCGGCCCCCGCACTTGGTGCCGCCAGCGCGGGCCCCTCGCGCCTGCAACAGTGGCAGTGCCTCGTCCAGTTCCGACAGGAAGCTCATGCCGTCCGTATAGTGCTCGTGCGGGCCGGGTAAACGGCTCCGATCGAGCACTATACGGAGCGCGATGTGGCGGAATACAACAACCGGTGCACATTCGTCCATGAACTGGCTCAGCGGCACGCGACGAGACGTACATGTACACGCGGACCGCTGCATGCCCTTCCTGCCGGACGCGGTCAACCAGATAGAGAACTTAGGTGGAGTACAGGGTTTTTTTTTTTATTAAAGGGCAGTAAAAACGTTGTGGCGGATATGGGGGCGAGGTATAGTTAGTTAGAGGGACAGCCTGTAGGAAATAATTAATTATAAGTGGGGTAGCTTAGGAAATAATTAATTAACGGGGTAGCTTAGGAAAAATTAATTATGAGGGGCAGAATAGGAAACTAATTATTATGAGGGGGACAAAAATAAGAAATAATTAATTATAAGGGGCAGTTTAGGAAAATAATTATGAGGGGCGAGAATGGAATAATTATGAGGGGCAGTATAGGAATAATTAATTATTGAGGGGCAGTCATAGGAAATAATAATATAGGGGCAGCAATAGGAAATAAGGTAATTAGAGGCAGAGTATAGTAATAATTAATTATGAGGGGCAGCAAAGGAAATAATTAATGGTGCGGGTATAGGAAATAATTAATATGAGGGGGCAGTTTAGTAATAATGGGGGGTAGGCATATGCAATAATTAATGGAGATGGGATGTCCCAGTTTATAATTAATTAATTAATTGGGCATATAATAAAACTAGGTCAGAAGACGGGGGTGCAGTAACTGGTATATTAACATAATACATTGAGGGTGGTGCCAGTATATTTGGATGCGGTCACATGTACCGCTATATTATTTTTAGACTTAAAAGTCCGGCCTCCAACCGGTCTGAGGGGGACGTGAGCGGCCCCCCGTATGTAAAAGTTTGGGACCCCTGCCTTAAGACAGAATACAAGATTACAAATATAGATACATACGGAACCCATAAAAGCAGTCCCGCTTAGAACACCAGACTTCCCACGAAGACCCCAGTCGACCACTGACCTCTCTGCCATGTTCGGACCTCTGGTGAGCTCTACTTGGTGTTACGTTAATTGTGGCCCCCCAGGCTACACCTTTGGGTCTGCACTTGTGCATGGCCTTCTGTACTTTCTTTCCACATGTCGTATGCGACTTTTCACTTATCTATCACTTTTTCTTGCCTTATTTTGCGACGTTTGGAGAGCCATGTGCACGCTGTCCTGGCAGGGTGCCAGAAGGATGTTCTTTTCATGGACTACTGTTTTAATGTAATAGTAATTATTTACTGACATGCTTTTAAAATGTTAACATTTTGACACAATAATAATCTTTTTTTTTTAAAATTCATAAAATTAGCATTTACAATTTTTTTAATTAATTGGTTATGTCTTCTAAGGGTGGGTCACAGTGGCGCTTTTGGTGGTTTTGAAACACTTACAACAGCTGAGGAGAGGATAGAGTAGTTGGGGAGTACGCCGGACATGAGGTATGCATACTTAGGGGATGTTCTACCGCCACTTGCTTCGGTTGGTGGACTGTCCATACAAACCACCTGTGTTGCACTGCTGGGGGTGACAGATCCTTTTAGTTCCTCCAGGCCCCGTCCGAGCATAAAATAAGGTTAGAAAAATATTCAAATGGTTCGAGGTTCTCAGGTCTGTCGGGACACAAAAGGCCGCCTACTGGCTCCTGCCGATACCTTATATTTTGCCAACATCCAGAATAATGAGAAAGACAAGATTTAAAAGGGCATTAAATTTTTTCTACAAGTCAAATTTAACATACCTAAGATTATAGCCTTTGCAGGTCTGGTCTGGCCTGTGCGGGCCGGTGATATCACTCTGGTGGACCCGACCCCTTTGCATTATGCCGAAGCCTCCCTCAGATCCATCGAGGCCCCGCCATGGCTGCCAAAAGTACTCAATGTGGCAGACAACCCTCTGATGGAAGGGTGGGGTTGAAGTGAGCGTGCTCAGCCCCTCCTCACCCAGCGCCGACGTGTGCCCTCCACTCTACGGGTACATGCACTTGAGGGGTGTACTTGGGTTGAACATGAGGAGCTCCATTTATTAGGAGTTTCAACGAATTAAAAAATAAAATGAATCCCAAAAGCGTCCATTTAGAAATTTTGTTGAAAAACTTAAATTTTGTTTTGATTTCGAGCTTTCTACCGTCATAAGAAGGACGTTTAAACAATGAAATGAAACATATAGGGGGGTCATTTACTAAGGGACCCGATCTCACGTTTTCCCCAATGGTGTACCTGAATATTCACATTCGCGCGATTTTTCCCTGATTGCACGTGTTTTTGAGCGCACGTGCTCGGATTATGGCGCCATCTGCGCCGGCATCACGCAAAAAAGAAAGTCTGGGGGCGGCCCACGGCGCCGAACAACGCCGAGAAAACCCGTACGGATTTGAGAACGACCGATATTTAAAAAAAAAAGTGTCCGCTGGACACCGCGTACCTTCACCTCAAGAATAGGATTGTGAACTGCGGCGGACCATCGGCGGACTTCCAGCGGGCACAAGCAAACACCTTGGTGGATGCGGAGGAAACTGCCTAGTGGAATCACCTGACAGAACCCATCCACTGCCAGAAGAACGCGCAGCTGGATCGCGAATGGCGGTAGGGAAATCTGCCCCATAGTTTGATATATGGAAAGTTAGTAACTCATTTTGGTGGTAGAACTAGAGTCTCAAAAAAGCAGATCATTCAAATTTGAAAATGGCAATTGTAATCGTTTTTTTATAAATAATGCAAAACATACCAACCAAAATTTACCACTACTGAAGTAAATGCGGCTTGCCTGTTCTTTTGTGACATGACACAATTTCGCACCAAACAGCGCATTCTGTGCTCAGTGGACTATGCGCCTAGATCAGCAAGTCCGAAGAAATGTTGTACACCATGGGGCAAATTGGGGCAAGCTGTCTGAAAGTCAGAATATTCCTGTTGCCCATGGGCAAGCCAATCACGCTCCACCCCCCTTTGAATATTCATGAGCAATGGTAAAATGAAATGGGTTGCATGGGCAACTAGGATATTTGACTTTTCAGACAGCTTAAAAATCTGACCCCAAATGTTTAGGTGCACAAAAAAATGTGTTCTCCTGTCGGGGCAGTGCAGGGGGGGCCAGATTCATGAAGAACTTACGCCAGCAGAACCCATGAATCTGGTGCCCCTACATATAACCGACATGTTCGATGCAGAAGACACTATGCACAGTTTCGAGTAAATGCGGGGCCGAGGTGTTCTGTCTGCAATGTTTGTGTGTTACCTCGGCAAAGCCACTGAAGTGGCTAACCGAACCCCAGTAGTAAAAAGGTGGATATCAATGATTTTCACATATGTATCACTATGTCAATGAGTTTTGATTATTAAAAGAGTGTCTGCCTACAACCACCTAATTTTGATTGCTAAAAATCCTTGCGTCCTAGACAACTTAAAATACTAAACCTTCATAACACGAAGTCTGACAAATAAAACGTTTTAAAATGGTATCTGAGAGCCACGCCCCACTAAAAATCAGTGAAAGAAGCTGTCGGTGTTAATGGATTTTTAGACATTTTTTTTTGAACACAATGCTGCACCAATTTTTGCCCATGCACCCATTCTCTCAATTTTATGGATATATACATCTTTGATCTTGCAGCGTTACTGAACTCTTTCCTTCATCAATCCTTCTTATTTTAATTACACCGCAAGGTGCTAATAAAAGTTGTTTATACCATGCTCGGCCCTTGGGGATATTCACTCCATCATTAACCCTTTCGCATCACGGCATTTCCCTGAGTCTACCTGGAAGCATGCAAGGTGTTATGAGTGATCCCAGTATGAACAGTATCAGTGCGAGCTCCAGGACTATGTATGTAATGAGTGTCTCCTCTCCCCCCTCAAGCCCAGGTCTGAGACTGCTGCTTCTCTCCCTCTATTGTCTGTTACAGCATCAGCAGCACAGTGAGTATGCAGAATTCCCAGCCCTGCTCTCTGCAGCCGCCCCCCTCCACCCTCCTTCCTGTGTCCTGTGCTTCCCTCAGAGAGCGAATCTGATGATTATCCCCCCTCTCCCTCCCTGGCACAGGCTTTGCAGCTGTCTGTGTTTGGAAGGAGTATCATGCTGCACAGCCCGTGAAGCAGAGGAGCTCCACACAATGTAACGCAGACAAGGTGCACGCGGCAAGGTTAAGTCAGTGGTGCTGTCATGGGTACCCCTCTGCTGCCAGGCCTGCCGAGTGTGGGGAATCTCGCTGCCATGGCAGTCTGCACCAGTGCAACTGTTTCTATGTACTTGTGCGAGATGCGTGCAGATGTGATTGACTGAAGCAACAGACACCCCGTCAACATCCCAACTTCTGTATGCGACCCCCAGCGCTGACCCATATAGCCTTCCCTGATAGTTATAGGGATGATACGTTTGGTTATATTTTTTCTGCAGATGATGGATTTGACAACCTGTGGCTTTTGCGGTAGTGGGGAACTCAAGACACAGCAAGCCTCAGCCAGCTAAAAGCTACAGGTTGTTTGCTGTGTATGGGTATGATGCGAGAAGTGTTCTTAAGTGTATACTGGACTACTTCTATCTGCAACAGGTCTTTGTGGGTTTATAGCATCAATAATTATATGTTACATGTAGTTCTGTGATTACGTATATTCTAATGTTCACTCACCCGCTTCCAGCCCGCAAAGGCCACTGAGCTGTCCTGTCTGTACTGTTCCATGCTTACAGTGGATCATGTCTCCTACCCACCAGACCTAGCAGTGGACTACCCCCTTCATGTAAAATTCACCATATATCTGGGGGGGGAGGGAGTGGGCGTAGTGTGACACATAAGTTGACCAATCACACTCAAGTATGATGAAACAGATACCTGTTGTCTTGTTGTATATGTATTAAGTATGTGACATGTAAACATTGGGCTCAATTGACTGTAAGCCTAAGAGCTGACACTCTAATAACATGGGTTGATTTTCAAGATGCCTTTTGGATTTACATAACAGATGTCTATGTATTGTTTAGAATTTTATCTTGATGTATCAGGTTTCATTTTTTGACACATATTACGGCATTTAAGGTGTATTCACAATAGTGGGCACATCCAGCATTTAACGGGTACAGAGCTATCATCTCACCTGTGTCATGAGCTTACAGTTAGAATGGCCGATTTGCCATTATGTTTAGTGAATTGTACGAAGCGGACTTGAGTGTCCTCAAATGGACAGGGCAAACGGAAGTGAGCGAACATCCTGCCCCAATGTTTCGCACTTTATGTTACGATCTCCAGTGCTGAGAACCTATTGGGACTTTACATGTGCAATGGATATATCGTGTTCCCCTTGTACTGTTAAAAGTGATGGCTTCATGCTTGGTTGCCAGTTTGGGATTGATGCTTGATCTGTACCAGAATTAATGTAGACCAGTGAATAGAAGAACTTCAATACGGATCCTTGCAATAGATATCACCTCTTGAAAGAGCTTGGAATTAGCGGGTTGTTATCCTATAGGAGCCGCTGTGCTCAGTGGTGTGTGTGTTTTTATATGAACCATGTTTCCTCATAGCTTTACACTTTGGACTATTGAGGGTGTAGCAAATTAACCTATTGGATTAAGGAATGAGAATTCTATTGATGGAGATACCAGTTAATAGTACTGTGCCCAATCTTGGTAAATCTGGCTCACTATAAACTCAGTTACAGCATTTCTATTGATGATAATCACCATATCCTGATCCTTATACTAAAGCCTGTTTATAATACCGAAGTGGCATCCATAAGATGTTAATCCTAAAACTTTTGAAAGAAGGGGAGGAAACTGTTGTCACACGTCATGGATGCTGCACCCAAAACATCTTGCTTGATTGCTACATCCTTTGATTCCCTTCAATTTGGCAGAACTTTTGACTGAATGAGTTTTAGGTTGGTTGTTCTATGGGAGATAAGGACATTTCATGACTTGACAGGAATATGCAATTTTGAGTGATACTTAATTCAATATTACTTCTGTTCCTTAACAATCTTAGACCATAGGGCAATTTACTAAGGGCACGTGCTTGCACTTTGTCGGACTGTGCACATTCTGTGTGGCCTAAAAACGGCTTTCCACAGGTTTTTATTAGTGTCCTGCACTAGAGCCGATGCAGGCACCCTTATTGTGACGCAGCTGCGCTGGTTCCATGCGGCGCAAACTTGGGGGTGTGGCCGACTGATACGACTGAGCGCTCGTATTTAACTTTCAAATTGTTCACTCGCACTATTGGTAAAGGTGCACCACAAAAAAATGGTGAACTCTGTTGGACCGATGGGGAAGCTACGATTCTGATTTCGGCGCACAACTCTAGTGATGGCCCGCAATGCAGATATATACACGGACAACACACTTTAGTGAATTGCTAGTAAGTAAGTTCTGTAGTAACCTTTGTAAGTAAAATGTCACCACCCCAATATTTATAAGATTAATACTTTTAAAGGAGTCTAGCTTAATTCTGATCATAAAGGGACAGAGTGATCTAAACCATATATAGTACAAGCAGTCCCGGTGTTACAGTACATTATAGGGTCTGTCGAGGTTTGTTTCTTAAGTGAATTGTATGTAAGTTTGGAACTGTTACTTTATCATTGTAACCCCTCAGCAAATTTTTTTTGGTCTCTTGACAATTGGGAGTTGTAACTGTTGCATTGATGTCATTAGAACCAGGATTAACAATTAAATGCCTATTAGCGCCTGTGATACTGTTAACAGGCGTTTGGTTTTTGTAGTCTAAGACAAGTAAATTTGCCACATCCAGGGTCCGTTTGTAATAGGGTCGTATGTATGATGGTTTAATAGGGGCGCCTGATACAGATTCTCATATCTCCACCATAATTTAAAAAGGAATCTTGATCTTATTTTGCATACTTCTGATTGTATTATGATCACAGGGTTTGACATAAATACCTGAGCAGAACACCAGATGCCATTTACATCTTGGAGAAGCATATACTGTGACCCTCTTTGTGGTTGAGGATTCCTCCATTTGTCACCAAGTCAAAAATAAACACTGGAGACACGCTTGTCTTTTTTTCTCTGACCCACGATAGAATTAAATGGAAAATAAACAGGCACCATACAGCATCACGTCATTCTTTCTGAGACCCTATCCATCAGGCTTTTGTGACTGTCTTGGAGGATATGTCCTAACATATATCAAGAGTGGGATGTACACTGTGGAAAATAATCTGTCCTGTTTGACTTGCACATACTGCTCCCTTTGGGGACTTATTAGGCGACACATTAACCAGTCGGATGTTTGCACCCACTGGTACACCTACTACGCCGGATATTACGTAAGAGGTTCAACTTCTTAGTATTTTTTTTGGGCCAAATGAACTTCTACACGCCACGAGCAGCCTAATCAATACAGGAAAGTGTCATGTACGCTCTCCTTTCACTGTGTGTTTAGTTAGAACGGTTAATGTACCTTTCCCTTCACCCTTCTTTCCAGGGTCTTCAATTGTATGAGCTGCCATACTGGAGAGTCACTGGCATAGAAAATCAGTGTGCACTGGTCAGATAAAAAATCATTCCAACTTCGAGAGCGAACGCTCAATTAAAGTAATATGTTCTTTAAAAAGTTTATCAACTGATAAAAATATTATAAAAGGTTAGTGCTGTTTTGACCTGAACTAAGTAACTTATACGTTCATAACGACTACTAACTACTACATATGTACACCAAGGAATCACACTATCTTGCAACTTTCCCACTCTTGCAAGGGTACAGAAGGCATGATTAGAGAGGCATCCAACAACCTCTCATCTCCATACCTGTTACTTGGGACCACTTGGCAAAGGAAGCAACTGACATCAGAACTGTTTGTGCTTAGAACTAGTGAATGACTATCCCCAGTTACCAGTGTTGGCAATCACATTACATACCTTTTAGTTCTCATGTTATGACTAAATTCACCAGGAGCCGTCTTAACTCACAGTGGATGGTGAAGTAGGAGCAGTTGAGGCCAACCACACGGTAAGTAGCATCAGTAGTACACCTATGTGCAAAGTCACCTCAGTTGGCCCACAGTTTGTATAAATGCCTTGTGCTTTCATGTGGTCATCAAAGGCTGTGATGGCAGTTTTTTGGTACAAACCAACCAAAACCGAGCAGGTTAAATAATTAATTGTCGTAATTGTCACGGTCAATACCTCCATTATCATAATTTCACCAAGGTGGGGCAGATGCAACCTCTGCCTGGCTACTACAACATCAGGTCCGTTGGTGATCATATTTTACCATCTTATTTGGGTTGCTGTTTATATTATTGCTATTAGAATTGTTTTCTAACACAGAAACCTTTTATATTAAGATATAGATTATTGAATGTGTTTTTTTGAATATTTCTGTGACACTCTGGGCAATAGTTTTAGTCATATATGATTTTATAGGGCAATATTTAGGGGATTGTTTTTACAAATGACAAGAAAGCTTCTGGTGTTATAATGAGAACATAGCTTCAGGAGAAATGTTTGGCCTGTAGCTACATATGTAGCTCAATTACAACACATGAACACTTGTGGCTCCCATGCCTGGAATTTACTAGGCAAGAGGCACCTCTCTTCCTGGGGACAGGAAGGAAAAAGCGGTCAAAAATTACACTGATGTTGATGTAATTGTGAGGTAGCAAGGCCCTATTCTCTAGCCGTCAGAGCTCACTACGATGTGGCTTATGACGTCATCAACAGCAACAGCGCCATGCCAGCTACAGAAGAAAGAAGATAGAAGAGGAGGCACGGGGAGCCGCCAGGAGCCACGACGGGGATTGGGAGCCGCTGGGAGCCGCGACAAACATCGGGGACACTGGAGGGTGAGTATTATACTACATAGGGCTGTATACTACATGGGGGCTGGGTGTATACTACTAGGGGGCTGGCTGTATACGACTGGGGGCTGGCTTGCTATATAGTACATGGGGGCTGGCTGTATACTGTATGGGGGCAGGCTGTATACTGTATGGGGGCTGGCTGTATACTTTTTGGGGTGGCTTGCTATCACTGGGGGAATGCTTTTACTACAATGGGGTCTGGCTGTATCTACATGGGGGCTGGCTGTATACTATGTGGTGGCAGGCTGTAAACTTGTATGGGGGCTGGGTCTTGAACTGTATGGGGGCTGGCTGTATAGTGTATGGGGGCTGGCTGTATATCTGGTATGGGGGCCGGCCTGTTCTGTAGGGTACGTAGGGGCTGCTGGCTGTATACTGTACGGGGGCTGGCTGTATACAATATGGGGGCTGGCTGTATACTACTGGGGGCTGGCTGTATACTACATGGGGGCTGGCTGTATACGACTGGGGGCTGGCTTGCTATATACTACAATGGCGGGCTGGGCTGTCACACAATGGGGTGCAGGCTGTATACGATGGGAGGCTGGATGTATACTACTGGGGGCTGGCTGTAAACTACATGGGGGCTGGCTGTATACTACATGGGAGCTGGCTGTATACTACATGGTGGCAGGCTGTATACTGTATGGGGGCTGGCTGTATAATGTATGGGGGCAGGCTGTTTACTACATGCGGGCAGGTTATATACTACATGGTGGCAGGCTGTATGCTACATGGGGGCAGGCTGTATGCTACATGGGGGCAGGTTGTATACCACATGGGGGAAGGCTGTATGCTACATGGGGGAAGGATGTATGCTACATGGGGCAGGCTGTATGCTACATGGGGGCAGGCTGTATGCTACATGGGGGCAGGCTGTATGCTACGTGAGGCTGGCTGTATACTACACGGGGGCTGGCTGTATACTACACCCTCGGCTTATACTCGAGTCAATAGGTTTTCCCAGTTTTCTGTGGTAAAATTAGGGGTCTCGGCTTATACTCGGGTCGGATTATACTTGAGTATATAACCACTGTACAGAGATCTGGACTTTACTGAGACAGGGCAACTCGGTTGACCCTCTCCAGGTGGGTTATGAAGCATTTGGAGTCCAGAACAGACTTTTATTTTTTGTCAATTAACTAGTCAAATACTATTGCAGGCAGCACAATTTTATGTTCAGAGTGAGACGGGCATCATCATAATAATAGTTCTTTATTTATAGAGTGCACACAGATTATGCAGTACTGCACAAAGCATGACAAATTGGTCCCTGTCCCCATGAAGCTCACAAACCTACCAGTATGTTTTGGAGTGTGGGAGGAAGCCAGAGTACCCGGAGGAAACGCACGCTAACATGGAGAGAACATACAAACTGCATGCAGATGTTGACCTGGGTGGGATTCATACCCAGGACCCCAGTGCTGCAAGGCAGAAGTGCTACTCACTCAGCCGCCGTGCTGCCCATACTGTATGGGGGCTGGCTGTATATTGTATGGGGGCTGGCTGTATAATCTATGGGGGTAGGCTGTATACTACATGGGGGCAGGTTGTATACTACATGGGGGCAGGCTGTATGCTACATGGGGGCAGGCTATATGCTACATGGGGGCAGGTTGTATACCACATGGGGGAAGGCTGTATGCTACATGGGGGAAGGCTGTATGCTACATGGGGCAGGCTGTATGCTACATTGGGCAGGCTGTATGCTACATGGGGCAGGCTGTATGCTACATGGGGTCAGGCTGTATGCTATGTGAGGCTGGCTGTATACTACATGGGGGCTGACTGGCTGTATACTACACCCTCGGCTTATACTCGAGTCAATAGGTTTTCCCAGTTTTCTGTGGTAAAATTAGGGGTCTCGTCTTATACTCGGGTCGGATTATACTTGAGTATATAACCACTGTACAGAGATCTGGACTTTACTGAGACAGGGCAACTCGGTTGACCCTCTCCATGTGGGTTATGAAGCATTTGGAGTCCAGAACAGACTTTTATTTTTTGTCAATTAACTAGTCAAATACTATTGCAGGCAGCACAATTTTATGTTCAGAGTGAGACGGGCATCATCATAATAATAATTATTTATAGAGTGCACACAGATTACGCAGCACTGCACAAAGCATGACAAATTGGTCCCTGTCCCCATGAAGCTCACAAACCTAACAGTATGTTTTGGAGTGTGGGAGGAAGCCAGAGTACCTGGAGGAAACGCACGCTAACATGGAGAAAACATACAAACTCTGTGCAGATGTTGACCTGGGTGGGATTCATACCCAGGACCCCAGTGCTGCAAGGCAGAAGTGCTACTCAGCCGCTGTGCTGCCCGTCATGGAAGAATTAATCCAAGACAAGAATAGAAGTAAAATATTGAAGGTAATTCTGGCTACTTTAGATATGTTTTCTAAATATATAAGCTGGAAACCCCTTAAAAATATATATCAGATCCCAGAAAAAAAAATAAACAAGCCAATCACCTGTAAATATGTAAGAAAATGTGAGGGAATTTTGCTGAGAGCAAAGAATCTGAAAAGGTCAACTGTAAAAAATACATATTTTCCAAAAATAAAATATGTAGTGCAATTTTGTCTACATCAACAAAACCTGGCAAAGCAGGACGTTCGAAGTGACAAGACTTTGCCAGGAGGAATTTTTAATACAAATTAACTGTATTCATTTGTTGGGCAGTACAACCCCGAGGCATTGTACAGTATCTCACTTATGTAAGAGGATGGAGTTCTTACGCCAACACAGCAATCGGTGGTGATTGGGTCTTGCACAAGGTGTCTCATATAGCTATTTTATAAGGAAGGGTATACTTTCTTCAACTACAGTATATGTACAGTAGGGCTGCACTCTCTTGTTTGGTATGAGGGTTGCATTATCAGAGTATTCAACTTCAAGGGGCTACACCTGTACCCAGTATCATAGGAACAACTAATACCACCCCAGAGACCACAAATACCACAGCACGCAATATAATCCCAGGTTAGTCAAAAAGTAAATATTTTAATATATCTATTAAATTATTTATAATGTAAAATTCCAACCACATAAATAATTATTCGGTTTTGGTAATGTATCTATGTAGTAATCTTGGTTCTGGGAATGATACCTTAGCAGAATAAAGATTACCATTAGAGATGAGCGAGCACTAAAATGCTCGGGTACTCGTTATTCGAGACGAACTTTTCCCGATGCTCGAGTGCTCGTCTCGAATAACGAACCCCATTGAAGTCAATGGGAGACTCGAGCATTTTTCAAGGGGACCAAAATGGATCCAGATGATCATAAAGGCAGCATATGCATCACAACATCTACTTGTTCCAGAATCAATAAAAGCACACTTGACCCGTGCTATGGAGACCTCCTGGGCAGAGACCAGAGGAGCCTCAATCGAAGAGATTTGTAGGGCTGCAACTTGGTGCAGCCATCTGACTTTTGCTAGACATTACAGATTAGATATACAAAATGCTAACTAACGGGCCTTTGGTAGGAAGGTCTTGCAGGCTGTTGTTCCCCCTTAAAAAGGATTATTTGTTATCTCTCCAAGTGGGGCCGTCATGGGGGACGCTGTGGTAAAAGTAAATTTATTCTCGCCGTTGATTTCTTTTCCATTGGTCCACCATGACGGCCCATATATTTTCCCACCCTATGTTTCAATATATAATGTAACATGTTGTTATCTGTTATGTATGTGATCTAAACCTATGATAAATGGTTTGTATCCACTGGCAGGTTGTGTTATTGGAAGCCGCTGGTATGTGGATGCAGGAAGGGGGGCTATTTAACCTCTCCGCTTCCTGACCCTGCAGAGCCAAGGGTCGTCCTCCAAGTGGGGCCATCAAGGTGGACTAATGGAAAAGGAATAAACGATGAAAATAATTAAACTTTTTTGCATCGCAGTCTTCAAGTGACATAACTCTTTTACAGAGCTGCTTGATGTCTTGTTTGTGGCAGGAAATGTAATACTTTGCACCAGTATCACTCTGGAGTACAGGAGCGAGCAGCAGAGTAAATAAATGAAGCGGCACTCACTCTGGAGTACATATGGTTTTTTTAATCAATTTGTACAGGCAGTCCCCTGGTAACATACAAGATGGGGTCTGTAGGTTTGTTCTTAAGTTGAGTTTGTATGCAAGTCGGAACTGTATATTTTATCATTGTAATCAGAGCCAGAACTTTTTTGGTCTCTATGACAATTGGATTTTAAAAATGTTGGGTTGTCATAAGAACCAGAATTAACAATAAAACTTTATTACAGACACCTGTAATAACTGTTACAGCTGTTAATTGTAGCCTAGGGCTTTTTTAAAACTATTTTTATGGCGTTCATTGTGCGGGTTCATTAATTTTTGTTCTACATGTTGTTTATAGAAGCGGTGATACTACTATGTGTGTGGGGATTGTTATGATTTTGACCTTTTGCACATATGTCATTTTATGTGTTAATGGGGATTTGCGGCATTTATTACTTAAATGTTCTAGGAGGAAAAAAAAATCCTTTTATTTCCACCGTGGGACATGAACAAGAAATAATTTGATTGCTTTTTCATGATTATTTCCTAATTTATTGCAGGGTATTAGCATAGCATTGGCCAGGGTTCCCCAAACTACGGCCCGCTGGCCACATTCGGCCCGCGGACTGTTTCGATCCGGCCCCCGACGTTTGCCGCGGCAGCGCCGGGACCACGCGGCCTGCGACAGTCGGGCAGGAGCCTCTGTCCGTCTGGACAGGAAGCTCCTGCCCGTCGCTGTATAGTGCTTGATGCGGCCGGAAACGGCCGCTCGAGCACTATTACTGGAGCGATGTGGCCGGAATACAACCCCGGTGCACATCGCGCACCCCTTCCTTCCCGGACGCGGCAAGAAGATAGACGCGGCGGTGAGTACAGGGTTTTTATTTTTTTATTAAAATGGGCAGTAAAAAGGTTGTGGTGCGCGGGGGCCACTAGTTAGTTATGAGGGGCAGCTTAGGAAATAATTAATGGTGAGGGGCAGCTTAGGAAATAATTAATGGTATGAGGGGCAGCTTAGGAAATAATCAATGGTATGAGGGGCAGCGTAGGAAATAATCAATGGTATGAGGGGCAGCGTAGGAAGGAAAAATCAATGGTATGAGGGGCAGCGTAGGAAATAATCAATGGTTATAGGGGCAGTCACTAGGAATATCATGTATGAGGGGCAGCGTAGGAAATAATCAATGTTATGAGGGGCAGCGTAGAAATAATCAATGGTTAGTATGAGGGGCAGCGTAGGAAAATAATCCATGGTATGAGGGCAGCGTAGGAAATAATCAATGTATGAGGGGCCAGCGTAGGATCAATAATCCAATGGATATGGGGGCAGCGTAGGAAATAATTCAATGGTATGAGGGTCAGCGTCGCCAATCCAAGCCCCTGTCTCTAGGCTACTCCCCAAACAGCACTTTTGTATAAGATCAAGTGTAGTAGCGTTCTTATAAGTTTAGGATATGCCGGGTGAGGGGAATGTAAACAGATGCGCAAGAAGCGCTGAAATAATATCGGTAAATGATAAAAGTTTGCAAGTATATTTTGTGGATTACACAGCAGGGTGGCGACAAAGTTAACAACTTTGATGTGGAATGCCCTGTAATAGCTCTTGGGCGGTGTGCCTTTTATCGCCTAGGCTGTATAAGATCAAGTGTAGTAGCGTTCTTATAAGTTTAGGATATGCCGGGTGAGGGGAATGTAAACAGATGCGCAAGAAGCGCTGAAATAATATCGGTAAATGATAAAAGTTTGCAAGTATATTTTGTGGATTACACAGCAGGGTGGCGACAAAGTTAACAACTTTGATGTGGAATGCCCTGTAATAGCTCTTGGGCGGTGTGCCTTTTATCGCCTAGGCTCAGCAGTTTCAGCACCGCCTGCTGTCGCTTAGCGACGGCACTGCTGCTGTGCCTAGAGCTAGCGACTGATGGCGCCATGCCCACGGATGGTAATTCGGAGGAGGAGGAGGTGGAGGAGGGTTGGGAGGAGGTATAGTAGGCCTTTGAGACCTGGACCGAGGTAGGCCCCGCAATTCTCTGCGTCGGCAGTATATGACCAGCCCCAGGGTCAGACTCGGTCCCAGCCTGCACCAAGTTAAGTGTAGTAGCGTTCTTATAAGTTTGGGATATGGCGGGTTTTCTGCCTGACACACCTCGTTTGATAAGGGGAGGATGTATGGAGGCTGCTATATGGACGACTTTTGGAGGTAGCAATGGAGACAACGTGTGGAGGCTGCTATGGAGACAATTTAATTTGGATAGTGCCTGTATGTGGCAGTCCCAAAAAGTTTGTTGAATTCCACCTCGTGGGCACGTCGCACAACAGTCGGTGAGCGGGCAGTTGGAGGCGGCGCTGCGCTGCCCTGAGAGTGGCAGCATCTGTGCTGGACTTCCTGAAATGCGCACAGATGCGGCGCACCTTCGTGAGCAAATCAGACAGATTGGGGTATGTCTTGAGGAAACGCTAAACTATGAGATTTAACACATGGGCCAGGCATGGCACATGTGTCAGTCTGCCGAGTTGCAGAGCTGCCACCAGGTTACGGCCGTTGTCACACACAACCATGCCTGGCTTCAGTGCTCGAACGAGCATCAAGCTCGGACGAGCATGTTCGCTCATCTCTAATTGCCATGTTTGTGTTCCTTTACCTACACTTTTTCAAGCTCAAAGGTGTAGAGAACATACCCAAAACATCTCCATCACCTATTTCAAGGGCAATCAAAAGGAACCGGCCTTGGCCTCCAAGTCAGTGGTGTTCATGTTCCATAACAGGTTCTTAAAGGGGGTTTCCAGGCTCTAACTAGGGATATCCAGACTCCCTACAGGAGTTACTCCTCTTAAAGTGAATGCAAGTGCTGCCTGCAGTGAGTATGGACGGTCGATACCCTACCGATGGAGCTGTCCACTTCCTGCATTGTTGGTTAATCAGTGGGAGGGTCCAGTGTTACAATGCCACTGATCAGGTCATTATTATAAGCGCAGACAATCCCTTTAAATTTCTTCCTCACTTGCCACTTGATCCCAATTACCTAAGAAGTCACTATAGAAATATATGAAGAGTGAGGTCCTCGAAAAAGGCCCCCCAAGTCCTAAGTATCTATCACTCCACAGTCTGCTCCATCTGGGAAAGATTCTGAGACCCATAAACTTTATAATTCTCCTTTAAGGTCAGAATGAACTCATTGTTGCTTCTAATTCTGCAGTTCTAATAAAAATTCCTTGTCGTCTTCCCTTCACCATTTGATAGATGAGTAGAATAAAACAATTGTATCAAACAGCCAGCCTCCCATGGGGTTATGCAAGAACAGAGCATGCCAGGAGAATTGATGTTCAATACATCATAAAGTATCATTTTTTATCACAAAGTCGTCCACTGAGGCACTAACTTTTTTATTGACTATAAAAAAGCAAACATAGCATGGAAAGTATTTCCACATTATAAATCTAATAAGTATAATTTGAGATATAATTTGTAGGCATCAGCATGGCCGCTGCTTGTAGCACCGAGACGGAGGCGGCGTCTTCCATCTGATAAACAAGTATCAGAACAAAATAACCTTCCAAGGACTTGTCTGGAGCACGAGACCCTCAGAGGATGTGCCCACCATGTCATGGGCGGGGGCGGATTAAGACCATGTGCCCAGCGCTATATGAATATTATAGCTCCTATAAGTCTGGAATTACTTCCTACATCTGGTCCTAGAATTAGCTTCTTGGGTAATGGAGAATGCGTCCCAGGGCCGGCTCCAGGTTTTAGTGGGCACCTGGGCGACAGAGCTCTAGTGGGCCCCTTTATGGGCCGCCCTCCAGTAGTCACACTGCCCCCCCTCCCCCGCATGGACACGCTGCCCCCCCATTCCCGTGTACACATCCCCCCTCCTGTATACACACTGCCCCCCCTCCCCCTGTATACACACTGCCCCCCCTCCCCTGTATACACACTGCCCCCCCTCCCCTGTATACACACTGCCCCCTCCTCCTCCTGTATACACACTGCCCCCCCTGTTTGAGAGAGAGTGCCCACCTAAAATGTTGCAATAAATGGGCAAAAACACAACTGTTGTGACCATGCATAGGAGGATGTTTTAAAAATCAGAATTTGATAAAAAGCCAAAAACTACAATGACCAAAAAAAAAAAACTCATGAGGAGCAAAAGAGCCCAGGGAAAGGGAAACACGATTAATGGCCTATTATGAGGCACTCTAGGACAGTTCTTTGGGGACGCTGTAAGACACACCTAGGGGGCTTCTTTTACTAAGGTCGCGCTAATCGCTTTCGTTGGACTGCTCACCGTTTTCAGGATTTTACAGCGTCTGACTGACAGGTATTAAAGAGTGTATTTGCTGGGATTGTGTCACACGCAACGTTTTTAGCGCAGCTGTCCTGGCTCCATGCAAACAGAAGAGGGGGGCATTGCCATCGGGAACACAATCACGACTGATTCGGACTGAGCGCAGGATTTAACTTCAAAATTTTTGTGTGGCAAGACAAACACTTACATGCACCCGAAGAGAAGGTGAATTCGGCGGACTGAGCGGGACGGAGGGGAAGTGACACATGCAGGATATCGGGCGCACGATCTTAGTAATCACAGCAGAGTGCATGATCGTCGGACAATTGTACTTTTGGACTCCAAGGAAAGGGTAAGTGTAATATGCCCAATTATGATGGTTACGTATGACTTTTATTTGTAGACACTATTAGGTCACATTTTTCAGGGCTCCTGTTTACAGTGTTCTGGAGGAACAGCCCTGAGATAGTTGAAAATTCCTGTCAAACGGCCTGAAAGTGAGCCTATGCCCCCTTATGCATACCACCATGCCAGGTGAGTGGTTGAGGAGGGGATGAAGGGGGGCATGCATGGAGAATCAGTGGTGGGAGGTTCTGGTCCCAGACTGCCACTGTCCGGTACAGGTATAGTTGCAATAGTACACATGGTCAGACCGGGAGTAGAAGTGCTCTACCGGTGACAGCACCAGCCCTGCTGTCCTGGTGCATTCTACGTGCCAGAGGGCCGGGATCACTATCATACGGGGCGTATTAGCGCCACCATACTACCATAAGAGGCTACTTATTGCCAGAGTATGATAAATGGCCCTAAATGACAACAGTAAGAGGGGCACCACATGTCATCATTTGGGTGTAATGAGTGTATCATATACGTACGACTATAGGTAGGTGTGTCTAAGGGACCTTTATTCATCTGGCCAACCCTGATGTCGAATAAGCTCAGGGCTATTGTCTTAGTTGGTCTAGGGTTCTGTGATAATATAGATATATATATAGATATCACTCACCGGCCACTTTATTAGGTACACCATGCTGGTAACGGGTTGGACCCCTTTTGCCATTCAGAACTGCTCAATTCTTCGTGAATAGATACAACAGGTGCTGGAAGCTCCTCAGAGATTTTGCTCCATATGACATGATGGATCACACAGTTGCCGGCAGATTGTCGGGCTGCACATCATGATGCGAATCTCCCGTTACACAACATCCCAAAGATGCTCTATTGGGATTGAGCCTGGTGACTGTGGAGGACCATTTGGGTCCAGTGACCTCATTTCATGTGTCAAGAAACCAGTCTGATGATTCCAGCTTAGGACATGGCGCAGTATCCTGCTGAAAGTAAGCCTCAGTGTCAGGGTACATTGTGCTCATAAAGGGATGGACATGGTCAGCACACTACTCAGGGTGGCTGTGGGTTGTCCAAGGGGACCCCCCAAAGGACACAAGGACACACCACCACCAGCGGAACCGTGATACAGGCAGGATGGATCCGCGCTTTCAGTTGTTGACGAAAAATTATGACCCTACCATCCGAATGTCGCAGCAGAACTCGCGGATCACAGACCAGGCAACGTTTTTCCAATATTCTACTGTCCAATTGCGATGAGCTTGTGCAAATTGAAGCCTTCAGTTTATGTTCTTAGCTGAAAGGATGTGGCACCCGGTGTGGTCTTCTGCTGCTGTAGCCAATCTGCCTCAAGTTCGATGTACTGTGCGTCAGAGAGGCTTTCTGCCTACTTGCTTGTAACGGGGTTGGCGGTTTGAGTCACTGTTGCCTTTCTATCAGCTCGAACCAGCTGCCATTCTCCTCTGCCCTCTGGCATCAACAAGGCATTTCAGTAACAAGAACTGCCGTAACTGGATGTTTTTGTTTTTTCGGACCATTCTCTGTATCCTAGAGATGTTTGGCGTGAAATCCCAGTTAGCGTAGATCAGCAGTTTCTGAAAATATCAGAACAGCCCTTCTGGCACCAACACCATGCCACGTTCAAAGGCCAAAATCACCTGTCTTCCCCTACTGATGCCGGTTTGAACTGCAGTAGAGTCTTGACCATGTATAAATGCCTCTAAGCACTGGTTGCGCCATGTGATTGATGATAGAAATTAGTGTTAACGAGCAGTTGGACAGGGTACCTACTAAAAAGGGGCCGATGAGTGTAATCTATATATATATCTATATATATATATATATATATAGATATATGTATATGGATGTATATTTAATCTAGGGTCCATATTATTCAGGTTTTGTCTAGGGTCTGTATTATTGAGGCGTTTAGTTGGATATGTGCAAGGAAAGGACCTGCATTAAGGGGGCCTGTTGGGGTCTTTTGTTATGAGGTCCGGTCGAGGTTTTCATTATATTGTGGGTGTGTTCTGGTATCTGGTGTTTCATTAATGGGCGTCTCTGCCTAGTGAATGAGGTCCTGAGGAGTGGCTTGTATATGGCAATATTGGAGTCGGAATGGTATGGTTCTGTTCTAGGTTCGGTCGTTGTGGAGATTTTGGATCATTTTTGTCCATAATTGCATGTTGGTAACACTATGGATACAGATACCTGCCGTGGACATCTACAGTCCTATGAGAAGTTCTGGATAAAGGAAAAATCTTGTGCTATCACTGATTCTGTGGTCGAAGATTTTTGTGAGTGGTACCAAACTTTACAGAATTTTGACGAATGGGTGAGAACAAGCGGAAACACTATCAGGGGGTACTGATAATTACGGCAGAGAGAGTAGTTGGATTGAATAAGAAGGGAAGTTTACCCAAATAGAGGAACCAAATCAAGTGTTACAGTCCAAACAGGGGTAGGGAGTTACAAGAGGGCAACTGACAAGGTGGTTACACATTCTATCGATAAAGATATATGTAGATTGGAGGCATCTTGCCCGGGTTACGCCACAGATCATAGATCTCCAAGCTATTAATGAATTGAAATATATTGTTTGATATAAAATCACAACCCTGTATATCTGATTGCCCGAAGTAAATATAGAACAGTAGGCCAGACCTCCAGCTTAATTATCGGTAATGAAAACCAAGTTCAGTGATTCCGGGGGTTATTCGATGTCGCTGATCACACGAGGAAAGAACAATGTCAGGAGGAAAGATACGAACGGTGACCTGGTTCAAGTCTTGTGGATTTTAATAACAATAGTGACTAATTACAGGAAAGTAACAGACATAGAGTGAAGACAACTACAGAGAGTGACAATTCTATTCATGAATAAGGTGGATAATTAAGTGTTAATATAAAATTATTCGTTAAAGGTGCCGCCCCTCGATAGAATGAAGTTGGATGAGTTACAGTGTGCACCCAGAGAGCACTGACAATCGTTGATCCTATAAAATGTGCGATAATGGTCAGTAATGTTGGGAACAACTTAAGTTGGATGATTGTGACTCTAGCTCTTGACGACCAGGTGGTGGATTCTGTAAGCAAAGTCCTCCTTCTCAACACAGTGTTCATCCGGGGGATGGGACATTGAGCAGTGGCAGTCCTACAATAATTGGGTGTGTCATCCTCAACAATAAACTGGAAGTGGGAAGAGAAGCACTCACAGGAAGGGTAGAGCAGGCTAACTGTGAGGGGCGGAGGGCATTGGGGTCAGGGGGCACTTCTAACACCTCTTAAAGACCTAGGGGTACCTCCTGACACAGTGAGGTGGTTAGCTGAGCGGAGGACACTGTGTAAGTTGAAACTATTCTGAAGAAATATTTCCATCCATGGATGAGACTGTGGTGGCATTAGGGAGCAATTCAGTGACCGACTGCTTGCCCAGCGTGTGAGGAGGGAGCTTATCGTAAGTCATTCCTCCGCTGCCATCAGGGGTCAACAGCAAGGCCAAAACGGAAAGTGAAGCTGCGCCCCCACCTACCAGTCCCTGAGTCCCATCCGTGGAAGGAATACAAATGCCGATCATTTGTCGCTTCTTTTTTGTCTTTCTTCTCATATTTTTTTCTTTTGTCATTATCCCTATACTATTGCTATGTCATTGTTTGTTCTGTATCCTGTATTCTCTCTGCCGCTGTAATGCTGTGAATGTCCCACTGTGGGCTAATAAGTTATCTATTCTTCAACTACTTCAAATTTGCCAGGAGATCTCAGAGCCAATTGGGGAAAAATTGGCAGAATGGTTCCAAGGGAAAAATGGCTTGTTAAAATCCATCACAAAGGGACAGGGTCATTGGTTTAGGGCAGGGTGGGGCTGGGCGTGTTTGGGCAGTTCCCGGAGCGGCCTATTAGAGAGAGCGAGTATATCGTCCGAGATTGATGCGCGTTCGAGAGTATTAAGGTACTCGATAACGACTCGTGCTCGGACGAGCTTTTCCCCGCGCGAGATCGAGCATTAATAAAAAAAACCAGTGAAGAACATGAGATAGAAGAAAAACAGTGACACAGGGAACACAGGACATTTAAGTGCTGGAAAACAAGAAGAACACAGGGAAGAAAGATTACAGATGTTCGACATCTGCTTACTTGTCAGAAGATACTGGGAACGGTGCGAACAATAATAGATGTGAAAGAAACACATTGAAGCAACACGGGTGAGGAGGACCAGAGACAACAGGGAGCAGCACAGAGGGGACACCGGGGAGCAGCACAGGGCAGCGCAGGCACGGAGCACAGCGGGGCAGCGGCAGGCACGGAGGACAGCGGGCAAGCGGCAGGCACGGAGACAGCGGGGCAGGGACAGGCCCGGAGGACAGCGGGGCAGCGAGGCACGGGAGACCACAGGGGCAGCGAAGGCACGGAGACACGGGGGCATGGCAGGCCATGAGAAAGGGGGGAGCGGCAGGCACGGAGACACACCGGTGGCAGTGGCAGGCACGTAGACAGCGGGGGAGCGGCAGGCACGGAGACAGCGGGGGAGAGGCAGGCATGCGAGACACGGTGGGCAGCGGCAGGCCGGAAGACACGGGGCCCAGTGGCAGGCACGGAGACAGCGCAGGGAGAGCAGGCACGGAGACAAGGACACCGGGGGCAAGGCAGCGGGCAGGAGACAGCGGGGGGAGCGGCAGGCATGGAGACAACGGGCAGCGGCGGGCACAGAAAGAGACATCCGGAAGGCAGAGCACGGGGAGACGGAGACTTCGGGAAGAAGGAGCGCGATCCCGGGACAGCGTATTCTCCCGACGAGTAAGCAGATGTGCCGACATCTGTAACTATTTTCACTGTGTTTTTCACTGACATTTTCACTTAAATGATCCTGTGATTCACTGTTGTTCCATGTTTTGATTTCTATCTTCACTATTCTTCACATCTGCTAACGTGTCGGGAGATAATATAACGCGGACAGTGAAGAATAGATTGCAGATGTTTGCATAAATCTGACCTTCTCAGAAGAATTATTTTCAATTAAATAACACATTTTATTCCCGAACCATGGTCCCTTTGGAAAAATGCTCGAGTCTCCCATTGATTCAATGGGGCTCGTTATTCGAAGACGAGCACTCGAGCATCTGGAAAAGTCGTCTCGAATAACGAGCACTCGAGATTTTAGTGCTCGTCATCTATAGTGCCTATCTTTGCAGAACCAGTGGTCAGTATGTGTACATGGAGGAGTAACCACAGTTTCTGGTATTATGCGACTTATAATAAAGCCTCAGTTCTCTATACAGACTTTGCTGTACAATTGTATTTTTCCTCTCAGCTGGTGGGTGGAGACAGCTGCTGTGACTCCCAAGCTCCACCTATTGACCTATCAGGAGATTCTGTCCCGCTTTCTAGCAGGACAGACTTCAGGAGATGAAAACATTTAACCCTTAAGGACGCAGGGTTTTTTTCGGCTCATTTCTCGCTCTCCAAATTCAAAAATCCATAACTTTTTTCATTTTACCGTGTATACAGACATGTGTGAGGGCTTTCGATTTGTGTCGTAACCAAATTTAATTCCCGTGAGTTTTATTTAGCTGCTGGGTACTGCAACGCTGAAAAAAAAATTCCAAATGTGGAAAAAATTGAAAAAAAAACGCAGTGGTGTCACGTTCTTGTGGACTCAGTTTACGACTTTCCACTCTTGCTCCAAAATAAATGCCAACTTATTTCTTTGGGTCGGTGCGATCGATTGTTGATACCAAATTTATACAGGTTTTATTGTGTTTAATAAATTTTCAAAAAATTACACAAATGTGTAAAAAAAAAGAAAAAAAAGATGTTGCTCTTTGACGCTAATAACTTTTCATACTTTGGCGCAGGAGATGTGTGAGGGGGCATTCTTGCGAATGAGGCGACGTTTTTATTTCTATCATTGTGAGGTCTGTGGCCACATTTTGATCAATTTTTATTTCATTTTTTAGTTAGTAAAAAGGTGCAAAGTCGCATTTCGGACATTTGGGCGCCGTTCCCGCCCGGAGGTCCGTCACAGCCGGCCGTAACCGTTTTTATTTTGATAGGATCGGCATTTTGGATTGCGCGATACCTAATAGTTTGGATTTTTACTGTTTATTATGTTTGATATCAGTTCTAGGGAAGGGAGGGTGATGGTGATTTGATGATTTGAAGTTTTATTTGTTTTTTTTTTTTATTACTTTTTTTTCCCACTAATCTTAGGACATTAGGGTACATTAAACCTAGTGGTCAGATCGGTCGCTCCTTACCATATACTGCAATACTTCTGTATTGCAATATATAGCATTTTTGCAGCACATTCAGACAATGAGCACTGGCTCATTGTAAAGAATCTGCAGATGCCAGATAGCCTCGGGTCAAACGAAGACACGGAGGCTACCATGGCAACCAATAGCCGCCCCCGAGACGTCGGGGGCGTGGCGAGATCGCATGAAAAGGATGGCGGCGGCAAAGAGGACTTTGCCGGACGGGCACAATCACATGTTTAATAGCCGCGATCGGGGCAGCACCACAGCGGTTATAGCGGTGGGGGTTTTATGCAAATGCACAAACCCCATTTGATGAAGAGGGGACTCAGCCCGTGAGCCTCTTCATACTTCCTTATACTCTGCGCGTGAGCTACGGCGCAGAGCGGTTAAGGGGGTTAATATAGCATCTCTCTGATGGCCATGTTGTTAACTATTTAGATGCATGTTCTAAGTTTATGCTGGTAGCTTGACTATTGACACCAGAAGTTTAAATGAATTGTGGTATCTGAAGTAGTGTTGAGTGGACCTGCAAGAAGTTGCACTCAGCATAGGGCTACCCCTAGCCTTAAAGTGATATTCGAAGACAAGTTTTTATATGTACTCAGGAAAACAAACTAAACACATCTCTAATGCACTGTTTATTAGCAAAAAGACAGCATTGTCACAGATATAATTCCAACCTTTCTTATCAGTCCTGGTGTCCAAAGTCATTTGCCCCTAGACACGACCCTGTAACTTATGACTTAGGGTCGAGGGGGGGCCACCATCTTGGATCTGTGTGGGACAGCTGTGCAGATGAGATTTCTGTTCTCTGTGCCGCGATTCACTACGATCGCGTGCCCGATTATCCTGCCATCTGTGCTTCCCATCGGTCCGACGGAGGTCACCTTCGTTCTGGGTGCAAAAAGTTAAAATGTAAAGTAAGGGGTAACAAGAGCTTTATTGTGTAACATCATTGGGGTATTAAGATTGTGAACATTTGCTTTGGTGGGAGGAAAAACACCATTTAACACTGCTGTCGTAATGGCAATCGGGGAAGAATGATTTCCTCAGGGATTGGGTTGCATGGCATGCTGGTGGCATATTACACTCATAATAGCAAAACGTAGGTGTGTTAACAGTCAGGGGGTTAAGAACTCTCAAGCAAAGTTGTGAACCCGAAACCTTAACGGGGACGTCATACCCTAAACTAAGCCTCCTTGTTTCATCAACCGCTTCCCTTGTCTGATAAAGGTTAAAAGACGTTCTAGGGGTCACATAACAAAAAAATGTTAAGTGTCCAAGCATATTAAAGGGAACCTACCACCACAAATCTACCATAAAGGTGATTGGGTGTGGTGGATCAATGGGACGTGAGGATAGCCCTTTTAAGGCTAATCTCAGTCCCCACCACTTTTTGATAACTTTTATTATCCCTAATTCAACTACTTAGGCTACTGGGCGTGGAGTAGCCGCACCTGAGGTTGACCGCGAGGCGGCTACTCCACGCCACGGAGCACTTACCCCTCCTAACTCACCCATCTTCGGCGACGGCAGCTCCGCGTTCAGCTGTGCGCCTCGTTCCGGCGATCTGATTGCCCGCGCCTGCGGACGCTCACTGCTCCGAAAACAGGCGCGGCCCGCTCTTCTGGCATGCGCAGACAGAGGAGTCGGGACGAAGATGGGAGTAGTGAGGGGGTTCACTGGCTAACCGGGGCTGGAGTACGCCGCCTCGTGTAGCCTCAGATGCGATCTGAGCTCCAGCCCAGTAGCCGCCATAAGTACAATTGAATAAGGGTAAATAAAAGTTATCAAAAACGTGTGGGGACGTGAGATTAGCCCTTAAAGGTATACTCACGTACCATTGATTCCACCTACCACCCAATTACCTTGGGCTAAGGTAGATTTGTGGTGGTTAGTGCCCTTTAAGTGATAGATTCTTATTTTTAGGGCTTACAATATTGATTGTACAAAAATTTTAAGAAAAGGTAGAAACTTGAAATTAAAAATATTATACCAGTCTTTATTTCAACAATTTTTAAAAATGTTTGCTGAATAATTCATTGAACTTGGGTATTCGTATACAATTTGTCTGACAAAACTTAAAAACAAACGATCAATCCCTTTAAGGGGTTAATCCCAAAAAAAGTTTAGAATTTAAGGAAAAGCCAATGGGAGGTGAGCAAACAGTATAGGACTTCTAGCAGATCTGTGTGTAAGGATTTTAGTGACTTTCTCTAAGCAGGAGGCTTTAGAAGAGGCGGCTCAGGCGCAGAATGCTGTACTGAACTCCGTATTAAAAAATTATATTCGGTATGATTTGTGTGTGATTGGGAGGCTTAGAGGGCGGCAAGGCAAACAATTTCACTTTGTCTTTTACTTCATTGACGAATATTCTTGAGATATTCTCATAAAAACAGTTCACTGCGTAACACAAACGATGAGAGCAGATAAATACATTGATAGGTGTGGATATTGATGTGTGGCGCAGTATAGAGGCTCGAATGCCATCTGAAACTGTAGGTTGGTGGAAAAATAAGGGTAATTCCCGTTTGGGGTCAGTTGAAAAGGTTCAGCAATGTGGGCATATCTCCTCTATTCAAAATCAGATTAATTGTATGATGGAAGCCATTGTTCGATTTGTCCTACAGGCACCCGCAGTAAAATATAGATTGCAGAATTTCCATAGAAATCAAGCGACTGTTTATAATATAAAAAAATGCTCATGTGTTAATAATTGTGATTATTCAGTGGTGAGCTCCAGAAAAAAACACTGGTGGAACAAGTACGGATAAATGACCCCTTTAAACCTGTACAGTCATTGGAGCATCAAGGCTCTACCTCTTTAGAGAAGTCTTCGGTACTGGTAAAGTGGCCAGGCAGGTCAGGAAATGCAGATGTAAGAGTCAGCATGGGAATAGCATAGCCTGGACAACGCCCCCACAAGATCTGGTCATGGCAATGTCCAAAGTCAAGTGAAGGTCAGGACATGGTGTTGAAGTTCAGAGTATGGTTCAGAGGGCTTGGATCTAAGATAGTTGTGAACAGTCACAACTCAGAAAACAGGGTCATGACCCAAACGACACCTAGGAACGTTTGTTGGGGAATGAAGAGGCCTTATCCCCAGTGGACTGGCCACCGGCAACTTGGCATGGACAAGGACCACTAGGTTGCACCATGGGGGGGGGGGGGGGGCGATGATAGCCCACCATCTGCAGATTGCACTGGATTATATAAGAGGCTTTGAACAGGAACTGATAAAGTCCATAGCTAGTGTGGATACCGGCGCCATCACCAGTAGTGGATTCTAATTAGCCAGACTAAGGTATATTTGTGAAACTTTAGTCATTGCACATATCTCATGGTTTGCCATGCTGGACAATGTTGTTTCCAATTTTTCATGCAGTTGAATAAAGAAGAGTGATTTAAAATTTTAAAATTATATTATAAGCTATTTGGCGCTTTTAGGGTGCGACCCATGGCTACTCAAACCAACCGACCAAACTGGATACTGAGAGGATCTTCACCTATGAAATTTACATCTCTTCATGCTCTCATGTCCTCAAGATATTTCAGTGCTTTGAAGGTCCTCCAAAAGTTCCCGAACCACAGACTGAAAGCAGCAGAAGGGACACATCCTCCATCACAACAGCTGATCTAGTACCAGATGAGAAGTGATACCAGACTTGTAGGGGCCATAATATTCATACAGCCAGAGCCCAGTGGTGGTCTTACTCCACCCAGGCATCCCAGTATAAAAAAACACTTTTACAGCAAAGTGAACTCAAAAACTTACCCATGGAACAAGATCCTCACCATAAAAAAGTGGGAAGGCACTTTGTATGGTGAAAAAAGTTCTAATACTGGCCCTCCTAATGAGGGCAGAAGTGATATTCCTTAAATGGATGGTTTTTCTGATTTCCCATATGTAGTAAGATATAAAGGGCCACCATTGGCCACTCGTTACCCCCAGTGTAATAATGTCACCCGAAAAGTGAAGCCCCTGGGCAAGGAGCGAACAAAGGTTTGTCAACACGGTAGTTCCATCTTAACGCTCCTCTAAAAAATCTTCAACCTTTTGTAAAAAATGAATGAAACAGGAATAATTCTCCACATAATCCATTTTGTGGCCTTTAAAAAGTCATTTCTAAGTAAAGCTTCAAAAAGGCGACCCAAGGGGCTCCTCTGTGTTCCGCGCTCCCTCGCTATTGAAAGGTAAAGGCACATAGACACATGTTCGAATTACAAGTTTGACAAACTTCTTGCTATTAAACTAGCCATCCGTTATGCAAATTTATGTTTAATGAGAAGCAGCCAATGCTTTATTTATAGCGGGATCTGAACGGGATTTTATTATTTTCAAATATAGGGGACAGTGATGCATTCTATGATGTATAGAACCCCAAGGCAAAAACCTGAAGGGGGGGGAGTTCAGAAGGAGGCAAAATAATTGCACTTAGATTGAATAAAGATGATGGATGGGTAAAGGAATAGTCTGAATTAAAGGAGTGACACAAGATTTTGGGTCATTTTTTCCTGTATTCCTGATTTTTTTAAAAATATTTTTTTTCAGTTTTTCCTCATATAGACAAGATTAGCTGCTTTGGCAAAACGAGAATCATTTAAGAAAAAAATTCAAAAAAAAAAAAAATGAAAAGGGCGGCATCACCAACAAACGATTCTTCTTTATATAGTCAACCATAAGCAGGGAGGGTATAGCCTGATGCAAAGTTATGGCGCTTTGTGTAGACGTGACATAGACGCTAAGAGGCACATAGCGAGATAACTACTCACGCTAATGCCTGTAACTGGTTAAAATTTCATTGTGTGGAGGTTGTGTGCAGGGTCACAGGGAAACAGTAGCCAGAGGGTCCGGAGAGGGCACGAAATAAACCTACTATGACTCCTCCCCTCCATGCACGACTTTAAAAACCCATGGTGGAATACATAATATAAACAATGGACACATAAAACACAAACATTACATCGGAACCATAATATCAAAGGAGAACATTATTGCAGGACCAATCTTAGCACAAAAATACTGCCCTATCGTTTCTATCATTTGGTCCACAGGTCTTCGGCTTCCGTCCTTAGGATTTCATATAGCTTCCTACGAAGAAACCGGCAAACGTAAGTACTTCTGACTGCTTTCAGTGCAGTTACATTATAAGTTCTCTGAATCTTATGCAGAGAGTTCTTATTGTTTTGCCAATATCCACCCCATAGACACCATGGTCCTGGTGACGCAGCGTTATGGCTCTAATCAGGTACTCACGCGGACTATGGGAGCCCTATGGTTTTCTTTGGCAGCCCCGGGGGTTTGATGAAGGATCCCAAAGTGCCTTCAGTAGAGAACATACAAAAAGTGAAAATCAGCACAAAAAACCATATGGGGGTAATTTACTAAAGGCCCGATTCCCGTTTTCCCGACGTGCCTTAATAAATCCCGGCGGACCCGAAATCCACCGCAGAGAACGCGCCGCTGATCGCGAATGGACCCGGGTAAGTAATTCTGCCCCTATGATTGGGTATCACCCTGTCTGTAAGAACCCGTACAAAAAAAATAAAATTGTTATGAACCAGGCACAGTGGAATCTGAAAAAAATGGAAAAAAAATTATGATATTTTCACATCCAACCTCATAAAACTGGATAAAAAGTGATTAAAACTAACTTTTACCCCACACATGATACTAATAGAGATGAGCGAACATCTCGTCCGAGCTTGATGCTCGTTCGAGCATTAGCCGTACTCGAAACTGCTCGTTGGCTCGGAGATACTTCCGCCGCTCGAGAGAAAATGGCAGCTCCCGCCGTTTTGCTTTTTGGTGGCAGAAAACAGAGCCAATCACAAGCCAGGAGACTTCTGCACTCCACCCAGCATGACGTGGTACCCTAAACGTCGATAGCAGTGGTTGGCTGGCCGATTAGGTGACCCGGGAAGACTAGCCGCTGCCCGCGCTGCTCGGACATTCTCTGTTTGGATGACCGCTAGTGGAGAGAGCTGCTGCTGGTCAGGGATAGCGTTAGGCTGGTTCTATTAGAATAGTGTTAGGCAGGAGGTGATCTCCAAGAACCCAACAGCTTCTTAGGGCTACAATAACGTTATACCCTTTTTTTTTTTTGTTTGCTGTGGGCTGGGCTTGCTGGCACTAGTGGGGAGCTAGTACCATATGTGAGGAATTTTGCAGGGGGACTTGCTACCATTGTGTTTAGCTCTTAGTGACACACATATCCCCCTCAAACACAGAGAGTGGGGACAATTTAATTAGGGGTTGTTTCAATATTGGACAGTTCTGCAGTTTTCTTTTATTTTACGTTTATTTTTTCATAACTCAGCGTCCAATCTCATCAGTGTGCTTTCATACTTGGCTAGGAAAATAGCCAAGGAGAATTCCAAACCTGCTTTACTACGCCTACAATAGCGTTATATATATTTATTTGGTTGATCTGTGGTGGTGTCCTTGCTGCAGTGCATATACTAGCCAATTGTGAGGATTTGGAGTGAGACTTGCGACCGCTGTGTTTAGCGTTGTGACGCAATATCCAAGCAAGAGCCGAAGGGGAAAATTTATTAGGGGTTGGATTTCAATTAGGCACGTTCTGGCGTTCTTTTTATTTTACGTTTATTTTTATTAACTCAGCGTCATCTCATCTGGCAGTAGTGTGCTTTCATACTTGGCTGAAAAATAGCCATAGGAGAATCCAAACGCTTACTTAGGCTACAATAGCGTTATATATTTATTTGGTTGATATGTGGTGGCTGGCTTGCTGTAGTGCATCTACTACCATATTGTGAGAATTGCAGTGAGACTTGGGACCGTTGGTTTTAGCGCTTAGTGCGCACAATCCATTGCAAAGACCGAAGTGGGACATTTATGGGGTTGATTTCAATTAGGCACAGTATGCATTCTTTTTATTTTTAGTATCTTTGATAACTCAGCGTCATCTCATCTGGCATAGCAGTGTGCTTTCATAGTTGGCTAGAAAATAGCCATAGGAGGAATCCAAACGGCTTACTTAGGCTCAATAGAGTTAATATATTTATTTTGGTTGATCTGCTGGTGGCTGGCCTTGTGCAGGCATCTACTACCATATTGATGAGGAATTTGCAGTGAGACTTGCGACCGTTGTGTTTAGCGCTTAGTGAAGCACATATCCATCGCAAGGACCGAAGTGGGGACACATTTATTAGGGGTTTGATTGAATTAGGCACAGTCTGCCATTATTTTTATTTACGTTTATTTTTTCATAACTCGCGTATCTCATCTGGATAGCAGTGTGCTTCAACTGGTGAGAAATAGCCATAGCAATAGGATAGCATCGTTTGGTTTTAAAAACTCAAAAACACAAAAAAAAAAAAAAAAACACAAAAAAAAGTAAAAAAAAATTTAAGTTATAACTTCATTTTCAAAATGGTAACCCGAGGGCTAGGGGTAGAGGACAGGAGGGCGGGGACGTGGGGCCTCCAACTACTGCCGGGGTCAGAGGCCATGGTCTGGGCGGCCGGTGAGACACCACCTGTGATGAGGGAGCAGGGGAACGACAAGAGCTACACTCCCTAGGTTCATGTCTGAATACTGGGACTCGTGGTAGAGCAAGCTGTTTGAGGCCAGCAGAACAGTGCGAACAGGTGATGTCGGATTGCCGACAATGCTTCGAGCAATTTGTCCACCAGTCAGTCTTCTCACAGCAGTCCACCATTGTCACGAAATCGGCACTCCTCCAGCTCCTGCACCTCAGCCCCTTCCCCCCAGTCTGACCCCCTCCCAGGAAAAAATTGTCATTGAACGGCATACTCTGAGGAACTGTTTTCTGGACCCTTTCACAGTCACAACCACTGTCCGGTTGTGCTGCTTGCTGAGGCAATTTTCCGATGCCCGGTTTTCACCATCGCAGTCTGTGGGTGATGATGACCTTTGACGTAGTGGAAGAAGTGTGTAAAGGGGGTGTCCGACGATGAGGAGACACGGTTGTCAGACAGTGGGGAAGTTGTTGTCAGGGCAGGAAGTCCGAGGGGGGGCACGATGAGGGATCGGAGGATGATGAGGGAGAGACCCAAGCTGGGTTGAGAGGCCGGGTTGAACACAGGCGTTCTGAGACGGAGGAGTAGTCCTCGACCAGAACAGTTGGAAAGAGGCAGGGTGGGGCCAGACGGAGAGGCCGGGCCAGAGCTGGTGCATCAGCGCCAAATGTGTCACGTAGTGAAGCTCCGTGCGCGGCTCCCGCGGCGAGGCTAGATTTCAGAAGTCTGGAGGGTTCTTTAAGGAAACACCGTATGACGACGGACGTGGTGGCAACCTATGCCAAACCAGGGAATCAGCAGGGGTTCCAACACTACTAGCTTAAAATACCACCAGTATGCGCCCAGGCATATGAACATGTAAACAACCCCATCAGTGGCAACAAGCCCGTTTCACCTCCGGCCGTGCCACACCACTGCTCCTTCCCCTGTGTCAGCTGATAGTCAGCCCCTGCCCAGGACCCTGGCACAAAAACCCCATCGTCGCTCCACGATCCTCCACAGCATCCACCAGCGTTCAGCTCTCCATACCCAGACGCTGGAGCGGAAACGCAAATATAGTGCAACCCACGCACGCCAAGCCCTTAATGTCCAATCTCCAGATTGCTTAGCCTGGAGATGCCTGCCCTATAGGCTAGTAGGACCGAGGCCTTTCGCAGCCTCATGGGCGGCGGCCGCCACCTCGGTATTCGGGTCCCCAGCAGCCGCTGACCTTTTTCCGATTGTGCGTCCCAGCCGACCTGCACAGTATCAGCACATAATCACGTGCCCTGACCAACGCCGTTTATGCCAAGGTCCACCTTGACGACGGAACACGTGGACGAGAGTGCTGACGGGCAGGGCCACTATATATCGCTGACGGCACATTGGGTTAACTTGGTGGAGGCTGGGACCGAGTCTGACCCCTGGCGGCTGGTCAGTATACTGCCGACGCCGAGGATTGCGGAGCTACCTCGGTCCAGGTCTCAAAGGCCCTATATGCCTCCTCCTACTCCTCCCACCCCTCCTCCCACTCTCACCAGTCCGAATACCATCCGTGGGACATGGCGCCATCAGTCGTAGCTCTAGGCACAGCAGCAGTGCGTCGCTAAGAGACAGCAGGCGGGGCTCAAACTGCGAGCCTAGGCGATAAAAGGCACACCGCCCAAGAACTATCACAGGGCATCACGGCGTCAGACTGATCGTGGCTGGCACCGAACCTGAAGCAGGCATGGTTGTGTGTGACAACGGCCGTAACCTGGTGGCGGCTCTGAACTCGGCAGACTGACACAGTGCCATGCCTGGCCCATGTGTTTAAATCTGATTAGTTCAGCGTTTCCTCAAGACATACCCCCAATCTGTCAGATTGCTCACGAAGGTGCACCGCAATCTGTGCGCATTTCAGGAAGTCCAGCACAGATGCTGCACTCTCAGGAGCGAGCGCCGCCTCCAATGGCCCGCTCAACGATGGGTTGCGACGTGCCCACGAGGTGGAATTCAACATAACCATGTTATCCAGAGTTTTACCAGCGCAGGAGAGCGATTGTAGACTGCCAGAGTCAACTTCCACCAGAACTGGTAGTAGGTCAGTCAGCTTCCTCAAGTTACAGAGGGAGTGGACGTGGATGTTGATATCTGTAAGGTGCGAGCAACTGTTGAGAGTCAACACAGATGTCAGTGGCGATGCCGCCATCTCCGCCTCACCACCCGCTGCTTGGCCTGTTGAAAACTCTCTGATCAGCATGAAGGGAAGCTTTGCGCTCGTCACAAGAGACGGGGGAAGAAGATTCCCTTGTTGATAGATCACAGCACCTCAGGTCTGTTTCTCAGCGCATATCGGAGGAGGTGGAGGAGATGAGGAGGAAGAGGAAGAATGTTGGTCGAGACAGAGAAGGGGGACTGCTCAGTCCTTAACGTTCGCGTGGAGGGCAGAAGAAGAAGAGGAGTGGAGGAGAGGAGGAGAGGAAATGGACAGTCAGTCAGTGAGGGGAGTGAATTCTGCGCGTTAAGACTCTGGCGCATTGGCAGATTCATGTAGGCTGCCTATCCGTGACCTCGCGTTCAAAGAATTTTATTCCAGCACCGAGTACGGGTATTCACTCTCCTGGACCACGGTACAAACAAAATCTTTCCACTCTCCATCCCTGGAGAGGAAAGGAGTGTGAGAATGCATGAATACCAGCAGGCCCTGGTGCACAAGTGAGAAACAGTATTTCCTTCTGCAGCGTAGCGGCAGAGTGGAGGAGTGCGTAGTCTCGGGACAAGTAGCGAGGAGAGTAGGCGAGCAGGCAGCTTGTCCAGCACTGGCAAGGGTACGCTTTACAAGGCTTTTGCCAGCTTTGTGGTCACCCCGAAGACACTGTCAACTGTCCCCAGTCTCGGCAGAGTAGGGCTGATCTTTACAGAAAAGAATGGTGAGGAGGACGTAGGACCATACCATCGTCCTAAATGATCACACAGCTCCCTACAACTACTCTGGGTTTCAAAGCTGGAATGTGGCGCGAACGGCGCTGTACGCTCTTGGAGGTTCTACTGCCTGCCCTGCCATACGCGTGTGTCCGAGAGGGGTTTTCAGTTGCACTGGTGGCATCATCATCGATAGTCGTACAAGCCTGGCGACTGAAGCGCTGACAGGCTGACGCTTATTAAGATGAATAAAGCCTGGATTTTCATAATTTCAATTCACCAGGGAAGGAAGCTCAACCTGAATAATTTAGTGCACTCCTCCTCTCCTATTTCCTCCTTCTCCTCCTCTTTGTACACTAAAGAAGAGGAGGAAACTGGCTATTTTTGACAGGGCCCACTGGCTCTAGCCTATAGTAATTTATGCCATTTAATTTCTGGAGGGCCACCTACACGGTCCTCGTGTTTAAACAATTTTTTGGAGGCAGTGCACATACAGGACTCAATCTTATTCAATTTGTCTGGATGCCACATACCTGCTCCGCTGTTTGAAAACTTTTTTGGACTGGCCACATACCAGGCCATATTCAATATAAATTGTCTCCATAGCAGCCTCCACACGTTGTCTCATTGCTACCATCCAAAAGGCGTCCATATAGCTGCCTCCATACGTCCTTCACCCTTATCAAACGAGGTGTGTCAGGCACAAATTTGGGGTTGTTTTCATGGATTCCACATCAAGTTGTTTAACTTTGTCGCCACCCTGCTGTGTTATCCACAAAATAACTGGCAAACTTTTACCATTTAGGGTATTATTCAGCGTTCTTGCGCATCTGTTTTACATTCCCCCTATCCGCCATATCCCAAACTTATAAGAACGCTACTACAATTAACTTGGGGCAGGTTGGGACCGACTCTGACCGGGGCTGGTCATGATCTGCCGACACCGAGATTGCGGGGCCTACCAGGGGCCAGGTCTCAAAAGGCCTACCTATACCTCATCCTCCTCCACCCCTCCTCCACCTCCTCAGAATTACCACCGTGGCCATGGCGCCATCAGTTGGTAGCTCTAGGACAGCCGCAGTGCCGTCGCTAAGCGAAGCAGGCGGTGCTCAAACATGCTGAGCCTAGGCGATATAAAGGCACACGCCCCCAAGAGCATACAGGGCATTCCACATCAAACTTGTTAACTTGTCGCCAACCGCTGTGTGTAATCCCAAATATACTGGCAAATTTTATCATTTACCAGATTATTTCAGCGCTTCTTGCGCATCTGTTTACATTCCCCTCACCCGCCATATCCCAAATTATAAGAACGCTACTACACTGATCTTATACAAAAGGTTCTTGAAGTGCTTGTTGGGAGTAGCCTAGAGAAAGGGGATTGGATTGGCGAAAGCTGCCTGCAGCGGAGCGCCAGCTCCATGCCAAGATCCAACTAACATAGTTTTAACTGCAGCACCTTTAATCTACTACTAGTCACCTGCCTCCAATATGTCCCGTATCAACGAGCTGTCGGCAGATTTTGGGTGTTTCAGGCTCACATCAAACGTTGTTAATTTTGTCGCCACCTGCTGTGTAATGCCACACAAATATACTGGCAAACTTTATCATGTTACGATATTATTTGAGCGTTCTTGCTCACCTCCTTTGTTCCTCTGCTGCCACCCATTGGTTTGAAGCATGAGTCATTTAGGTATGTCGCCATGACACTCTCTAGCTGCGTGCCGCTGCTCTGCATGCCGTCCCCTATAGTGGCAGGGTACATTATGGGATGTTTTAGATGCTATCTAGCTTCATTCTGTCCACTCGTCATTGCCCTGCTGTTGGCCATAATTTTGCATAATGGTGCGATTATTAAGCAGCTCAGAGGCACCAGCCTTGCTGCCCCTGCTGTTTCTGTCCTTCGTGGGGGTTTTCCATCCGTTTCTCGAGGTTCCAGGTGTTGGCCAAGCCTCCTGTGCAGAGCCTTGGTCCCCTGAAAATGCTCGAGTCTCCATTGACTTCAATGGGGTTCGTTATTCGGACGAGCACTCGAGCATCGGGAAAAGTTCGTCTCGGAATAACGCGTACCCGAGCATTTAGTGTCGCTCATCTCTAGATACTAATAAAAAATAAAGCTTTTCCCACAGGAAAACAAGTCCTAAAAGATCTCTCTACTGTAGACCATAGAAGAGACACAAACAAAAAGTAGTGCACTCTGGTGTGCACTTAGGTGTTTAACCCCTTTGAAAACTCCCTAAAGGGATTAACAAACTTCTAACTAGAGATGAGCGAGTATACTGTCCAAGTTGATGCTGTTTGAGTATAAGGTACTCGAAACGGCGTCGTGCTCGGACGCAGTATTTCCCCTGCTCGCGATCGAGATTTAATTAAAAAAAACCACAGGGAAGAATAGAAATAAAACAGTGAACCCAGTGCCCACGGATCATTTAAGTGAAAACACACGTGAAAAACAGGTCGGCACATCTGCATTGTTCGGAAGATCGCGGGAACGGTGCGAACAAAATAGACTGTGAAGAAACAATATATATGTGTGAAGAACACATTGAAGAACAGGGGAGGGAGCAGCATTGAGACACGGGGAGCAGCACCGAGACACCGAGGGAAGCAGCACAGAGACACCGGGGGAGCAGCACAGAGACACCAGGGAGCAGCACAGAGAGACACGCGGGAGCAGCACAGAGACACCGGGGGGGAGCAGCACAGAGACACGGGGAAGCCACAGAGCACGGGAGCAGCACAGAAGAAACGGGGGGGGAGCCACCACAGAGAACCGGGGAGCAGCACAGAGACACCGAGGGGGGGGAGCAGCACAGAGACCCGGGGGGAGCAGCACAGAGACACCGGGGAGCAGAAGGACCGGTGGAGCGCACAGAGGACACTGGGAGCTGCACAGAGACACCGGGGAGCAGCACAGAGGAATTGGGGGCAGCACAGAGCACCGGGGAGCAGCACAGCGACACCGGGAGCAGCACAGAGACATCGGGGAGCAGCACAGAGACATCGGGGAGCAGGCACAGAGACTCGGGGGAGCAGCACCATGGAGACATGGGGGAATGGCAGAACGGAGGACATCGGGGGAGGGGAACGGCCAAGAGAACGGGAGACATCGGGGGAACGGCAGCAGAACGGGACATCGGGGCTGGGCAGCGCCGGATACATCGGGATGGGGCAGCGCGGTACACATCGGGGCTGGGAGGGCACAGCACGGATACATCGGGCAGCACGGAACACTCGGGGAGGGGCAGCACGGAGAGACTCGGGGAGGGGCCAGCACGGAGACACCGGGGGCAGCAGCACGGTACCGACAAGTAAGTAGATGTGCCGCACTCTGCAATCTCTTCTTCACGTGTTTCACTTAAATGATCCTGTGTTCACTGTTTTGCTAATTTGTCGGGAGATAATATACGCGCGGAACAGGAAGAATGAGTGCAAGATGTTTGCATACCATCTGCTAACTTATCAGAAGACATTCTTTTTCAATTAAATAAACATTTTATTCCCGAAACATGGTCCCTTGAAAAATGCTCGAGTCTCCCATTGACTCACTGGGGCTCGTTATTCGAGACGAGCACTCGAGATCAGGAAAAGTTTCACTCGAATAAGGACTCGCCGCATTTTAGTGCTCGCTCATCTTATTCTTAAACCACTTAAGGACTTGGCCTTTTTTAGTTTTTCACTTCCATTTTTCACTCACCACCTTCAAAAAATATTATAACTTTTTAATTTTCCACATAAAGAGCTCTGTTATGTTTATTCTGCGTAACAAATTGCCCTTGTAGTGATGGTATTTAATATTCCATGCCGTGTACTAGGAAGCGAGCGGGAAAAAAAATTCCAAATGCAGTGAAAAATGGTTGAAAAACACATTTGCAAACGTTGTCTTGTGGGCTTGGTTTTACAGCTTTCTCTGTGCAAATGAATGTCTACTTTATTCTTGGGTCGCTACGATTACGTGGATACCATATTTGTAGAGTTATAATAGTTTCATACATTTACAAAAAATTCAAACCTCCTGTACAAAAATTTTTTGGGGATTTTGCCATATCGCTGGCACCAATAAACTTTTTCATACTTTGGTGTACAGAGATGTGGGTGGTGTCATTTTGCCGACTTTGATGGCGTTTTCATTGAGTGCGACCTTTTGATCACTTTTTATTAATTTTTTATATTTTTCAGAATGGCAAAAAAATGCCATTTTCGACTATTGGTTTTCCGATATAAGATTAACACACAGTGAAAAAACTGTTATATATTTTGATAGATCGGGCATTTTTGGACGCGGCGATACCTAATGTGTTTATGATTTTTACTGTTATTAATATTTATATCAGTTCTAGGGAAGGAGGGTGATTTGAATTTTTAGGTTTTTTGTTATAATTTTTTTTAAACATTTTTTTATTTTTACTTAATATTTTTCAGACCCTAGGGTACTTTACCCTAGGGTGTTGATCGATCCTACCATATACTCACATACTGCAATATGGCAATATATGGGGGATTTACTCCTCATTCATACAATGTGCTGATTGTAATTGTAATGAATGGGTTATAAAACGAGACAACTTCGGGCCTTCTTGAGACCCGAAGTGTCATGGCAATGGATCACGCTCCCCGTGACGTCATCGGGGGAGCGATGATCGCGGCAAGATGGGCGGCAGCATGCCGCCACGGCGACGCCCATGAAAGCACCCGTGAAAGCAAAGACTTACTGGATATGAGAGGGCTTGGCCGCGAGCCCTCCATGCAACGGGACCGGTTAAAGTTTTTCAAACATTGAGGTGTTTAGTTTTATAGTCAGTATTGGAGTAATATGGCAGTCTTACTAATTTAGCCTCTCAAAGTCACTTAAGATGAGCAGGTTCCTATAAATATGTTTTTGTCAATTTTCATTAAAATTTGAAAAATTTGCTAAATTCTAAACCTCCTAAACAACCTTTGAGAGGATGCATAAAAATCCATGCCAATATAAAGAAGACATTCGGGGAATATAGCTATGCAGTTATTGGGTGCTAAGACTATGGGCCACATTACAAGGACATGTGAGTTTGCCTGTGTATAGTGTGCAATAGCGCCACGATATCCTGAATCATGTTTTGCATGAATCTGTGCCCCCTGCACTGCCCAAACGGGTGGCACCAACTTTTTTTTTTTTTAACAAAGGGTGTGCAGCACAATTTTGATGGACTTTGCATGCTAAGTCTGGCGCATGGTCCGAATAAGGACTGGAATGTCCCCTTTAGTGCTGAAATGAATGTCGTGTGAAGATATAAGTGCAGCTGCACCACAAGCACAGCCATGTGTGACACAAATGTGGTGCGGACACTTCTTAATACTTGTGCACAGCAACCTAAAAGAATGTGCAACAGAGAGAGAGAGAGAGGTACTGTATTCAGTACAGAAAGAGATACAAAGAGGGTATATACTGTATGTTTACTCTTTGTTTATTGCAGCCAATTGGTAAGATCAAAAAACTTGCTCATTAATGTTACACTGTGCCACTCTGACAGAAAAAACAGAGAAACGTAGACATTTTTGCTAAATTATTACACAAGAAAAGCTGAAATATCACATGGTCATAGTATTTAGACCCTTGCGTGACACTCATATTTAACTCACATGCTGTACATTTCCTTCGATCCTCTTGAGATGGTTTCTACTCCTTCATTGGAGCCCAGCAGTGTGTAATTAAAATGATTGGACTTGATAGGAAAAGCACACACCTGTCTATATAAGACCTCACAACTCACAGAGCATTTCAGAATATTGAGAAATCATGAGGTCTAAGGAAACGCCCAAGAAGTTCAGAGACAGAATTGTGGAAGACACAGATCTGGCCAAGGTTACAAAAGAATTTTGGCAGCACTCAAGGTTCCTAAGAGCACAGTGGCCTCCAAAATCCTTAGATGGAAGAAGTTTGGGATGACTACAACTCTTCCTCGACCTGGCCGTCCAGCTAAACTAAGAAATCATGGGAGAAGAGTCTTATTGAGAGAGGTAAATAACAACCCCAAGACCCTGTGGCCGAGTTCAGAGATGAGTAGGGAAATGGGCGATAGTCAACTACCACTGTAGCCTCCACCAGTCAGGCTAATGGCAGATCTGCAACAGCAGCCTCTCCTCAGAGAGGAGAAATATGAAAGCTGCATACAGTGTGCAAATCCCAGCAGTGACACATGGTGGGGGCAGCATCAGGCTAGGGGGGGGGGGGGGACCACTGGGTGAATGGAAGCAAAGATGAATGGCAAGTTACAGAGGAAGATATCCTGGATGAAAGCCTCTTCCAGATGCTCTGGACCTCAGACTTGGCCAAACTTTCCAACAAGACAATGACCCTAAGCACACAGCTAGAATAACAAAGCAGAGGCTTCAGAACATCTCTGTGACCATTCCTGACTGGCCCAGCCAGAGCTTGGACCTAAATCCCTGCGAGACTTGAAAATGGCCTCCACCAACGTTCTCCATCCAACCTGAGGGAACTGGAGAGGATCTAAAAGGAAGAGGCAGAGGTTCTCCAAAGTGTGGAAAACTTTCTGCATCTTACTAAGAAGACTCTTGGCTGCACCAGCTCCAAAACTGCTTCTACTCAACACTGAACAAAGGCTCTGTCAAGATGGGGGCAGTGTGTACATAAATGAACGAAAAAATAACTTTTTTGATCTTATTAATTGGCTGCAATGAAACAAAGGGTGAAAAATTTAGAGGGATGTGAATACTTGCCGTACCCACTGTAGATGGATAGTTAGATTGATACTGTGAATTATTCCCCACCTGTAATGGAAATGTTAAAGATCGTGAAGCACATGTCGTAGACACAGATCTGATCTCTGTAATAACCATGGAGCAGGAGGAGCGGGAGCAGCTCAGGAACGCGGCACAGATGCTTCTTTATCATTTGGCTTGTTCTTTAATTTTTATCGCCCAGCATTATACTATAGGAGATCTGATGAAAATGTAAGATAGAAAAGCCGTAAACTCAATGAGCCAATAAATAGGTGACAATAATCCGGATGGAAGTTTACAATATTTAATTAGCAGGAAAATATACAAAAAATACTTGTAGGGAAAGCAACAGGAATGTTCTCCACTGTAATCTATAAGACTCCTGGATCTTCTATCTCGCTGGTTTCCTACATATTGGGGCAGATTTACTTACCCGGTCCATTCGCGATCAAGCGGCGCGTTCTCTGCGGTGGATTTGGGTCCGGCCGGGATTCATTAAGGCAGTTCCTCCGACGTCCACCAGGTGGCGCTGCTGCGCTGGAGTTCCCCGGAACGCACTGGAATACACCGAGCCGGGCTGAGTGAAGGTAAGTGCAAGTTCCGCAACACATTTTTATTTTAAAATGCGGCGGTTTTTCCGAATCCGTCGGGTTTCCGTTCGGACACGCCCCCCTATTTCCGTCGCGTGCATGCCAGCGCCGATGTGCCACAATCCGATCGCGTGCGCCAAAATCCCGGGGCAATTCAGGGGAAATCGGCGCAAATCGGAAATATTCGGGTAACACGTCGGGAAAACGCGAATCTGGTCCTTAGTAAATGACCCCCATTATCTAGCTCCAACTCACCCAATTGGATGACAAAAAATAGGAGAATAGTAGATGAAAACAAAAACAAAGTATAGGGGTATAATAAGGGGCTAGATTCGGGGAGAGCAAACAAGACAGTGGGGCACATTTACTTACCTGTCCACTGGAGTTCCCTGAAAAGTGCATTGTCCAATGATAATACGCTGTGCCGCATTTAACTAAGCTCCTGCACCCGATATCCAGCACGTGTCGCTTCCCTGCTCAGATCCGAGTGTATCTAAGTGCTTGAGTTTGCAACAAAATTTTAAAGTTAAATCCTGCGCTCAGTCCAAATTAGTCGGATGGTCTGACGGCACATGCCCCTAAATTGTGTCGTATGGAAGCAGTGCAGCTGCACCAAAAAACAATCGCGTGCGCCAAAATCCCAGTGCAGACACCTGTTAAATACCTGTGCAAGCCGTGCAATTCCCGAAAATGGTGCACAGTCTGATGGAAGTGAGCAGCGCTGCCCTATTAAATAAGCCCCAGTGAGCCCAGAACTCAGACCTCAAACTGTGAACCTGCCTTCTTGCCTCATTGTATCCTAAGTGATTTGGAAAAACTAGGTATTACTCTGGCCCTATGCCTAAGTAGGAGCATGAAACGATACATAAAAATAAATAACACCAATAAGAGCTAAGAGGTCCGGGTTACAGCGGAGATAGAGAAGACTGCACAAAATCAGAATATAGAGTGATAGTCAAACTACATAAGCCAAGATTGGATAACCAGAAATACAATATTGAGCTAGCCAGGAAATATAACCAGCAGAAAACTAGTCATGAACAGAATCTATATAGGTGGCCAGGGAGCCTACTGATTGAAGCAGAGGCCTGTCCATCACAGCAGATTAACTGTTTTTGGACCTGAGCTGAGGTGCAGGTGAACTGGATTTCGGTCAAATAGTCAGCCAACAGCATAAAGCAAGATTCACACTATGAAAAGTCAGGAGAAAACACAGAGAGGAATAAATGGCATCATAAGCCACAAAATGTGAACAGTGGAAGATATGAATTAAGTTGTTTTTTGGGGGATTTCGTGGTTTGCAAGCATCAGGATCCTCCCTGGGACGCAGTAAGTTCATAAAAAGATCGGCACGCACGAAAAAACACATGAAATCCTGTATACAAGAACGGGAAGTTGGGTGATGTCAATGTCTAAATACCCCTTGAAATGGTCAGTTACTACTAAATGAACCCACTGCTACTATTTTGTATAACATAGAAAAGATAGAGGCACAAAGGTTGGACTTTATTAAGATTTTTGTATACGGCTCCTGTATCTACTAAGAGGCTCCGACCTCTTTGTAGCTGCAGTTGCAGTCTCTGCCAGGTGGGACCTGTTTAGACCAGGTGGACCCTGGTGGAGTTTTTTGTAATAGTAATGATATAGTTTTTCCCCCTTGGTTTTGAGTTTATGTTTCCTTTATCCTTCAAGATGAAGTTTTATGTTTTCTTTAAGATCATTTTTAATGAATTTCTCAGTAATCCATGAGGCAATCACATTAGTAAACCACTGGGTATAATCTAAGCCTCCATTGTCTGTGATTTCCCAATTGTGATGTAATTGTTTGGGTAATAGTTGTTCTGTGTTGTGCGGAGCTTAAGTAGTCATCAGGTTATTAGTGGTTCTATTTGTGAAATTGTTTTCTTTTCCATCTATTCCGCCCACACACCGACGGGTCATTGATGCCAAATACTCCTCCACATAATGGACAGATCTACACTCTCCATCTTCAAGGAGATCAAACTTTGGGTGTCTTCAGGGGAGAATTTTGCTTAATTTAACAATAGGTTGTGAAGTTTCTAATAAAATGACTCTTACTGAAGATTCCATGGGGAGCAATGGATCTGCACTACTGCCCAAATATCAGCTGATGGGGGGGGGGGGGGCATCAATTAATGGGATAATACAGGGATTTATCATCACTACAACTTCAGTTTTTTCGAGTACATGGCATGAAAATGTTGTTATTCCTGGCGTCCGCACAGAAATTGTGCAGACTTTTTTCCTCTTTTGTCACCTTTAAATCATGGAGGAGCAGAGAGCAGGACTGCCAGGACAAAGACCCTGTAACCTAAATTTACTATAGCCTGAAGAAGGTTACAGTAGAATTATACTCCTGACAGGACCAGGCATAGAATGTATCCAACTGGATCCTCTTAGTATATCCAGATCAACTTGTGTGCCGGCAGGGGCACAATGCACCAGTCTTGAAGGAAATCAACCATTTAAAAAAAATAAATAAAAAACACCTACAAATACTCACCTGCGCTCCTCTTGATCCTGGTGCTGTCTGTCACTAGTCTTGACACACTGGGATCACCTAGAAAAGAAACGTATAATTAGAAGCATGGAGCATGGGGACAAGATGTCCGGTGCTCCGGGCTGCTAGTTATGAATGCCCCCGCACCTCCCTCTTCTACGCTGGGAAATGGTGACATCACGAGAGGGGAATTTATGCTTCTTGTGTGACGTCACCTCCCTCTCCCATACTCCCAGCATGGGAGAGGGAGGTGTGGGGGCGACCATAACTAGCAGCCCGGAGCACCGGACATCTAGTCCCTGTGCTCATCAGAGTAATTGCTGATCCCGGCATGTCAAGCTTACCGGAGAACACAGAGAACATTAAGAACATCAAGATAAAGAACAAGAACATCAAGATCAAGAGGATTTGTAGGTGTTTTTTGTTTTTTAAATGGTTGATTTCCTCCACTGACTTTCCCTGACATGGATTTTACCCATGTGATACCTGAAAGACCGGTACCTGAAACACAATTCCAGATTTTCTATGAGGGAGGTATTTATCCCTCCCCCAACCGGCCCAGTGACCACCTCAGGTCCACAAAATCAGATTCTGACCACCCAGTAAATTTAGTGCCCCCTCATTACAGGCCTCATTTCCATGGCGGCTTATTCCCTCTCTGCGCCGTTGCAGGTTTTTCCATCATCAGCTCCGTTCAGCCATATTTCATATCAACCGTCACGTAAATGGGAATGCAAATTTCTCTTTTTATTGTAAAATCAATGTAGTCATTCACTTTCTGTTCGCCAGGCTTGTTCTCCTTTGATAGCTGAATTTTTTAGTACTTGCGCTCTTCATTTTTTAAGAGAGACAAATAAGCAGCAAAAGAAATAAAAATAAAGACTAGTCCTGACAAATTCATTGTGAGAGAATTTTCCATAAAGACCGGGATTTATGTAACCTGCAGAAATTCGACTGTCATTTTCCTATTTCTTGACATTTTCTATCTTCCACCACAAGGAAAGACAGCAAGGCACTGCAGATGGTAAAACCACAGAACCAGCTTTCTGAAGACCCAGAATGGATTTGATTAGTGTTGAGTGGATCCAAACTGCAAAGTTCATGTCTGGACTTCACATGACGGATTCGGCACCCACAACCCTGAAACTGCATGACAGCCCGTGGTTTGAGCTTTCAGTTTGTGTCGAGCCAAATGCAGCTACTGTTAATTGGCTGCTTAGCTTTCAGCCCCTTACCAACCACAACCATCTCCTCTATGGGCATGACTGTGAATTGTCAAGTAGGACACTGCTCTATAAGAGGCAGGATCACAGGACCAGTCTTAGTACTATTTGCATTTACAGCATCATACAGAGCTTCATTATAGTACCAATCTTGCATTTACAGCATCATATAGCAATACCTTAAAGGACCAGTCTTAGTACGATTAGCACTTACATCATCATGCAGTCTTCCATTACTCTACCAGTTTTAGTACTATTTACAGCATCATCCAGTTTTTTGTTACCGTACCAGTCTTAGTACTATTTGCATTTACAGCATCATACAGTTTTCTGTTACAGTACCAGTCTTAGTACTATTTGCACAAAACAGTATCACAGGGTGAGGTTATAAAACTTATTTCATTTATAACCTCATACAGTACTACACTGCAGTGCCATTATTAGGACTAATTTCACCTATATCCTCATACGGTACTCCACATGCTTTAAAATGAGGAAAGCATTGGGGAGAAATAATCCTTCCCAAAATAGCGGTGTCGTGTGCTGCTGGCAGGTTAGTGGCTGCACATATTTTAGCAGGTAATTTAAATGCTTCTGGCACCCATTATGGGTGTTAAGAGCGGGGGGGAGGGAGGGTGGCCAGCTGTCATGTCCCGAATAGGCACAGTCATGTTATATTCCACGGTATTCAGCGGCAGTGCTTGTTGGATACTAGAGGAGATTCCTGGGACAGCACTGGATTCATTAGTGCCGATCCCATGTCCAGCGCTTGGGCCGTCATGACATATCCTCCTGAATTCTGATTCGGCCGGCACAAGACTCACTGTATCGGCGCTATGTCTGATTCTATGGGAAATTACATAACTGACTGTACTGGACTCACTGTAGTAGTTTTATTTCATGTCCAGCACTAGTTCAATGAATCCATCAGAGACACAGCCAGCCTCAGCTCCCATTATAATTTATGTAATGCAAGAGATTCAGGCTGGGGACACACAATGGGAAGAATTTATCAAATATGGTGAAGTATACATGCACCATAATGAAATCTATGCCGGTTCAGACCAGAGATTTCATCTATAACCTGTGCTGTTACTCTGGTGTAGCAGGCCAGAATAACCCCAGATTATACCCGGGTATAGTTTGGCCTAGGTCAGAGTATACCCCGAGTTATAAAGTAGCCTAGTCCAGAGTATATCTCTCCCCGGCCAGAGATTTACCTGGGGTATAAAGTAGCCTAAGCTAGAGTATATCTATATAGAGTATACATCTCATTTCTATCTAATATCTCACATTTATCTATGTATCTTATATCTGTACACTTTATTTCTTTGAGACCTGGTTCAGGATCTTAGTTTATTTGGTATCCAGTCCAGGGTTGGATTTTTTTATAGTCTGGTATGAGGTGCTTAAGTCTTTGTTTATTTTGGACGATATTGGGGGCTTTTAGGTAGCAGTGCAAAAATGGTAAGAAGGGGACATACTGGAGGGGGGGTTGTGTTTCTTTAGAGGGTGAAATGAACCGTAGACAAAGATGTATGGACGACATTAGAAGAAGTCATCAGTGCAATCTGGGTCAGAACATTACAACAGAAACACATGTATTAGCTATGGATGCCCCATGTCCACGGTCTTACTATTTAAGGACTTTCTAATATGCAGGTAGAGGAGTAGATATGTAATGTATATATATATATATGACTATATATGTAATATTATGACTGGGGAATGAGCGGCTTTCTGGTTGTCACTGACAGATCCGCAGGATGTTGTGAATATATCAGCACGTGTGGGAGTTTGTATGTACAGTTTATCTCGCTGTATTGATCGCATCAGAGATGCATAGTGATGTGCGAATGTAGTACAAGGAGAAGACTGACTGGTTGCAGACTGGAAGCCTCTGACTATTGATTACAACCAACGGAGAAAACAAATGAAGAACAAAAGATATTTCAACAGAAATAAGGAGTGAGCGCTGACACTTTATTAATAAGAGGGCTGACTGCGGCTGAGGGAGTGATTATCCCCTCATAGAGCAGGGAAGGCGCTTGGCAATTTCTATTTTTTTTCTATTTATTTTTTTAAAGAGAATATTTTTCATACAAGAGTTCAGACTGCTCTAAGTTTTATCATTGAGCTGTGTGTATCAAGAGCTCCCTCTACTGGTGGTTTTGAATCCAATTTATAATTTTTTAAATCAAATTTATAATTTACAGGAAATAAAAATGTGGCAGAGACAGTTCAGAGACAGTCCTTAATACAATGTCCTACTCCAAGATTGTAAACCTCCTCCTAATGGAGGTGTCTTTGTCTGGTTTAGGGGTGGAAACAGAAGGTCTGGGGGTTGGTCATAAACAACCCCACAAATGGTATCCCAAGCAAGTGATAGGACACTTTTTCCCTATAGACAGGCCATATTTAGGCGTATCCTTCCTTAGCTTTAGTCTTGGCTCAACATTTTCTGAGATGATATACTTTAAAAAAAACATGATTTTACAATAAATGTCTCTTCTATGTGTTTCCAACCTGGGGTTGTGTAGTGTATTGGGCTCAGGTGTTTTGTCAGTATATTGTGATATTGCAGTCCTTAACCATCTTGTGGAAAGTTAAAGGTGGACACATCTCTAGAGGGTACATTGAGGTTAAATTCACACTGGCGTTTGGTAGGTTCTGTTTGACCTGCAACTGAAGCATAAGGTAAGGTAACAGAAGGTCCACTGAATTCTTTGGGGATATGAAAATCCTTCAATCATAATGCGGTTTCTCGTTTGCGTTAAGTTGTGATGAAATGGGAAGTGTAATGGAAACCCCAGACACAGGAGTGAACTGGACCTTAGATGTACCACAAGATATGGACCTCCATTACAAATTTCTAGTATAGGCAGTTCAAGTGAAGTAATTTACAATTTATGTGTGTCAACTTTTATTGATTAAAATAATTTTGGTAAAGTGGAACCCTAGGACCTTCCAGTCTTTGAATGGCCAGTTTCAGGCTTAAAGGTAACTTCCAATCAGGAATCTACCTATTTATGTAGATTTGATGGTAGGTTCCTAGTAACAGTCTCAGCTATCTTTCCCTAATTGTCCGTATCATTGCTCCTGCCGACACTTAAAGGGGTATTCCAGGAATCGGCATAATTCATATACAAATGGGCACTTAAAATATAAGCTAATGTGTAATTAGTTGTTATTTAAAATTTTGCTCCCCTTAGCAGAAAATGCTGGTGACATAGACTGTAATGAAGAATTAAAATGTTACTGGCCCTTTAATCAGTCCGTTAATTTCCTCCGCGCGGTCCGTCGCAGAACAGAAGATGGCCGCTGGTCACATGTCCACATCACATGTCCTGTACCTGCCTGGGCAGGGTCATGTGATCACCACTACGTTTGGCTGTAGTCGGTTGGTTGCAGTGCATCCAGTATGGTCCAGTGTTTTGGTGATGGCAGTTACACATCATTACTATGGTAACACAGCAGGAAAGTCTGCTACATCATCACTGGGAGCAGAGCATAAAAGGGAGGAGGAGTTACTGAGAACTAAAGGATCATGGGACTTGTATTTTCCAGTGGCGGCCATCTTGGTGATAACTCCACCTACTTTAGAGAGGACATAAAATGTTGTGAATCATAAAATAAAACTATTTAAGCTCCATTTTGTGACTAATGACATTGAGTATTGTGGTATTCATTTATTTATATCATCAAGGGTTTTTGTGTCAGACATTCATATTCCTGGAATACCCCTTTAAGGCAGATCTACTGTGCAGAGCTCCGAAGTATATGACACAAGTGCGACTATGAGGTGTAGTAGGTGAAACAGAAGAGACCACTGGAATAGCCTGTCTCCCACAGCACATAGAGAGGCTACTTCACGCACCAACAGCCTCTGCTGAAAATTAGCATATTCATAAGATAAGCTTGAAAGTGTAGATAAGGTTAAAAGGTATTTTGGGATGAGGGAAAGATAGTTTACGGCTTAGACTGTTAGTAGGAACCTACTGTCACATCTAACTTAATAGGTAGCTTCCCGATGGAAGGTTTCCTCTAAAGAAGCCTAAAATTTGAAGATGACTTAAGTTGGAGGCTATTCCCAACTTTGGCAATAGAAATTGGTTGTAGAATCATACAACAGATTTCATGAAACAAAATATTTTGGGCCCTTCTAAAAGTCCATACTGTGAACAAGAATTGGTACAACTAAAAAATTGTAACGTTTGGATCCAAGACGGGACTTTCCTCTAAAGCAAATGACATTGAGACAAGATGGGGGTCATTTACTAAGGGCCCGATTCGCGTTTTCCCGACGTGTTACCCGAATATTTCCGATTTGCGCCGATTGTACCAGAATTGCCCTGGGTTTTTGGCGCACGCGATCGGATTGTGGCGCATCGGCGCCGGCATGCGCGCGACGGAAATCGGGGGGCGTGGCCGAACGAAAACCCGACGTATTCGGAAAAACCGCCACATTTAAAAAAAAAATTGTGTCGCGAAAATTTCACTAACCTTCATCCTGCATAGGCCGGTGTATTTCGAGGCAATCCAGCGGACTTCAGCGCAGCAGCGCCACCTGGTGGACGTCGGAGGAACTGCATTGATGAATCCCGGCCGGACCCGAATCCACCGCAGAGAACGCGCCGCTGGATCGCGAACGGACCGGGTAAGTAAATGTGCCCCGATGAGTTGAGCTGCCACCTTACTACTAAGAAACCTCAATGTGCCAAACCATTTATCTCATTGCAATCTTGGTCTGATCATGGATCGAAGCTCTGCAAGTTCATTTGGTGGATTTCACCAATTCTGGTTCAAGAAACCTAAAGTAGGGTGAGAACCCAGCTGTGTTAATATGTATACTATGACATAACTTGGGTATTTGTGCCTCTTTCACAGGAAAAAGTATTTACATCCTTTTTCTTAAATGCTCAGATGTAATGTCTATCAAGTGTATGCGAGAGTCTGTAACCAATAATTCACCCGTCCAGGGGTCCACCACTTCTGCTTCTGACTAATAATTTCTTTGACATTTTTTTAGTTGTGTACCAATTGAATTTTTGAATCTTAAAAGGAAAGAATAGCCTTTGGATGTGAAAGGCAATTTGTCCTAAGTGTTCGGCAATGTTTATGCCTGGAATTACCGCTTCTTAACTCATTGTTCCTTCACTGTCAGAAACTGAAAGCTTCTAAATTGCTGTTGATGGTAAAGATGTTCTTGAGACTCAATAATCTGCAGCACTTCATGACAAGTCACCGCAGATGAAGGGGGCGAGGACAAGTATCGAAAACTGGTGGAGAAGAATGAGCCATTTACTCATATCATCACACAATGTATGATTAGATATGACATCAAACCAAATAGGATTTCTGGGTATGAGTCGGGGGCAGATTATACGCGGAGCTGTTCTGTGTATTTCAAAATTATTCCGAGTGCCATCAGAGCATTGCCTGTCCTCCACCAAGACACACATTAATACCTGGAGTAACATGTAGCAATGAATCCAGGGCTTAGTTGGTTTAACAATTAGTATTGGGGTCCAGGTTTTGAATCTGACCACGACATGTTTTTATGGATAGATTTTCAACCGGTTTTGCTCCATTCTCTTTAAGACATGGCTTTCTTTGAAGATTGCTCTAGTTTGTCTTGGGGTGTGACTGTTGTGAATAGCGACTGTTGTGAATATAAAAATAAAAAACGTTGAACTTCTTTCGCAGTGAAGCTGGGGTGTACTACAGGGGGTGAAACCAATCAGAGCTCAAGTTTCATTTTTGCACAGCTGTTTATAAAATTACAGCTGATCTCTGATTGGTTTCCATAGGCAACTGGAACAGTTTTACCTCAGACATTTCTGATAAATCTCCCCCTATCTCTTTATCCATATCCATGCCTCTTCACGCATAAGCGTCTTATACTCATTGCCTATAGTGACCAATCACGGCTCAGAGCTCATATTAATGACCTGTGGCAGAACAGCAACCAACCACGGCTCAGCTTCCAACTGCCACAGCAGCAGCAGACAATGGCTTCTGTATATGGTGGATAAGGGGATTTTGTAAACCAGGGGGTGAATATTTCAGCTCAAAACCTGGTCTATGACGTTCCCCGAGTCACAAGGAAAAGGCAGCTGTGCAAAATTTGGTAATTGTAAACATGACGGTGCAGATTCCTTTAGAGGACATACATAAATACATACAAACAAACATACATACACACACACATACATACACATGCATACATACCCATACACACACACATACACACACATGCATACACATGCATACATACCCATACACATACACATACACACACATGCATACACATGCATACACATACACAAACACATACACACATACATACACATGCATACACATGCATACATACCCATACACATACACATGCATACACATGCATACATACCCATACACAAACACATACATACACACATACATACATACACGAGCATAAACACACATTCAGCTTTATATATTAGATTTTGGTAATACTAATTGTCATAAAATGGGAAAGGTTTCTTCTGATTTCATGTGAAATGTGACAAAACTTCATATGTGTCTTTTTAATAAATTATTGTAAACTTATGGTTTCATGGTTGTTGCGTTACCTATAGCTTTAAATTGGATGAGACTATTTGATCAACATTTTTGGGGTAGACTGGATCTTCTATGTACCAGTAAGAGTTGACGTCATGACCAACAATGTCTTCTGCTGGAGGACAACTCGTTACAATTCCTTATCTATAAGCCCCATAAATATCCTCCAGTGATCTCCTACCTGTGACTCTACACCAACTGCAAAACTATAATCCCGAAAGCATCACTTAAAGCTGGAAACGTTGGTTTGGCATGAGCAAGAGCTCCCCGCGATTCTACTATCATCTCACATTCCATCGCCGTAAGTGCGCCATCTTCACTTTGCTCTTCAGACCTTTAAATCCACATCCTAACAAAACAAATCAATGTTCTGCATATACTATATACATAGCGGCAAAATATATTTTATGAGCTTTTTACTCCAAATAAATTGTTCAGAGAGCCCCGTCCTGTTACCAGGCATCGTAAAAATAAATGAGTCACAAAAACAAGCCATCAAAATGTCCCCCCTTCTCCTTCCCCATATACCGGCACACTAAGATCTTCCCTTAGATAGCTCCATTCTAAAATGTCGCCTTGTCAACGCTCATATTCCGCTAGATTTTTAAGTTGAGTGGCAAAGACTTGAAATTAGATAACTCAAATCCTCAGAAATTTCAAGTGATTTTTATCTGCAGCTGAACAGCAAGTGAGGAAAAAAAATCAATAACGTTTTTGTATGATGTTCTAAGAATCACTTATTTCTTCTCGCTATCTTCTCCGAGCAGTATCTCCGCAGAAAGGTAGATAAGGACATTTACTCCCCTATAATACGCTTGGCCTTTTGCATCTAAAATGCCTATTTATTCCAAGTCTGATCCTACTATTGTAATAAATTATTTTTTAGAGATGATAAAATAGATAATGTAAAAAAAAAAAAGCCCCTTTATTCCGAGTCCTGATCAGGATATTATGATAAATTATTTTGAGAGATGAAATAATAGATAATAGAAAAAAAAAGTTTATTTATTCCAAGTCTGATCATGGGATTGTAATAAAAGATAAAAGCATAAAAGATAATAAAAAAATAGAATAATAGGTAATAAAGAAAAACAACGGTTGCCTTAATAATAAATCTTATCACTTTACAAAATAGTTATTAAAGTAGTTTAAAATGATTAAATTCATGAAATTGCAAATAACTTGTTACATAGTAAGATATTGGGGCAGATTTGCTTACCCAGTCCAATCGCATCTTCTTGGTTGATTCGGGTCCGGCCAGGATTCATTAAGGCAGTTCCTCCGACGTCCACCAGGGCGCTGCTGCACTAAGAGCATCGGAACGCACTCAAGTTTCACCGGCCTATTCCTAGTGAAGGTAAGTGCGAGCTCGCGTCACTTTTTTTTTTTTTTAGATGCGCACGGTTTTTTTTTCTCGAATCCGTCGGGTTTTCGTTCGGCCTCGCCCCCCGATTTCCGTCGCATGCATGCAAGCGCGATGCGCCACAATCCGATCGATTGCGCCAATATCCTGGGGCAATTCAGGGGAAATCGGCGCAAAACGGAAATATTCGGGTAACACGTCGGGAAAACGCGAATCGGGCCCTTAGTAAATGACCCCCATTATTGTTAGATTAATGCAAGAAGTAACATCCAACTTACATCATTAGTCATCTTTTATTACAGTGAATATTTCTTTTACAATTTTTTTTGTATGTGAACTTTTTCTGGCCTTTTTTTTAACCTTTAACCTAAACATGTTATAAGACTATAACACAGACCCCTGGTTTGAATCCCCCAATATATGTGATTCTTTAGCACCCTTTTACTGACACTACTCTCCGCAATCCTCATATGAGTATAATGGGAATCCATTATAGACAACCCTCTCTCTCAAGAAGGCTTGGAATCGGGATGCACAAATGTCATGTGTCAATTACAAAGAAAACCAATGCAACTGGCTGTTGTACTGGTACCACGGACCTCTCAGATGCATTGGCTATTCTCTACCACGCCGGATGTCTCCTGGCGATGTTGGGCTTGGGGTGGCGGTGGGGGGGTGAGTATGCTCCAATACATTTTTTGGAAACGAAAGTCAATCAAATCATTCTGGTGAGTCAATCAGACTCTAATTCACCTTTAACCGGTTAAGGACCGGGCCCTTTCCTGTTTTTTCATGTCCATTTTTCACTCCCCACCTTCAAAAACTTTTTTATTTTTACACGTAAAGAGCTGTGTGATGGCTTGTTTTCTGCGTAACAAACTGCACTTCATAGTGATGGTATTAAATATTCCATGCCATGTACTCGGAAGCGGGAAAAAAATTCCAAATACAGTAAACGGACAATAGCGCTAATAGTCGGAAATGCACTTTTTGCCATTGTGAAAAATATAAAAAGAATCTATAAAAAGTGATCAAAAGGTTGGACGTCCTAAAAATGATATATTGAAATACCTTATCAATATTATCAATTAGGTATCCCCGTAATCTCACAAAACCAAAGTAAAAGAGACGTGTCATTGGGGCGCACCAGTGAAAAGTCGTGAATATCCATGAGCCCACAAGAAGTAATGGTATGCATATGACGTTTGTTCCCCCATTTCTCAGACTGACATTTGGATGTTTTTGTTCCGCTCCGACGTACAAGCATGGAACGATTTCAAATACCATCACTATGAGTTTTTTGCGTTTGTTACGCAGAACACCAGCCATCCACACTCTCTTCGCGTACAAATCAAGTTTTGCCGAAGGGTGGGAACGTGCACCTGGCTGCAAAACCCTGGCAGGGCCGGTCCTTCACCGGTATAAAGGGTGACTTAGCAGTCTATGTGACTCACAGATGATTTGATGCCTTTCGTTTATCCAAAAAAATGTTATTGGGCATACTTCACACCCCCCACCGCCACCCCAAGCCCACCATCGCCAGGAGAATACGCGGCTGGTAGAGATAAAGCCATGCAGCTGAGAGGGAAGTAAATCCTAAATGGCCGGTGTACCAGTACAACAGCCAGTTGCATTTGGTTTTCTCTTTGTAAATTGACACGATGACAATTTGTGACATCCCGATTCCCAAGCTTCTTGAGAGGCGGGTGTTCTATAATGGAATTACCCATATACTTCATATGGGATTGCGTGCGAGTAGTGTCAGTAAAAGTGTGCTAAAGAATACATATATGGGGGGCTTCAACCAGGGTCTGTGGTATTAGTCTTATAACATGTATGGTTAAAGTTTATAAAAAAACCAGAAAAAGTACACTACAAAAAAACATTGTAAAAGAAAATTCACTGTAATAATGATTGTACTAACGATGTAAGCTGGGAGGTTACTTAACCGTATGATACTCGAGTCTAAGCCGACCCGATTTATAAGACGAAAGTCCCCTAATGTCAACACAAAAAAACTGGGAAGAACCTATTGACTCCAAGTATACAGTCGAGGGTGTGGAGATCGCATGTGGTGTACAGCCTCCTAGTATATAGTCGTGCCAGCCCCTGTAGCGATACGCCTGTGCCCAACCCCTGTAGTATCAGCCTGCCCAGCCCCTGATAGCATACAGACCTGCCCAGCCCCTGTATATACAGCCTGCCCAGCCCCTACGTAGCTACGTCCTTCCCACCCCCGTACATAAGGCTGTAGTAGGAAAAAAAAATACACTGTACTGAATCTTTCCGACCATCCCCCATAGGGTCCTCATTATGCTCACGTGCTGTCTCAAGACAGAAGAGGACCTACAGGTGATTGTCAGAAAGTGTGAAGTTTTGCCCCCTTTTAATTTTTAGTGACTCGAGATAAGCCGAGTTAGGGTTTTTGTTGGGCACAAAATTTTGTGATGAAACCAAACTCAGCTTATACTCGAGGTATTAAGGTATTTACTATGTAACAAGTTATATTTGCAAATTCATGAATTTATATCATTGTTAAACTAATTAATTAACTATTTTTGTAAAAGTATTAAGATTTATTATTAAGACATACGTTGATTTTTCTTATTACCTATTATGATCATTGATTTTTTATATCTTTTTATCTTTTATCTTTATACAATTCCCATATCAAACTCGGGAATAAATACACTTTTTTTTTTTCTATTATCTATTATTCTATCTCTCAAAATAATTATATCATAATATCCTGAATCAGGACTCGGAATAAAGGGGCTTTTTTTTTTTTGAACATATATTCTTTGTTATCATCTCTAAAAAATATATTATATACAATAGTAGGATCAACTTGGAAATAAATAGGCATTTTAGATGGAAAAGGCCAAGCGTCTATAGGGGAGTAATGTCCTTATCTACTTTCTGCGGAGGATCTAGCATGAGACTTAAGCGAGAAGAAATAAAGGTGAATTCTTAGAACATCATCAACAAAAACGTTATGATTTTTTTTCCTCATTGCTGTTCAGAACTGCATAAAAACCTTGAAATTTTGAGGGATTTGAGTTACTAATTTAAGTCTTTGCCACTCACTAAAATCTAGGGAATTGAGCAGTTGCACAAGGCGGACCATTTTAGAGAATAGGAGCTAATCTTACGGGACGATCTTAGTGTGCGGTATATGGGGGAAAGGAAGGGGGGACAATTATGATGGCATGTTTTTGTGACTCATTTATTTTTACGATCTAGTAACAGGACGGGGGCTCTCTGAACAATTTTATTTGGACGTAAAAAGTCCTCATAAAATATTTTGCCGCTATGTATATAGTATATGCAGAAATTGATTTGTTTTGTTAGGATGTGGATTTACGGTCTGAAGAGGCAAAGTGAAGATGGCGCACTTACGGCGAGAGACATGTGAGATGATGAGAACTCGGCGGGGAGCTCTTGACTCATGCCAAACCAACCGTTTCCAGTTTACAGTGATGCTTTCGGGATTGTATAGATTGTCAGTTGGTACGTAGAGTCACACCGCTAGGAGCTCACGGGTAGGAATTTATGGGGCTTCATAGATAAGGAATTGTACGACAGTGTCTCCAGCAGAAGACATTGTTGGTCATGACGTAACTCTTTACGGTACATAAAGAAGATCCAGTCTACCCCAAATGTGATCAAATATTCATCCAATGTTAATCTAAGGTACGCAACAACCTGAAACCATAAGTTTCAATCATTTATTACAAATGCACATATGAAAGTTTTGTACCATTCACATGAACATCAGAATGAAAACTTTCCATTTTATGACATTAGATTACCAAATCTAATATTAAAGTCTGGTATGTGTTATCTCGTGTAGTGATGTATGTGTGTAATTGTATGTGTGTGTGTATGGTGCATGTGTGTGTATGTGTATGGGTTATGTATGCATGGTGATGAGTGTGTTGTGTATGTTGATCATGGAATCATGTGTATGTTAGTGTATGCGTTATGCTGTTTTAGATGTGTAGTGTATTGTGTATGTCAGTTGTGTATGATGTGATGGTTGTAGGTTTTTTGTATCAGGATGATGTGTGTGTATGTGTGTTGTGTATGTGGGAGTATGCATGGTGTATGCATGTGTGGTGTATGTTGTGTGTGTATGGGTATGTATGCATGTGATGTATGTGTGTGGGTATGTATGTTTGTTTGTATGTAATTATGATGTCATCTAAAGGAATCTGCACGTCATGTTTACAATTACCAAATTGTGCACGCTGCCTTTTCCATTGGATCGGGAATAATCGTACATAGACCAGGTTATTTGCTAAAGATTCACCCCTGTCCTGGTTTACAAAATCCTCCTTATCCACCATATACAGAAAATGCCATTGTCCTGCTGGCTGGACTTGTGGCAGTTGAGATGAGGCCGTGGTTGGTTTGCTGTTTGCCCAGGTAATTTAATATGAGAGCTCGACCATTGAATGGTCTTATAGGCAATAGTATAAGACGCTTATGGCGTGAAGAGGCATGTATATGGATAAAGAGATAGGGGGAGATTATCGAAATGTCTGAGTGAAAACTGTTCCAGTTGCCTGTGAAACAATCATAGGATCACGTAATATTTATAAACAGCTGTGCAAAAATGAAACTTGAGCTCATGATTGGTTTTCACCCCCTGTAGTACACCCCAGCTTTCCATTTTTGGCGAAAGAAGTTCACGTTTTTTTTATTATTAATATTCACAACAGTCGCATTCACAACAGTCACACCCAAGCACAACTAGCAATCTTCAAAGAAAGCCATTCACTTAAAGAGAATGGAGGCAAAAACCGGTTGAAAATCTATCCATAAAAATGTCGTGGTCAGAATTCAAAACCTGGACCCATACTACATTGTTAAACCAAACTAGCCCTGGATTCATTGCTACAGATTACCCAAGGAAATGTGTGTCTTGGTTGGCAGGACAGGCAATGCCTGATGGTCACTCGCGGAATAATTTTTGAAATACACAGAAACGCGCCCGTAAATTCTGCCCCGATCATACCCAGAAATCTATTTGGTTTGATATGTCTATTCATAATCATACACTTGTGGATGATATGGAGTAAATGGCTCATTCTTCTCCACCAGTTTTTCGATACTTGTCCTCGCCACCCTTTCATTCTGCGGTGATTGTCATGAAGTGCTGCAGATTATTGAGTCTCAAGAAGCTTTACCATCAAACAGCTGCAATTAGTTTGAGCTTTCAGTTTGACAGTGAAGGAACAATGGTTTAAGAAGCCGGGTAATTCCAGGCATAAACCATTGCCCGACACGATAGGACAAATTGCCTTATTTTCACATCCACAAAGGATTCTGTTCCTTTTAATATTTAAAATCAAGTTGGTACACAACTAAAAAAAGGTTTCAACAGAACAATTAGTCAGAAGCATGAAGTTGGTGGACCCCTGGACGGGTGAATTATTGGTGTTACAGACTCTCGATACACTTGTAGACATTACATGCTGAGCATTTAAGAAAAGGATTGTAGATACTTTTTCGTGGTAACGGAGGCACAAATACCCAAGTTTTGTTACATAGTATACATTACTCACATGCTGGGTTTCTCACTCCTACTTAGGTTTCTTACGAACAGAATTGGTGAAATCCACCAAATGAACTGCAGAGCTTCGATCCATGAATCAGACCAGATTGTGCAATGAATAAATGGTTTGGCCATTAGGTTTGCTTAGTCATAAGGTGGCAAGCTCATCTCATCGGGGCACATTTACTTACCCGGTCTCGTTTCGCGAATCCGAGGTCGCGTTCTCTGCGGGGGATTCGGGTCCGGCCCGGGATGCATCAATGCAGTTCTCCCGTACACCAGGTGGCGCTGCTGCGCTGAAAGTCCGCTGGATGCCCGAAATACACACGGCCTATGCAGGATGCTAAGGTTGATGAAATTTTTCGGCGACACATTTTTTTTTAAATTCGGCGGCTTTTTCCGAAACGTCAGGTTGTTTTCGTTCGGCCACGCCCCCGCATTTCCGTCGCGCGATGCGCGCGCCGATGCGCCACATCGATCGCAGGCGCCAAAAACCCAGGGCATCTGTGTACAATTCGCGCAAAAATTCGGAATATTCGGGTAACACGTCGGAAAACGCGAATCGGGCCTTAGTAAAGACCACCCTCTGTCTCTGTCATTTGCTTTAGGAGGAAAGTCTCCGTATTTTTGGTTCCAAACGTTTACAATTTTTTAGTTGTACCAATCTCTGTTCACAGTATGGACTTTAGAAGGGCCCAAAAAATATTTGTGTTTTCATGAAAGCTGTTGTATGGATTCTACAACCAATTTCATGCCAAAGTGTGGAAGAGCCTCCAACTTAAGTCATCTTAAATTTTAGGCTTCTTTAGAGGCAACTTCCATCGGGAAGCTACTATTACGATTAGATTGACAGAGGTTCCTACATAGTCTCATTAAGCCGTAATGATTCTTTATCCCTCATCCCAAAATACCTTTAACCTATCTACACTTTCAAGCTCTTATCTTAATGAATAATGCTAGAATTTTCAGCAGAGGCTGTTGGTGCGGAAGTAGCCTCTCTATGCTGTGGGAGACAGCTATTCCGTGGTCTCTTCTGTTAACATACTATACACCTCATAGTTCCCTTGTGTCATATACTTGGAGCTCTGCCCAGTAATCTGCCTTTAAAGGGTATTCCAGGAATATGAATGTCGTGTACACAAAAACCCTTGATGATATAAATAAATGAATACCACAATACTCATGTCATTCAGTACACAAAAGGGCTTAAATAGTGTTTATTTTATGATTCACAACATTTTATGTCCTCTCAATACGTAGGTGGAGTTACACTCCAAGATGGCCGCCACTGGAAAAATTCAAGTCCCATGCTTATCCGTTTGTCTCATCAGTACTCACTCTTCCCTTTTGCTCTGCTCCTCAGTGATGATTGTAACAGACTTTCCTGCTTGTTACCAAGTAATGATGTGTAAACTGCCATCACCATAAACCTGACCATACTGATGCCTGTCAACCAATTCCGGACTCAGCCAAAACGTAGTGGATGATCACAGGACCCTGCCCAGCGGACAGGTACATAGGACAATGATGTGTGGACATGACCAGCCGGTCCATCCCTGTTCTGCGACGGACGCGCGGAGTGAATTGAACGGATCTGATTAAAGCCATATAACATTTTAATCAAAATTCATTACATTGTCTCTGTCACCACATTTCTGCTAAGGGAGCAAAATGTAAATACCAACTAATTACAATTAGCTTATTTTTAAGTTGGACCCATTAAATTGTAATGAAATTATGACCGATTCCTGGAATAACCCCTTTAATGTGCTGCAGGAGCAATGATACGCTCAATTAGGGAAGATAGCTGAGACTGTTCTAGGAACCTACCATCATCTACATAAATAGGTAGATCACTGATTGAAAGTTACTTTACAGCCTGAAACTGTGCCATTCAAAGAACGGAAGGTCCTAGGGTTCCATTTCCAAAATTATTTTAATCAATAAAAGTTGACAACATAAATTGTAATTACTTCACTTGAACTGGGCCTATACTAGAAATTTGTTGAATCGGAGTCCATATCTTGGTGTAATCTAGTCCGTTCACTACTGTGTCTGGGGTTTCCATTACACTTCCCAATTTATCACAACATTAACTCAAACCGAGAAAACCGATTTATGATTGGAAAGGATTTTCATACTCCCCAAAGAATTAAGTGGACCTCGTTACCCTTACCTTATGCTTCAGTGAGGTCAAACAGAACCTACCAAAACGTCCGTGTGAATTAACCTCAATGTACCCTGCTAGAATGGTCCACTTTAACTTTCCACAAATGGTTAAGGACTGCAAATCACAAATATACGACAAAACACCTGGCCCAATCCACTACACAAACCCACAGGTTGGAACCACAAGAAGGAGACATTTATTTAAAATCATGTTTTTTTTAAAGTATATCATCTCAGAAAATGTTGAGCGGACATAAGCTAAGGAAGGATACGCCTAATATGGCCTTCTAAGGGACAAAAGGTGTCATATCACTTTCTTGGATACCTTGTGGGTTGTTTTGGTTTGACCAACCCACCAGACCTTCTTTCCACCCCTAACCAGGACAAAGACACTCCATTAGGAGGAGGTTTACAATCTTGGAGTAGGACATTGTAAATGGACTGTCTCTGAACTGTCTCTGCCACATTTTTATTTCGTAAATTATAATTTGATTTAAAAAAATTATAATTGATGTCAAAACCACCAGTGAGGGAGCTCTTGATACACACAGTCTCATATAACAAACTTAGAGTCGTCTTGAACTCTTGTATGAAAATATTCTCTTAAAAAATAATGGAAAAAAATATAAATTGACAAGCGCCTTCCCTGCTCTATAGGGATAATCACTCCCTCAGCCGCAGTCAGCCCTACTTATTATTAAAGTGTCAGCGCTCAATCCTTATTTCTGTTGAAATTCTTGTGGTCTTCTCATTTGTGTTCTCCGTTGGTATTGTTTATCATAGTCAGAGGCTTCCAGTCTGCACAACCAGTCAGTCTTCGCCTGTGTTACTAAGCGCACTCACTATGCATCTCGATGCATCAAGACATGCGACGATTAAATGTACATAACCAAACTCCACACGTGTGATTATTAACAACATCCTGCGATCTGTCAGTGACAACCAGTCAAGCGCTCTTCCCATCAGTCTAATATTACATATTAGTTCAATATATATAATATACATTACATATTTAACTCCTTACCTGCATATTAGAAAGTATCTAAATGTTTAAGACCCGTGGGACATGGGGCATCCATAGCTAATACATGTGTTTTCTGTTGTAATGTTCTCTGACCCAGATTGCACTGATGACTCTCTTCTAATGTCGTCCATCATTTACATCTTTGTCTCCGGTTAATTTCACCCTCTAAAGAAACACAGGGACCCCCCACTCAAGTACATGTCCCCTTCTTACCATTTGCACTGCTACCTAAAAGCCCCCAATATCGTCCAAGATAAACAAAGACTTAATACCTCCTACCGACTAATAAACAAAATCCAACCTGGCACTGAGAATACCCAATAACTAAGATCCTGACACCAGGTCTCAACAGAGAATAAAGTGTAACAGATATTAGATACTAGAATACAATGCTGAGATATTAGATAGAAATGAGATGTTACTCTTTCCGATTTTCTTCCTCTCTTTTTTTTATCTTTCTTATATTTCTTTATTCTCGCTTGGACTGCTTATACCCCAGTGTTAACTCTCTGGCCGGGGAGAGATACTCGCTGGACTTAGCTACTTATAACTCGGGGTTATCTCTGACCTAGGCCAAACTATACCCGTGGAATATATATTGGGGATTTTCTGGCCTGCTACCACCAGAGTACTATGCACAGGTTATAGATGAAATCTCGGTTGCTGAACCGGTCATAGATTTCATTATGGGTGCATGTAATACATTCACCATAGTTTGATAAATTTCCCATTGTGTGTCCAGCCAGCCTGAATCTCTTGCATTACAAAATTTAATGGAAGCTGGGCTGGCATTGGTTGTCTCTGATGGTTCTCTTGAAACTAGTGCTGGACTGATAATAAAAATATACAGGTGATGTCCAGTACGTCAGTGTAGGTAATTTTCCCATAGAATCAGACCATCAGCGCCGATACAGTGAAGTCTTGTGCCGGCCGAATCAGAATTCAGGTGAGGATCTGTATGACGGCCCATGCGCTGGACAATTGGATCGGCATCTAATGAATCCAGTGCTTGTTACCAGAATCGCCTTAGTATCCAAAAAGCACTTGCCGATGAATACCGTGGAATATAACGCTGACTGTGCTTTCGGGACATGACAGCTGGTCCACCCTCCCTCCCCCCCGCCTCTTAAACACCAAATGGGTGCAAGATAGCAGCATTTAAATTACTGCTAAAATTGTGCGCCACTGAACTGCCTAGCGCCCACGACACGCTATTTTGGGAAGGATTATTTCTTCCCCAATGCTTCTCATTTCAAAGCATGTGGGAAGTACCGTTGAGGATTAGTAGGTGAAATTAGTCAGCTAATAATGGCACTGCAGATGTTAGTACTGTATGAGGTTATCAATGTAAATAAGGTTTATATAACCTCACCCTGTGATACTGTTTGTGCAAAATAGTATAAGACTGTTATTGTAACAGAAAAAGTTATGGATGCTGTAAAAATGCAAATTGGTACTAAGACTGGTACGGTGGTAACAAAAGGATGATGCTGTAAATAGTACTAAAAACTGGCTTAGGTAATGGAAGACTGCATGAGATGTAAGTGCTAATTGTACTAAGACTGGTCCTTTAAGGTATTGCTATATTGATGCTGTACATGCAAGATTGGTACATATGAAGCTCTGGTTGAGCTGTAAAATGCAAATAGTACTAAGACTGGTCCTGTGATCTGCCTCTTAAGAGCAGTGTCTAATTGACAATTACCACAGTCATGCCCCATAGACGGAGAGATGGTTGTGGATTGGTAGGGGCTGAAAGCTAAGAAGGCCAAATGAACAGTAGCTGCATTTTGGCTCGCACAAACTGAAAGCTCAAACCAACGTGGGCTTGTCATGCGTTTCAGGGTGTGTGGGGTGCCGAATCGTCATGGTGAAGTCCAGACATGAACTTTGCAGTTTGGATCCACCAACACTAATCAAATCCCATTATTCTTCAGAAAGAGCTGGTTCTGTGGTTTTACCATCTGCGTGCCTTGCAGTCTTTCTTTGTGGTGAAAGATAAAAATGTCAAGAAATAGGAAAATGCAGAGACCGTCTGCAGGTTACATAAAAAAAAATTCACGGGCTTTATGGAAAATATCTCACAAGGAATTTGTCAGTCAGGACTAGTCTTTTTTTATGTCTTTTGCTGCTTATTTGTTCCTATCTTAAAAAATGAAGAGCGCAAGTACTAAAAAATTCAGCTATCAAAGGAGAACAAGCAGGCGAACAGAAAGTGGAATGACTCAGATACAATAAAAAGAGAAAGAAATTTTGCATTCCATTACGTGACGGTTGAATTGATATGAAAATCTGGCTGAACGGCGAAGCTTGAAGCTGAGATGGAAAAACCTGAAACGGCGCAGAGAGGGAATAAGCCGACATGGAAATGAGGCCTGTAATGAGGGGAACTAAAATTTACTGGGTGGTAAGAATCTGATTTTGTGGACCTGAGGGGTGGTCACTGGGCCCGTGTGCGGGGAGGGATAAATACCTCCCTCATAGAAAAATCTGGAATGTGTTTAAGGACCGTCTTTCAGTATCACATTGGGTATAAATCCATGTCAGGAAAGTCAGTGGAAGGAAATCAACCATAAAAAACAAAAAACACCTAAAATCCTCTTGATCTGATGTTCTTGTTCTTTATCTGATGGTCTTAATGTTATCTGTGTTCCCGGTTAGCTTGGGACATGCGGGATCAGCTAATTACTCTGTATGAGCACAGGACTAGATGTACTGGGTATCCGGGCTGTAGTTATGGTAGCCCCCCACACTCCCTCGCCCATGCGGGGGGAGTATGGGACGAGGGATTCGGGGCGGCCGTACACACAAGAAGCATAAATTCCCCTCTCGTGATGCACCATTTTCCAGCGTAAGACAGAGGGAGGTGAGAGGGGCTTGTCATACTAGCGCAGCCCGGAGCACGGAATTCTTGTCCCTCATGCTCCATCTTCTATTATACGTTTTTTCTAGGTGATTCCCAGTGTGTCAAGACTAGTGACAGAAGCACCAGGATCAAGAGGGCGCAGAGGTGAGTATTGGTTAGGTGTTTTTTATTTATTTTGTAAATGGTTGATTTCCTTCAAGACTGGTGCATGTCCCCGGCCGGCACCCAAGTTGATCGGAATACTAAGAGGATCCAGTTGGATACATTCTATGCCTGGTCATGTCAGGAGTATTATAATTCTCCTGTAACCTTCTTCAGGCTATAGTAAAAGTTATTGGGTACAGGGGTCTTTGTCCTGGCAGTCTCTTCTGTCCTCCATGATTAAAGGTGGAAAAAGAGGGAAAAAAGGATGCACCAATTTCTGTTTGGCGGACGCCAGGAATAACAACATTTTCATGCCATACTCGAAAAAAACTGAAGTTGTAGTGATGGATGAAATCCCTGTATTATCCCCATTATCTTGATACGCCCCCCCCCCCACACCCATCAGCTGTTATTTGGGCAGAGTGTGCAGACCCATCTCGCTCCTTCCAGGGAATCTTCAGTTAAAGAGTCATTTTATTAGAAACTTCACAACTATTGTTAAAATTAAGCACAAAACTTCTCCCCTGAAGGAACCCAAGTTTGGATGCCTCCTTGAAAAAACGATGAGTAGTGTAGGATCTGTCCATTTATGTGGAGGAGAATTGCCATCAATTGACCCGTACGGTAGGGGCTCTCGCATGGCATTTTCCATCACTTGGTGTGTGTGGGCGGAATAGATGGAAAAGAAACAATTTCACAAATAGAACCACTAATACCTGAGGGACTACTTAAGCTCCGACACAACACAGAACAACTATACCCAAACAATACATCCAATTGGGAAATACAGACAATGGAGGCTTAGATTTATCCCAGTGGTTACTAATGTGATTGCTCATGGATATTTAATGAGAAATTCATGTAAAAATGCTCTTAAAAGAAAACATAAAACTTATACTGAAGGATAAAGGAAAATTAAATCAAACCAAGGGGGAACAAAACATCTATTACTATTACAAAAAACTCAACCGGGTCCACATGGTCTAAAACAGGTCTTCCACCTGGTAAGACTCAAGAGACTGGCAAAACTGCCAGCTACAAAAGAGGTCGGAGCCTCTTAGTAATACGGAAGCGTATACAAAAATCTTTAATAAAGTCCAACCTTTGTAGCCTCACTTTCTCTGTATACAAAATAGTAGCAGTGGGTTCATTTAGGTTAGTAAATGACCATTTTAAAGGGGTATTTAGACATTGACATCACCCAACTTCCCGTTCTGTATACAGGAGTTCAGGTTTTTTGTGCGTGCCGATCTTTTTATGAACTTAATGCGTCCAGGGGGAGGATCTAGATGCTTGCAAACCACGAAATCCCCCAAAAAACAAACTCTTATATTTCCACAGTCACATGTTTTGTGGTTATGATGCATACTTATCTCTCTGTGTTTTCTCTGACTGTTCATAGTGTGAATCTTGCTTTATGCTGTTGGCTGACTATATTTGACCGAAAATCCCGTCAGCTGCACCTCAGCTCGGTCCAAATAAAAAGTTAATCTGCTGTGATGGACAGGCCTCTGCTTCAATCAGTAGGCTCCCTGGCCACTATATAAGATTCTGTCATTGACTAGTTTCTGTGGTTATTATTTTCCTGGCTTAGCTCAATATGTATTCTGGTTATCAATCTTGGCCTTATGGAGTTTGACTACACCTATAGTCTGATTTGTGCAGTCTTCTCTATCTCCGCTGTAAAACCCGGACCTCTAGCTTTATGGTGTTATTTATTTGTATTGTTCGTGTCAGTGCTCCTATAGGCATAGGGCCAGAGTAAATTACCTAGTTTTTCCAAATCACTTAGGATACAAGAGGCAAGAAGCAGGGGTTCACAGTTTGAGGTCTGAGTTCTGGGCTCACTGGGGCCTTTTTTAATAGGCAGCGCTGCTCACTTCCATCAGAAGGTGCACCAATTTGCGGGAATGGCAGTTGCACAGGTTATTTAAACAGTGTCGCACTGGAGTGGATTGCGCACGCGATTGTTTTTTGGTGCAGTGCCATGCTTGCCATACGCACAATTTAGGGGCATGTGAAGTCAGGACAATCGACTATGGACTGAGCGCTGTGATTTAACTTTTAAAAATTTTGTTGCAACACTGAAGCATCTAGATACACTCGGATGAGCAGGGAAGCGACAAGTGAAATGGTGGATATCGGGTGCAGGAGCTCTTAGTTAAATTGCGGCCCACAGGCCGGTATTATCATTGGGACAATGCACTTTTCAGGAAACCCAGTGGACAGGTAGTAAATGTGGCCCATCTGTCTTGTTTGCTCTCCCCGAAGCAGCCCCTTATTTTCAACCCTATACTTTGTTTGTTTTCATCTACTATTCTCCTATTTGTGTATCCAATTGGGTGAGTTGGAGCGTGATAATGGGGGTCATTTCCTAAGGGACCAGAATTCTGCGCTGTTCCCGACGTGTTACCCGAAGATTTCCGCAGTGCGCCGACTTTCCTGAATTGCCACGTGTGGATTTTGGCGCACGCGATCGGATTGGGGAACATCGGCGTGGCATTGCACGCGACGGAATGTAGGGGGGCGTGTCCGAACGGCAACCAGACGGATATTCGGAAAAAATTCGCCGCATTTTAAAATAATAAAATGTGTTGCGGAACTTGCACTAACTTCATAAGCCCGGCTCAGGTGTTGATTCCAGTGCGTTACCGGGGAACTACGTGCAGCAGGACACCTGAGGGGACGTCGAGGAATGAACTTAATGAATACGGCCGGACCAAATCCACCGCCGAGAACGCGCCGAGCTATCCGCTTTGACGGCGTGATGACGGGGTTAATGTTAATATCTGCCCCAAGCTGTAGGAAACCGGCACGATAGAAGATCCAGGAGTTATAGACTTAAAGTGGAGAACATCTGTGCTTTCCATACAGTATTGTGTTTATTCCTGCTAATAAATATTGTAAATTCCATCCGGAGTGTAGTGCACCTATTGTTCTCGAGCCTATTCGAGTTCCGGTTTGCCTATCGTACGTTTTCTAGCAGATCTCATATCGGTAAGGCCGAGAGCGCTATAAAAAATTAATTGTATAGAGACAATTTACTGTTTATTTATGTCAGTTCTAGGGAAAGGGGGGTGATTTGAATTTTTAGGGTTTTTTATTATAATTTTTTTTTAAAAAACTTTTTTTCTTTTTCTTTTTACTTTAACCCTAGGTTGTCTGTACGATCCTATCATATACTGCCATACTACAGTATAGCAGTATATGTGGATTTTCCTATCAGCACATTGTAATGAAGGGGTTAAAACGAAATAGCCTCGGGTCTTCGGAAGACCCGAGGCTACCATGGAGATGGATCGCCACTTATCCATTGCATGTTAAGGCCATTTAACTTTCTAAAAGATTGTGGGGACTAAAGGATTAGCCCTAAAAAGGGCTATTCTTACATTCGTTAGATCCACCTACCACCGGATCTACCTTAATTGGTAGATCCGTAGTGGTAGGTTTCCTTTAATTCCTCTGGATTTATAGTTTTACATATTGAATGTATCCTTAGTCCCCATGGCAAAAAGTGTTACCAGACAGACTCTACATATCCTCATGCTTGCTAAATGCCTCATAGCCTGGATTTGGAAAAATACCTTTCCACCTACCCTCTAAGATCTATTAGCTCGGGTCTGGGAGGTCTGTAATATGGACAAGAACAAGTTTTTACACTTAGACCAATCTGTGACTGGGATAGAAAAATGCACAATTGCATGAAAGAAATGGAGTTGTACAATTAGGGACATCTAAACCCATTAGTCACTAAAATATAAATTTTATTAATTCACATAAAATGATGGATAAATGGATATTCATAAATGTTTCTAAAATTAACAGTCAGACTTTTAGTGGTATGTCAGTATTTGCACATAACGTCTCCAGTGTCTTAACCAGTGTTTTGGATGTCCTTTCCTTTCAGAGAAACCACCCACCTTTTCATGCTGGAAGGGGTATGTATCACAGGTCTCTAATCCCGATTTATTCAATTTTAGGGGATGATTCCAGCACCGAGTGTTTAGCTGTACTATTATATCATGCTGAGTATGGACACTTGTTGATTAGTACATAATCACTTGCCTATCATTGGAATCTACAGTCTGTGAGGGGGTTGTGATCACATCATCTCCGTCCCCTGGGGTCAGGGTGCAGGGGTTAGACCTCCCTTCATCCCACTCTAATTGGGAGAAGACGCTGGTAGGTACATACACAACTAAGGCTCGATGTGCACTGCTGGCTGGTTCACTCTGACATAGATGTTATTATCAGTCCACCACTGCTGAGCCAAAAATTAACAAAGTAGCCCCCCCCCCATGGCGTCCTCAGGGGTATCGGGGATATAATATGGGGCACTTAACAGCCTCCTTGAATAATTCTGTGTAATCCTATGATAAGGTGTGGAGATTATGGGACGCATATTGGGCCTATGAGCCTATTGTCATGAGAGTTGACCCCCAACAACAGTTGTCTGCTTGCGAGCCCCGTAGTGTAGAACCACTGGATCACAATACTCTTCCTCTTTTGGTGAGAACCTGACCCCCTCTATCCCCTCTGCTGTACTCGTGTATTTACCCCACTCAATGGCACCAAGCCCGTTCACCTCCGGCCGGGCACACCACTGCTCCTTCCCCTGTGTCATCTGCTAGTCAGCCCCCTGCCCAGGACCCCGGCCCAAACACCTCCCGTGCGAAAACCACACCTTCGCCTCCACGATCCTCCACAGCAGCCACCAATGTCTCTATGCGCAGCGTTTAGCTGTCTATACCCCAGACGCTGGAGCGCAAGAGGAAATACAGTGCAACCCACCCACACGCCCAAGCCCTCAACATCCACATCTCCACATTACTTAGCCTGGAGATGCTGCCCTATAGGCTGGTAGAGACCAAGGCCTTTCGCAACCTCATGGTGGCGGCCGCCCCTCGGTGATCCCTCTCCATACGGCGGGCGGTCGGCAACCAGTTAAGAATCATTGTATCGCATTTGCAGCACAATTGTCACTGATTTTATGCCATGAATTCCTCACCTGTGTCACAACCTCTTGCAGTATCTGAAAGATCTACTAACACTAATGTGGCGCAGAGGGAGTTATAGCAATGACTGCTGCTAGGTCTTATTTACAGGTCTTGTACTAGCTCTTATTTTTTGGGAAACTGTATTTTCTACTTTGGCACCCTTGTACCATACCCTGAACCATATTTGTCTGGTGAAGGGTTATTTCCTGGACACTTATAAAACCCTTAGTTGTAAACACAAGCAGTGTTATGCAATAAAAAAAGTCAAGACCCATAACATGGTATTAATAAATGGGAAAACAAAATTACCAATAAATTCTGTTTAAAGTTTAATAACTAATGCAAAAAAAATCTTCTCCCTCCTCCCTTCCAGAGTGAGTCCTATCACATATGTTGATCATTGTAGAGAACAGCTTGCAGTTCACGTTAGGAGCTCATTTAGGACGATGGTATGGTTAAGCTACGGACTTCCCTCACACATCTTGTACTGTAAAGATCAGCCATACTCTGCCGAGACTGGGGACAGGTGACAGTGTCTTGATGGGTGACATAAAATGGTCCAAAGGCCTTGTAAATTAAAGGTACCCCTGCCAGTGCTGGGCAAGCTGCCTGCTCGCCTACTCCCCTCGCTACTGGTCCCGCAGAAGTACGCCCTCTGCCGTAGCGCGGTCACAGAAGGGAAAAAACTTATCAGATTGGGCACCAGGCCTGCTGGTATTCAGCATTAGCAAACTCCTTTCCTCTCCAGGGATGAGAGTGGAAAGATTTTGAATTGTACCGTGGGTCCAGGAGGTAGTGCAATTACCAGTAATCGGTGCTGGAATAAATTTCTTTGAACCGGGAGGGTACTTCCTTTGGCTGATTTATTATTGCTGCGGCAATATGCCAGTCTTGCCATAATCTGCCATTTCGCTGTCCCGAGGATCTTTACCCATGATTTCTCTATAGGCCAGCAATAGTACCATTGTCACTACTTTCCTCACTGGCCTATCCCTGATTTGATGTCCCAATTTCCTCCGCCGTCCCCATTATCACATCCCTCATGTGTGTATCTTCTGCACTATTTTACACCCCGTCGATACAGTCTTGTTAAGGATTTCGTAGCGAGTCACCTCCCTTCTTCCCCCCTTTCTGTTTCGCAACACCAGTCTTGCCTCTCTCTCCCTCTCATCCAGCCTACACAGCCTCCGAATATGCGACTGAGAACATGACCTAAGGGTGCTTTTGCTAGCAAACTAGGGACTCTTCTTCCCCCCGTCTCTTGTGACGAGCGCACAGCTTCCCGGAACTTCATGCTGACAAGAGGTTTTCACCAGGGCCCACCGGAAGCGGATGGTGAGGATGATGATGGCGGCATCGCACTGACCATCCTTGTGTCTGAACTCAAAGCTTGACTCAGCACTGAAGATATCAGGCCATCCACGTCCACTCTCATTGTAGACTTGAGGAAGCTGACGGACTGACTACCAGTTCTGGTTGAAGTTGACATCTGGCAGTCTACAATCGCTCTGCGCTGCGGTAGTAAATTGGATAACTACATGGTTTAAAGTTGAATTCACACCTCGTGGGCCGTAGCACAACAGAGGCGGGGAGCGGGCAGTTGTAGGCGGCGATTCTGTTTTGCATGCCCCGAGAGAGTAGTCGGCAGCATCTGTGCTGGACTTCCTGAAATGCGCACAGAATGTCGGCGCACCTCGTGAGCAAATCAGACAGATTGGGATGTCTGAGGAACCGCTGAACTATGAGGATTGAACACATTGGGCCCAGGCATGGAACACTGTGTCAGTCTGGAGTTGCAGAAGCCGACCCCCAGGTTACGGCGTGTCACCCACAACCCATGCCTGGCTTTCAGGTTTCAAGCAGGTGACAGCACAGATGAGTCTGCCGCCCATGATGCCCTAGTAATAGCTCTGGGCGGTGTGCCTTTTTTTAACGGCCTAGGACCTCAGTCAGTTGAGAACGCCTGCAGTTCGCTTAGCGACGGCACTGCTGCTGTGCGCCTAGAGCTAACCGACTGATGGCACCATGCCCAGGATGGTAATTCGGAGGGGAGGGTGGGGAGGGGTGGGAGGAGGAGGGAGGGGTGGGGGAGGAGCGGGCATATAGTAGGCCTTGAGGAGGACCTGGACAGAGAGCAGGCCCCACAATCCTCCGCGCCCGTCGGCAGTATATGACCCCCAGCACCAGGTCAGAATACGGTCCAAACCTCCACCAAGTGAACCCAATGTGCCGGTTAGAGATATATAGTGGCCCTCCCGGCCAGCACTCGTCCATTGTAATCCGTGCGTCAGGTGGAACCTTGGCGAAACGGCATGGTCAGGGACCGGATAATGTTTGTTCTGACACGTGCTGGTTGCAGGGCTGGGACGGCAACATCGGGGAAAAGTAGAGTGAGGCTGGGGACCAAACTACCAAGGGGCGGAGAAGCAATGAGGTTTTGCGAAAGGACTCGGTTCCTACAGCCTATCGGCAGCATCTCCAGGCTAAGTTAATTTGGAGAGATGTGGACGTTGAGTGACTTGGTCGTGGTGTGGGTGGGTTGCACTGTATTTCCTATGCGCTTCAGCGTCTGGGTAAGACCGATGAACGCTGCGCATGGAGACATTGGGGATGCTGGGCGGATCGTGGAGGCGAAGGTGTGGTTTTCGCACGGGAGGTGTTTGGGCGGGGGGGTTCCTGGGCAGGGGGCCGACTAGCAGAGGACACATGGGGAAAGGAGCATAGTGGTGTGCCCGACGGAGGTGTGCTGAAGGGGATTGGTTCCATTGAGTGGGGGTTAGCATTCATATGCATGCGGCATATGGTGGTGGTTAAGATGGTGGTAGTGGCACAGGTTTCACAACACAGTCCGTCGGGTAGCCGTGTTTATACTAAAGATCTACAGGACGTCCGAAAATCTAAGCCCTCGCCACGGGAGCGGGACTGTATTGTGAAACATTTGGTGCTGATGCCTGCACCATTATGGACTGCATCCTCCGTCTGGCTCCAACAAAGCCAACGGACTTGCACCCCCCCGAACAGATTCAACCATCCCCCCCCCCCCCCCCTACTTCTCCCCCCCCCCCCCTCCCCCCTTCTCCCCCCCCCTCCCCCTTTATCCCCCCCCCCCCCCCCCTCCCCTTCCCCCTCCCCTTCCTCCCCCCCCCCCCCCCCCCCACCCCCCCTACCCCCCCCCCCCCCCCCACTTCCACCATTTCCCATTTCTCCCCCCCGTACCCCCCTTCCCCCCCCCCATCCCCTTCTTCTCTACCCCTCTTCTTCTTCTCCCCTTTTCCCCTTGTTCTGTCCAGACTCGAATCACCCGCCTCAGACAGCACTGTGTTCCACAACGGCATAAATTAAAACCAGATTGGGTTCCTGGCTAACCGCATCATCCTTTAATCCCTTTCAGTAGGATCCACCCTCGGACTTCCTTTAGCCCTGACAACAACTTTTCAATACCATTGTATGACACAAATAACCGTGCTTCCTCCATCGTCCGACACCTTTCCGTTACATCCACTTCTCCTCCCACTACGGGTCAACAATGTTCACTCATGACCCATCCCTCTTACGCACTTGCTTCGACACGTTGGGAAACCTAGCTGCTTCTGGGACAAAGCAGCCTCCCCCGCACTTGCAATTCTCCGGACCAAGTTGGTTTGTGACCTCTGTGGCTACCCGGGGTCCAGCACTAGGTCAAATAGTCCTTCCAGAGTATTGTCCACGGTTCATTCCTTTCTTCATTGTTCCGTTTCAAATGACAAATTTTCCTGTGGCCATGGGGGGACGGGAGTTGGGCGGGAAGTGGGCTGAGGGGAGGGGATAAAAAATAAACAGACTGGATGGTAGGAAGTGATCGATTTCTTGGTTGTACCAGGCGTTCGACTGAGTGGAAGACTGCAATGGTGGGGATATTTCGGGAAAAATAAAATGGCTAGAAGCATTGTCATGCTCAATTACAGGACATACACCTTGTTGTGCATCTGTTCTGGCATCAACAGGGCTCTACACCAAGTTAAAACTTTAGCTAATCTTTTGAGACATGATGAACCGAGTGTGAGATGTTAGCTCTGCGGCGTTTCCCGATATCACTGTTATGAGGTCCGGTTTGTCTCACTCTCCCGCCCAGGACCAACGGACTTCTGACCCTCTGCAGTTAGTTTGACTCCCACGTCCCTCCCCACGCCCTCGTTCCCATCTACCCTACCCCTAGCCAGCGGCTTAAAAACATTTTCAAAATTAAAGTGATTAAACTTTTTAAACAATATTCGATCAGAAGAAAATTCACACAGCAACCACCAAATGATTTGTATTTTGCACTGCACCTCTCCTGTACTTCGTGTACGCAGTTTTTTTTGCTGGAACACACCATACCACTCACCTGACAGAAACAGCTGGATTTTTGTGCTTTGTGCGCGCATGACTTTTAGTGTTGAAAAAACAAAATTAAAGTAAGTAGTAAAACAAAAAATTCCTTTTTAAAAAAGCGGCAGACAGACTCCAGTACTGTGCCTTCCAGTCACAACTACAAAACCATTAATTTGAGCTCCCTACAACTACTGGGTTTCAAAGCTGGACATGTGGCACGAACTAGCGCTGTACGCCTTGGAGTTTCTTGCCTGCCCTGCCGCTAGCGTGTTGTCTGAGCGGGTTTTCAGTGCAGCTGGTGGCATCATCACGATAAGCGTACACGCCTGTCGACTGACAGCGCTGACAGGCTGACGCTTATCAAGATGAATAAAGCCTGGATTTCTCAGGATTTCCATTCTCGACCACGTGAAAGAAGCTCAACCTGAATAATGTATGTACTCCTCCTCCTCATTTTCCTCCTTCTCCTCCTCTTTGTAACCTATAGCAGAGGAAAATGGCAATTTTTTGCAAGGGCCAACTGGCTCTAGGTATAGTACTCTATGTATTTCATTTTTCTGGAGGGCCACCTACCTGGTCCTCTGTTTAAACAATTTTTGGGAGTGCCACATACAGATACTCTATGTATTTAATTTTTCTGGAGGGCCACCCACCCGGTCCTCTGGTTTGAAAACTTTTTTGCACTGTCAGATACAGGCACTCAATCTATTTAATTTTTCTGGAGGACCACCTACCTGCTCCTCTGGTTTGAAAACTTTTTTGGACTGCCACATACAGGCACTATCCAAATTTAATTGTCTCCATAGCAGCCACCACACGTCGTCTTTATAGCTGCCTCCACACGTTGTCTCCATTGCTACCTCCACACATCATCTCCATAGCTGCCTCCCAAAGTCGTCCATATAGCTGCCTCCATACATCGTCCCCTTAGCAAACGAGCTGTGTCAGGCAGAATTTTGGGTTGTTTTCATGGCTTCCACATTAAACTTGTTAACTTTGTCGCCACCCTGCTGTGTTATCCACAAAATATACTGGCAAACTTTTAGCGTTTACATTCCCCTCACCCACCATAACCAAGCCAATTACTTATAAGAACAGTACTACACTTGATCTTATACAAAAGGTTCTTAGAAGTGCTGTTTGTAGCCCCCGCCTGCTTTGAAATTTACAATTTTTTCAAAATAAACGCTTCTGGCCCCCATTTTGGGTGGGGAGGAGCCGAGAGACAGGGGTTTGGACAGGCGAAAGCTCGCCTGGCAGCGGACCACCAGCTCCATCCCAGGATTAGGCAGCCTCGGAGGCATCCATGCATACTGCCCCTGCTGTTTCCTGTCCATTTCGCCTCCACAATCCTCCACAGCGTCCACCAATGTCTCCATGCGCAACTTTCAACTGTCTATACCCCAGGGGCTGGAGCGCGAGAGGATATACAGCACATCATCCCCTTATCAAACGAGCTGTGTCAGGCAGAATTTTCAGGTGTTTCACCAGATACATACTGGACGCGGTCCCATCTGTCCGCCGCGATGCCGGAGAACCTGAGTGCATCTAGCAGCGCATATGATGCCCATACTGTCTCTTTCAATCATGGAACCATTGTCCCGAAAAAACTCTTAAAAATAGAACCACTATGCTATTTCATTATTTATGATGAAATATTCAACGACCCCGCCTGCTCTTGACAATTACAATGTTTTTCAAGAACACTTCTGGCCCCCAGGCCCTTTTGGTGGGGAGGAGTCCGAGAGAAGGGGTTGGACCGGCGAAAGCTCGCGGCAGTGGACCGCCAGCCCATCCCATAGCAAGGCTACAGCGAGGGCAATCATGCTACTGACCCCTGCTGTTTACCTGTCCATTCGCCTCCACAATCCTCCACAGCGTCCACCATGCTCCATGCGGCAACTTTTCAACTCTCTAGTACCCCCAGGCTGGAGCGTCGGAAGAGGAAATACAGCACATAATAGCCCCTTATCACACGAGCTGTGTCGGCAAATTTTTCTTCGGTGTTTCACAATATACATATGGAACTCAGCGCATCTGTCGCCGCATCTGGAGACTGAATTTCAATCATATCAGCGCATATGGATCCCCATACGGTCACTCTGATCATTGAAGTCCTCTCCATTGCTGTCCCCACAGGTCGTCCCCTTATCAAACAATCTGTGTCAGGCTCATTTTTCGTGTGTTTCACCACGAATACTTATGGAACTTGGTCCTATGTCGCCAACCATGCTGTGTTTAACGACTAAATATACATCACCTTTGTTCACGATAGGAAATCATTTCATCGCTTCTTGCTCACCCCTTTGGTTCCTCTCCTACGCCTTTACCATGCAAGATACTGATCTACCAGTCTACACTTTATCTCACCAAAGGAATTTTTAAATTGGTTTGAAGCCTGGTCCATTTAGGTTGTCTCCCGCCACTTCTCTAGCCTGCTGCCGCTGCCGTCTGCATGCCGTCCCCTATAGTGTCAGGGTCATTATTGGATGTTTTATATCATGCTACTTCATTCTGTCACTCTGTCATGGCCAATGCTGTGTGCCCATAATTTTGGCAATAAGGGGTGCGATAGCATCCTCAGAGGGCTCCATTGCAGCTGCCCCTGCTGTTTCCTGTCCTTTCGTGGTGTTTCCATCCTTTTCTGGGTGCCCAGGTGTTTGCAGAGCTTCCCTGTGCAGAGCCTTGGTCCCCTTGAAAAAATGCTCGAGTCTCCCATTGACTACATGGGGCTCGTATTCGAGACACACTCGAGCATCGGGAAAAGTTCGTCTCCAATAACGAAGTCCCGAGCATTTTGTGCTCGCTCATCTCCTAGTCTTCACCCTTAACCTAATGACAGGTTTCGCCCTAATCTTCAATTTAGTGCCCCATGTTTTTTTTGTATAAAAATCTTTAGTTCAGATCTATTCAAAATCTTTTTTCAAAAATTTACTGGAACCTTGTCAGGAGACTCATCAAGTCACAAGGAGAACTGTTTGTCTCGATTCAGCTCCCTCATTCCCCTTTCCCTCAGGGGGAATGAGGGAGCTGAGAGAGAGTTTGGCTGTGTGTGAGTCACTGAAGGGAATTCCTGAGGAAAGGGTAAATGAGGGAGCTAATTTCTCCTCTATGAGTGACATACAGTCAACATCATTTTAACTCCATATTCCGCCCTCTCTCTGAATTCCTTCAATAAATACATCACGCCAAGTATCTCTCATCTTCCTCATTCCACCTCCCTAAGGATGAGGGGGATGAGGGAGGTGAGGGAGAGGTTGGCTGAGTCACACAGTGATTTGGCCAAATTAGGACTTGCCCCTTGTGAGTCTCCTGGCACGGTTCCAGCAACTTTTTGAAAACTGATTTTAGATAGATCTATGCTTTAGATGTTTATACAAAAAGCATTTGGATTATTGGTGAAAACCTGATGACAAGTTCCCTTCAAGTACTTACTAAAATTAGTCAATAAATATAGGAGCTGTATCTTACAATAAAGGAAATCTAACAGCAAAATCCATCATAAATAAACCAGGGACATTACTCATAGATCCAGGCATAGTGACTGTGGTAATTTTCTTAAATTTGTTATTCAGGGCCTCCTTCCATTTAAAATCAGGTTTTGTAATTATTCTTATCAGCCTAAAGAGCTCTGGTGGATGTTTCAAAAGCCCCTCAGTGCTTTAGCTTCATAGGCTGTTACAATGAGCAAAGTAGGTCTCCCTTTCCATTGCACCTCCTGCTGATGCTAGATTACACAGGCACAGGGAAGAGGGAAAAAGCAGGGGGTTTGATGAGACATGTTCTGCTCATTGTAACAGCCTGTAAATCTGCAGTACTGAAGGGCCCTGGAAATGCCCAGTGCCTCTCAGGTTAATTAGCATAATTTTAATTTTATGTATTTTATTTAAATAGAAAATGGAAAAAAATATCTACAAAAATATCCTAAAAATATATTTCAGGTAAAAACCAGGTTATAAAAACAGATATTTTTTTTTTTTACGTCCGCCTATGAGATTACTGAGGACATGATTTCACATACACAACGCATATACTCCATGGTAATGATTTAATAGGCTTTCACTAGCTTTAAGAGAAGGAATGCGAACCGCGCGACAACAACTATAATTAGCATTTATTTAATTAACATTTTCACTGCTGGAGGACATTGTCCAATTAAAGGACCCTTCAAAGTTAAAAACAAGTAGAAAATGCCAAGTAGAAAACTCATTATGGAAAATTAGCAGTAGTGTCAACACACACTGTTATAGCGCTGACTAATACTGCGCAAATTGTCCTCCATTGCTGGGGCTCCTTACTTTCCTACATTTCGCTTTCAATGAGGCTTCAGCATCCCACGGTCCTAATCATTTAAAAACTATTTGTAGAGCCGCAGTAATTAAGTAAATGAGATGAGGCGGGTCGTAGATCTGACAGCGCTGCTAGTACATTGGATGTAAGTGTAAATAACAACCTACTGTACACGTGTGACCAAAGCCACTGGTAAGATCCAAGACAACTAAATTAAAGGAATATTCCATAAACGTGGATCTTTCGGAACTGGGACCTCTCTGAGGACATAACATGTGGACTGAAGCAAGACGATTTCTCAAGGTGTGATGGTTATAGAAATATAAGAAAATAGAGGCAACAAACCTTATAGTTACAAAGTGTAAAGAGGCAACTGACTTGGTGGTTGCACAGTCTCTCAAAACGACAGTATTTTTCGGACTATAAGGCGCACCGGATTATAAGGCGCACCATCAATCCTGCTGCTAACGTCTAGTTCTATATAAGCGCACCGGATTTATAAAGCGCCCCTGATTATAAGGATGAGTGACCAGCAGGTGGCAACCTGTTCACAGTACACGGGCACTGTTTGTCTGTAATACAGTGCATATATCAGGCGGCACTGGCTAGAAGCGCACCGGATTATAAGGCGCCCTGATTATAAGGAGGAATGACCAGCAGTGGCAGACCTGTGCACAGTACAAGGCAGCCTGTTGTCTGTAAGTAGGTTCATATATAAGGCGCACTGGACTATAAGGCGTCACCTTTGATTTCTGATAAATCAAAGGATTGTTGTGCGCCTTAATGTCCGAAAATACGTATAAATAGCACAGAACATCAGTCATGTTTCACACCAGTCCTCTATCCACACATTCCTTGTCTACGGAGCACATGGGGGGGTCCTTCATGTTTCCTTCCGTTGGTGTTTTGCATATTTTTTCAGCGTATGGCTGTTTTGCGCCTATTTCACGCTTTTTTGGTAATGTTACGCCTCAATTCGCCATGTGTTTTTTGCGGCCTTAATTTGTCATTACTTGCCCCTCTTTACAAATTTGCGCCCCATTTTTATACTATGGCACCACATGGCACAAATACACGCCAGTCCTGACCGTGCTTGGAAAGCAAGGTATGTGATTTGCGGAAACAAATTGTCAAAATAAGGTGCAAAAAACCCCCTGCATTTGACAAAGATCCAAACAACAAGCACAAAGGTGGTCAAAGAATCAGACTCAAAGCATAAAAAGAAAAAACGGGCACAAAAAGGCACAGAAAGAGGGAAATAAGATAAATGAACCCCCATGAGCTATTACACGGGCTTCAGCCTCTGTAGAACACATTTCTTTTACAAAAGACACAGTGTCCTGTACATAACACAATCTCACTGAACAATGTCATGTACAGAAACTTTCTGGAGAAAACATCTATAGATAAAACAGAGTAAATACAGATGTGGCACACTGCATAAGCCGGGGAGGAGAGATGACTCTGTATCTGTTTTTTTTTATTTTATTACACAAAACAAAGAGAAAACTGGAGGAGACCAATATGAGGAGAGGCTAGAGGTGTCATAGTATGAGGGGAAAGGTATTAATCTGCTAGTCCAGGAAAGAACATCCAGCGATTTGGTGCAGCTCGGGAGCAAGTCCGGAGATGTTGCATGAGGGTTTGAATTGAAAGAGCATAATCTAAGATCACTGGCAGATCGAAGAGTATGGAAGGTCGATAGACTTAGATGAGAGTGAGGTAGGCAGTCAGCATAAGCATGGTTTTGTGGATGAAGGGTGATTATGTTAAACGTAATCACAAGAGACGTTTAACCAGTGCCGTGACTGTCACAGCCTGGAGGCATCCGGTGTAGCGTTTGGTCAGACAGACGAGCCTTGCTGCCCTGCATTAGGATAGATTGTGGAGGAGACGAGTTTAGTGGTGGAAGACCAATTAGTAGGGAGTTACAGTTAGTCTATCGAGACTAATAAGTGCAACACTCCATTTAAGGTTTTCAAATGGAGAAACGGTCAGATTCTATAGATGTTTTCTGAGATTGATTGTGGCAAGTGTGAGCAAGAGATTCAAATACGATGCAAAAGCAGAGGTCGGAGTCCAGCACCGCCCCAAACATTCGGGCCGCTGCCTCGGGGCTATAGTGATCCCACAACCGGAGATGAAGTCAAGGGTTGGTTGGTTAGTAGATGGTGAAACGACAAGAAGTTTCAGTCTGTGTATTCACTGCGGTGGTCGGTCCCGCTGCATGGAGAGGGCTCCACGGGCATATTGCAGCTAAGGCTTACCTTACACCTGCGATTGGTGGCCGGCAACCGTCGGGGTGTACACGCGATCACTGCCGGCAAAGCTTCCGGCAGCCTCATGCGCGCCATCCTTTGACCTAGGATCGTCGCTCCCCATGACGTCATCGTGGAGTGGTGATCCGTCTCCAGGGTAGCCTCGGGTCTTGTCCAAAGACCCGAGGCTATTTCGTTTTAACCCCGGATAGCACATTGGACTGAAATGAGGAGGAAAATAAAATCCCCATATAGTGCCATACTGTAGTATGGCAGTTAATGGTAAACGATCAGACAACCGAGGTTAAAGTACCCTAGGGTTCTGAAAAATAGTAAATAGGAAAAAAAAAAAGGAAAAAAAAAATTATACTAAAAACCTAAAACTCCAAATCACCCCCCTTTCCCTAGAACTGATGTAATTAATAATAAACAGTAAAGCATAAACAACATTAGGGTATCCGCTGTGTCCGAAAATGCCCGATCTAGCAAAATATATTAAACATTTTTTTTTTTTTTTTTTTTTTTTTCATGTTTTACCCCGTAATGAAACTAGCGCCCAAGTTGAAAATGGCACTTTGCCATTTGTATCACCAAAGTAATAAAAAGTTATTAGCGCAGAAGCTGGCAAAATAAAAAAAAAAATTTGTACAGGAGGTTTAATTTTTGTAAATGGACGAAAACATTATAAAACCTATACAAATTTGGTGCGCCCCGTGACCGTACCGACCCATAGAATAAAGTAGACTGCATTTGGAATTTTTTCCCGCGTCCCAGTACGGGCATGGGAATAGTCATAACATCAATATGAAGTGCAATTTGTTTACGTAGAAAACAAGCCAGCACACAGCTGTGTACATGGAAAAATAAAAAGTTAGAATTTTTTGAAGGTGGGAGTGCAAAATGGTAAATGAAAAACCAGGAAAGGGCCGGTTCGCTTATGTTTATGGTTTGAGTGGCAGAAAAAGTCCCTTGAAGATTTGTTACTTGGCAAAACATCGCAAAAAACTCCTTTGGGTTTTTTTCCCCCATTTTTTTAATGCCAAAAATTCAATGACCAATAACTCCGCATAGAATACCCTCATGGAATTATTTTTGGCGGAGTGTGCCCTTAACTTTAAAAAAGAATTATGCGATTCATTCCCCTGCTTAAAATAGTAACCAGTTCTGAGAAAATTGGGCCATCAGTTACGTTCGTAGACTGATAAATTCCTCTCAGAATCAATCAGTTTAGATATGAGAGTCAACGCGCTAAATAAGCCACTTGCTTTTCGTTGGTATGGCACAGGCATGTGTGGCACCTGATTGCTGACTTGGCTGATTTAGACGCTAATTATACAGTCGTCGAGCTGGGTTTTTTACATCTCCTGGACACGGCAGGTATAAGCACCACCATTTTAAAGATTAAAACCTTATAGAAAGTGACCTTGAACAATTCAGAAAAAAATAAAATGCTCTCTGCTGCTTCACCAACCAGGAAGTGGATAACAGCCATGAAAAATATCAGACGGGAATTCCAAATGGAGTTACCCTGTACGACCTGTCCATATCCTAGTTGAGGAAACCGCTTTCATTGTCAGTAGGTATGGGGCACATTTTACTTACACCGCCGCGAGAGGTTCACTAAAGTGGCATTGTTCCCCGTCATGGCACTAAGACTCACACACTGAAAGGAAGGACACATGGGACAGAAGTGAGAGTGTGACCATATTTGGGAGAAGGTTGAGTTCTGCGGTAAAAGAAATGTACAAAGAATTATTTAGGGAACCCATGTTTAGGGCATCCCTCAGGCACCAGAGCTACGTGTGTGGAGGTCGCCAGCCTGGTGTCCATATTCCGACCAGCAGAGAGAAGATTGCTGCCAAGAGTTGTGAGAAATACAAGTGCGGCATGTTTGGGATCACTATTTGCTGACAAGCCCTCTTTTCCGTCCATATCCACAGTTTGATTGTACCAGCAGACCCTGGCTTTAAAGGACATCTTTACCTACTCCTGTTCCTTGCGAGGATTAGGAGAGAGCAACGCCCGCTCTCCCCACTGGATCTGAATCCCCGAGCAGGAGGCGGCCTGCAGCAGGGGAATGCTGCAGCGTGCATTGATTAAAAAGCAGGGGAACCGAGAGACACGTTGCCTTACAACTCTCTAGCAATTGGTATTTTTGCCTTCTATCGGTTTGGGGGATTGATTCACTTCTTAATAAGGTTTGTAATTTGTTGGTGTTTAGCCCGGTTCACCCATTTCTTAGCAGCTAAACGTTGACGGAACTTCAAGCGAGATCCAAAAATTAGTTATCAAGAAAGTAAAAATGTGTAAAATCAAAAATAGGAAAGGGAGCATCAAAACTAACTTTTCATCCATAAGGTTACAAGCATGTGCACATGGGACGGATAAAGCCATGCCCCTTTTTGTAATGATCCTTAGTCATACTGGCGGTTGTGCATGTATGGAACTCAAGCAGCATTAAAGTTTGAAGAGAAACACCATTATGGAGGGGATAAGGACATGACGTAGTCCGGCTACGGAGCATTAAAGAAAAAACCCAAATATGCAAAAGATCAGGTACCTGCTCCAAAATGCAATGTTACGTGATACAAAAGAATGGGTAATGTTTGAAGTCATATGAAGTAAAATAAGAAACTTAATAAAAATACATAGATCGGAGGTCAATAGGTTCAGACCATTGGGATGACTGGTTTCGAGGGTAAGTATCCAAATGGCCTCTCTAGTGAGTAGCCTGTGAGCCCTCTCCTGCACCGTAGCCAACCCTTGACTCTATTACGTCACTGTCGTTACAGGTTAACGCCACTATTCTTCCAACTGCGGATAGAGTGACGTTTTGGCCAGGATGTTACACATGTAACCACTAAAGTTGAAGCACCAGGGTCCACTAGAGGCCTTTGCTTATGTTTCATCCTTTCTGCCTTATAACTGAATTCTGAATTTTGCTGGTCCCAAATGCGCCATCTAAAAAAAGTAAACAAGCGAAAAAGACAAGGTTGAGGGGTATACATACGCACCTCAGTATCCCTTTGGGATACATTTTCATTTGAATTGAAATATAAATCTTTACTATACATTCATGAAAGTGGGAAGTCCCTCCTTAAATCGGGAGAGTCACCGGTGTCATCTTGCCCCAAGATTTGAGTTTCTTTGATTTTACTTCTCCATCCACCCAGACATTCCATGATGGACGTCCCGGAGTCGAGTTAGTTTTTGAGACATTTTTCGGTATGTCAGTCTAACTTATCCTACGTAACCCAAATAAATTAAGATTCTCCACAATAACCAGAAACCAAGGCCAAATCCATAAACCAATACTGGTCCACACCACCTTGAAGATAGACTCCCCTATACTATAACGCTAGCCATCCCATAGGTGTGGTGTTTTTTTGACAGCACATGAAATGGACCCATGTTAATTATCCAAGTGATGCCCCTAATTCCAGCGGCCGGTCCTGCGGATCATTCTGCAGACACGTTAGGGACCTCCACAGATATGTCACCATATATTGAGTGGGTATAACCGACCTGTATACAAGTAATATGGTTTTGGCTACATTGTAGGTCACACAGCAGACACAGAAATGCAGTGCTATAACAAAACATGTATGACATCTTTGGGCATTGATTCTGAGTCCCCATGAACCTTGTGCAGATGAATTACGAGCTTTCTCAACTTGTGTTTTTTCTGAAGATCCTGAATGATTTTTGTATTCCTGTGACCAACATGTACTCTACTCCTCTTCCTACGCATTTTGTATCTTGCATACAGTATAACCGCTATAGCCATGTATTATGGTGAGGCGAGCCGCCCAGCAAAGCTGTCACCTCTCCCTAACCACAATGGCGGATCCCCTGTTCTTCTCGGCACTGTATACGACATGTATTATGACACGCCTGTTTTCCTTATCCAGCCTGATGACAGCCCTGGCATTGGGGGTGTAATCTCTTTCATACTTGCAGTTAGGATAAATACGGGGAAGTAACTTATAATAAACAATGCTTAACCCCGGAGGGGAATAAACACATTCTGCAGCAAGGCAGAACAATTAGACGTTCAGTTCTGGAAATGGTCTGCCAGGGGGCTCGGCAGATTTCACGAAAATGAAGGGAAAAGCTCACACCGGCTGGATTTCAAGTTTTTTTTTCATTTTTTATTTTGCTCCATTAATATTGTTTCTTTTTTTTCATCTTTATGTTTGGCATGTACATTAATAATCTCGACCAAGTCCATTTTAAAGGATGGTCTAGGATGTGATGGTGCTCAAGGCAGATTTTTTTTTTTTTGTCAGACACGAACTTCCTATGGAGAACAACCAAGTTTAGTTGATGAAGTAAAATGACTCATCATAGCAGAAAAAAAGTACTTGATATTATTTTCTTGAGTCACCATTGTGGATACTTATCTCGCAGTTTGAGAATACATGTACGAGTGTAGGAATGAGTGGGCAAATGAGAAAGTTACTTGCCTGACATACTAGTTGTGCATGATGTTTTAGACCTGATGCTTGTTACCTGGTCAAAGCCCCACACATTGGATCCAGGTCAATGTCTAATTTATGAGTCGAGAAAACAAATTTCCAAATTGTATTTTACATCCCCTAGGGAAGGTTCTGGAGACTTTTTGAATTCTTTCATCTACGCATCCATGAGTAGTAATATTCAAATTCCCAGCCTGGATATCAAGTTATAACTGGTTCAATGAAGTTTTAATATATAGAATATAGAAAAAAGAGAAATTCCTGCTCCCGAGATTTTGTATCAGTGTGAGATCTTTGTACCTATTCGATTCACCAAAAAAATTCCATGGTGACAAAATAAATTCAGTGGCGGCATTGCGGATCAGAAATTGACATCTCCTCCAGGTCCACTAAAGGATCACTGAGGACTGGTGCAGGACAGGTGAAGGCCATTAGATACTATAAAACACACAAAAAAGAAAAAAAAAAAAAAAAATAAAAAAAAAAAAAAAAAAATTTAAAACAAAAAAAGAAAAAACAATACAACACAAAAAAAAAAAAAAAAAAAAAAAGAGAACTAAATTCCTGCTACTCATATATAGTAATCAGTTGAATCTTTGTAACTATCGCACCACAATTCACGGTGACAAAATAATTCAGTGTGCGGGATCGCGGATAGAGTCCAACAGCTCTCCAGGGTCACTCACTGAGGACTTGTCAGGACGTGCGAAGGCATTCAAATACTAATTATTATACAAATTGCACTCCCATTGAGTAGTTAATAGAAGTTGGGATCATTCCAACGTTTTTTTGGTCATTTTTTCTGTTTGGGAAAGCAAAAAAAACGATTACTTTGAATTGATGTTCTAAGATCTTAGTCATTGATATGAAAGCAGATTCCATTTCACCTCCACCTCCGCCTTATGTCATCGGCCTCCAAATATGTCATAGTTGTTCTGACGCTGCGAGCCCCACAATCATTATAAACTAATATCGCAATCCACAGGGACACAAATGATAAACCCTTGTGATTGAAATCAAAGACGACCCATTAATAACAGTAATGATATGGTCCTCCTGAGTGGAATGGCACTGTTTGTTGCGTTTTCACCACTCATCCTAATGAATGAATAGAATTTAGGACCTCAAGAACCAATAGAGCTTTTTATAGTTTTTTTAACAGACAGCCCGTTAAATGCTTCATTTTATAAACGTGAATAATCAAATGTTCAATTAAATACTGTTCAATACCAACTTCATAACTTAGACTTAAGGAGACGCTGGAAGATGTCCTCATGTGTGTTTCTAAGTAGACATTCTATCATCATGTCCAATGGGGAAATCTATATGGCTTGATTGTCTAACCCTCCCCAAGATACTTTTCTTAAAGGGGCACCGACCACCACCATCTACCTATAAAGGTAATGGTGGTAGGTGTGTGTATTGGCCGGAGGATAGCCCTAAATATGTAATTTTCAAGTGGCTACTGGGGCGGGGATTACCCGGACTATAGGTACACGTCCTGGACTACTCCACGCCCAATAGCCCTCCTGTCGCCTCCACCCTGACATCTTGGTCGCGCATCTACTCGTATCTGCTCGCCCTCGTTCGAGACAGCCGTAGTTCTGCGCATTGCGCAGTGTTCTGGCTTTGGAGGGCAGTGGTCGTGCAGCCACGGGGCCGGCCATTTCTGCGCTTGCGCAGAACTCGCTTCTAGACGATGGCGCACAGCTACAAGGGCTGGGCGGCCGAGGATGTCAGGGTGGAGGAGAAAGAGGCTTGGGGCGTGAGTAGCCATGACGTGTAGCCGCATGTCCGATACCTCTGCGCCCCAGTAGCCGTTTTAGAAAATTAACATATTAGGTGTATTAATATTTTAAAAAGATGCGGGACGTGGGTTAGCTCTACAAAAGGGCTATCCTTAACGTCCCATACATCCACCTACCACCCCGTTCTAACCTTTATAGGTAGAATCGTGGTGGTAGGTTCCCTTTAAAGATGACATAACCTCAGAATCGTTCATCAGGCTATAATTGGGGAGGTCCACACCTTGGGGAAAAAAAAAACAAAGGGGACAGAGCACCTGTTCCGACTTACTGTAACAGTGATGGAGCCAGAAGCAGAAGGCACTTTCAAATCCAGTCCAATTTGAATCATGGAAGTCCTCTCCATGGCTGCCTCCAAATGTCGTCCCCTTTTCAAACAAGCTGTGTCAGGCTCATTTTTCGGGTGTTTCACCAGATACGTTATGGAACTTGGTCACTATGTCGCCACCATGCTGTGTTATCGACTAAATATACCATCAACCTTTTGTTCACAGAGGAAATAATTTCAGCGCTTCTTGCTCACGATTTATGGTCATTTTATGAATACTAAAATCCTAGGTTGCCCTCTGTGCTCCCTGGAGGTCAATAAGCATAGACTGAACATTCTACATTCTGGAGGTCGGCAGTGATACATTGGCGATCATTTACTAAGGGTCCTGTGGGCGCACTTTTGTCGGATATTCCGACAATTTCCGATCCGCGCTCCATCACACCGGGGATTGTGTCGCACACAATAGAATTTTGGCGCATCGGCGCCGGCTTGCACTCGACACAAATCGCAGGGGGGGGGGGGGGGGGGGGCAGACCATTGGACGATCCGACGGATTCCGACTATGCGCGCGATTTAACATTTCAAATTGTGTCGCAAGACATGCACTTGAGACATGAACTCCTGCGGACCTCGGCAGGGAAGCGACACATGCAGGAACTCGGGCGCACGATTTCATGAATCGGGGCAAATGTGGAATCCGGCAGACAATGCACGGCGGGGAGCGTGCAGGGACCAGGTAAGTAAATGTGCCCCATTGACTATTGGTAACATTCCTGGTTGTCTAATGTGGTCTCTACGGTGATAAATGGTCCAAAAATTCCCTCCTAACTCTGATTATGACATCAGAATAAATCCTGTAACAAGGATTTCAATCTAGGCCCTCCCTGAACTTGTCTCGTGTCTCCATCACAACCTCCTGCGGCAGAGAGATCCATCGTCCCACTGCTCTTACAGTAAAGAATCCTGCCTTTCCTCTAGATCAGTGATGGTGAACCTTTTTTTTTTTTTTTTTTTTTTTTTTTACCAAAAGCCACTGATTTATTACAAAGTGCCAGCACAGCAATTTAAGCAGTAATTCATTGAAAGTTTTTATACAACTTTCAATCATATCAGCCTCCTGAGGACACCAACGCAGTTGGAAGGAGGAGGGCAAATTCTATCATTGCAAGAAGATTCAGCAGGAAGATTCTTGAGTCCTATCCGGTGAACTCCGTTCTGGGGTGATGGCCTGGGTGCCCACAGAAAGGGCTCTGAGTGCCACCTCTGGCACCCGTGCCATAAGTTCGCCACCACTGCTCTAGATGTTTCCAAGGTGTAAAAGATGATGTACAAAGATGTCTGCACTGGCTTCATGTAATTGTACAATGTAAGTAGATTGCCCCGTCTAAGGGTAACATTGTGTCCTTCTCTGGTGACGCATCCCATAACTGTATTTGCCTTGGCAGCAGCCGTCTGGCACTGGTTTGATAACTTTTACTATCCATCGTTATCCCCGGTCTCTACCCTGTGCTGACCTGTTACTATTTATTTCCTATTCTATGTTGAATTGTAAATCATTTCTTCCTTGTTCAATAAGTAAAACCAAGGTCTGGCAGCAGCCGTGTCACGAGACAGTAACCACACTGGATGAACTAAAGCACCGGTAAGAGAGGGAACCCGTCATTGGCGTCCTCCTCACTGACCAAATGTATAAAATTCTCATTTTTAAAAATGTGAAATGTTGATCTTGATACATTCCCCCCAGTGAGTATAGAACCAGTGTACAAACAACGTGTAAGCGTGGCACATAACAATGGACACCATTTATTATTTTTCTCTCTTTTTTTTTTTTTACCTATCCCTTTGGGGGAATATTCTTTTTTGGTCTATAGAGGTAGACATTGATAATGAAATGCTATCATGGATACTTAATCATTGTTAACTTACATATGTTAAGAAATAGGCCGGCGGCACACGTGGCGTTTTGAATGTGTTTTTAAGCAGTCAGATAAAAAAAACACATCTGTTTTTGACCAGTTTTACCAATTATCTTAATTAAAACGGGTCAAAAAACGGATGCATTTTCAAATAACGCTTCCGTTTTTTAACAGACTTCTTAAAAACGGACCAAAAACGGATTCAAAACGCATGGTGTGTCGCAAGCCTAAGGATATAGAAATGTTATAAAATTCATATACAGTATTTTTCGGACTATAAGGCGCACCATCAATAAATGCCTAGGTTCATATATAAGGCGCACCAGATGATAAGGCGCTCATGATTATAAGGATGAATGACCAGCAGGGGGCAGACCTGTGCACAGTACAAGGCAGCTGTTGTCTGTAAGTACAGTTCATATATAAGGCGCACTGGACTATAAGGCGCACCGGATTATAAGGCGCACCTGATTATAAGGAGGAATGACCAGCAGGTGGCAGACCTGTGCACAGTACAAGGCAGCTGTTGTCTGTAAGTACGGTTCATATATAAGGCGCACTGGACTATAAGGCGCACCTTTGATTTCTGAGAAAATCAAAGGATTTTTAGTGCGCCTTATAGTCCGAAAAATACGGTAATAGAAATAGCAACATAACACAGTCATGTTCACAACACAGTCTCTATACAACACATTCCTTGTATTACGGAGCACATGGGGGGGTCATTCATCTTTTCCTTCCGTTGGTGTTTTTGCAGATTTTTTCAGCGTATAGGCTGTTTTGCGCCTATTTCACGCTTTTTTGGAATGTTACGCCTCAATTCGCCATGTGTTTTTGCGCCTTATTTGTCATTACATTGCCCCTCTTTACAAATGTTTGCGCCCCATTTATTATACTATTGCACCAACATGGGCACAAATAACACGCCAGTCCTGACCGTGCTTAGGAAAGGCAATGGTGTGATTTGCGAAACAAATTGTCAAAATAAGGTGCAAAAAACCCCTGCATTTGACAAAGAGCCAAAACAACAAAGACAAAAGGTGCAAAAAATAGACTCAAAGCAGGCACAAAAAGAGCACAGAGAAGAGGGAAATAAGATAAATGACCCCCATGATCTATATAACAAGGGCCTCAGCCTCTGTAGAATACATTTCTTTTACAAAAAGACACAGTTCTTGTACATAACACAATCTCAATGGAACAAAGTCCATGGACAGAACTTTCTTGATAAAACATTCTATAAGATAAAAACAGAGGAGAATACAGATGTGCACACTGCATAAGCCGGGGAGGAGAGATGAAATCTGTATCCTGTTTTTTATTATTTTATTACACAGAAACAAAGAGAAACTGGGAGGAGACACAATATGAGGAAGAGCTAGAGGTGTCAGAGTATGAGGGGAAGGTATTAATCTGATAGTCCAGGAAAGGACATTCCAGAGATTTGGTGCAGCTCGGGAGAAGTCCCGGAGATGTGCATGAGAGGTTTGAATTAAGAAAGAGAATAATCTAAGATCACTGGCAGATCGAAGAGTATGGGAAGGGGCGATAGACTGAGATGAGAGAGTGAGGTAGGAAGGTGCAGCATTAAGCAGAGTTTTGTGGATGAGGGTGTTTATTTTAAACTGTAATCACAAAGAGACGTGTAACCAGTGCAGTGACTGGCACAGACTGGAGGCATCCGTGTAGCGTTTGGTCTGAAAGACGAGCCTGGCTGCTGCATTAAGGATAGATTGTGGAGGAGAGAGTTTAGTGAGTGGAAGACCGATTAGTAGGGAGTTACAGTAGTCTAGTCGAGAGTAAATAAGTGCAACACTTAGCATTTTAGAGGTTTTGAATGTGTGAAATGGTCAGATTCTATAGATGTTTCTGAGATGATTGTGGCAAGTGTGAGCAAGAGATTCAAAATACGGTGCAAAGCAGAGGTCGGAGTCCAGCACAGCCCCAAGACAGCGGGCCTGCTGCCTTGGTGCTATAGTGATCCCACAGACCGAGATGGAGAGGTCAGGGTTGGGTTGGTTAGTAGATGGTGAAACGACAAGAAGTTCAGTCTGTGTATTCACGGCGGTGGTCGGGTCCCGCTGCATGGAGAGGGCTCACGGGCTGAGCCCTCTCCATAGCCGGTAAGTCTTTGCTGCATATTGCAGCAAAGGCTTACCTGTAACACCTGCGATTGGAGCCTCATGCGCCGCCATCTTGCCTAGGATCGTCGCTCCCCATGACGTCATCGGGGAGTGGTGATCCGTCTCCATGGTAGCCTCGGGTCTTCCAAAGACCCGAGGCTATTTCGTTTTAACCCCCTGATAGCACATTGTAATGAATGAGGAGGAAAATCCCCATATACTGCAATACTGTAGTATGGCAGTATATGGTAGGATCGATCAGACAACCGAGGGTTAAAGTACCATAGGGAGTCTGAAAAATAGTAAAAAGAAAAAAAAAAAAGTAAAAAAAAAATTATAATAAAAAAACCTAAAAATCAAAATCACCCCCCTTTCCCTAGAACTGATATAAATATAAATAAACAGTAAAAATCATGAACACATTAGGTATCGCTGTGTCCAAAAATGCCCGATCTATCAAAATATATTAACGTTTTTTCAATGTGTTTAACCCCATAATGGAAAATAGCGCCCAAAGTTGAAAATGGCACTTTTTTTTGCCATTTTGAAAAATATAAAAAAAATCGATAAAAAGTGATCAGAAGGTCGTACAGTCCTAAAAATTATATCATTGAAAATATTATCAAATCTTGCAAAAAATGACACCACCCACAGCTCCGTACACTAAAGTATAAAAAAGTTATTAGCGCCAGAAGATGGCAAAATAAAAAAAAAAATTTGTACAGGGGGTTTTAATTTTTGTAAATGTACGAAAACATTATAAAACCTATACAAATTTGGTGTCCCCGTGACCGTACCGACCCAGAGAATAAAGTAGACATGCATTTGGAATTTTTTTCCCGCTTCCCAATACATGGCATGGAATATTCAATAACATCACTATGAAGTGCAATTTGTTACGTAGAAAACAAGCCATCACACAGCTGTGTACATGGAAAAATAAAAAAGTTAGAGATTTTTGAAGGTGGGGAGTGAAAAATGGAAATGAAAAACCAGGAAAGGGCCGGTTACGTTTAATGTTTATGTTTGAGTGGCAGGAAAAAGTCATTGAGATTTGTTGACTTGGCAAAAAATCGCAAAAAAATCCTTTGTGTTTTTTTTCCCCCATTTTTTTATGCCAAAAATTCAATGACCAATAACTCCCATAGAATACCATCATGGAAATTATGTTTTGGCGGAAGTGTGCCTTTAACTTTAAAAAATAATTATTGCTATTCATTCCCATGCTTAAAGTAGTAACCATTTTCTAGAAAATTGGGCCATCAGTTACTTTCGTAGACTTGATAACATTCCTCTCCAGAATCCAATCAGTTTTAAATAATGAGAGCAACGCGCTAAAGAAGCCAATTGCTTTTTCGTTGGTATGGCACAGGCATGTTGTGGCACCTGATTGCTGACTTGGCTGATTTAGACGCTAATATATCAGTCGTCGAGCTGTACATCTCCTGTACACGGCAGGTATAAATCACCACCATTTTAAGATTAAAAACTTAGAGAAAGTGACCTTGAACAATTCAGGAAAAAAATAAAATTCTCTCTGCTGCTTCACCATACCAGGAAATGGTGATAACAGGCCATGAAAAATATCCAGACGATGGAAATGCCAAATGAGTTACCCTGTACGACCCTGCCATTATCCTAGTTAGAGAAACCGCTTTCATTGCAGTAGGTAATGGGGCACATTTACTTACCCGTCCGGAGGAGTTCACGAAAGTGCATTGTCCACCGATCATGCACTAAGATCACACACTGAAAGGAAGGACACATGACAGGAAGTGAGAGTGGGAGCCATATTGGGAGTAAGGTTTGAGTTCTGCGGGTAAAAGAAATGTACAAAGAATTATTTAGGGAACTCCATGTGTGGGTGCATCCCTCAGGAACCAGAGCTACGGTGTAGTACAGGTCATCCAGCTGGTGTCCAGATTCCGACCAGCAGAGAGAAGATTGCTGCCAAGAAAGTTGTGAGAAGACAAGTGGCGGCATGTGTAGGATCACATATTTTCTGGACAAGCCTCTTTTCCGTCCATATCCACAGGTTGATTGTACCAAGCAGACCCTGGTCTTTAAAGGACATCTTTACCTACTCCTGCTCCTGGCGAGGAATTAGGAGAGAGCACACGCCCCGATCGTAATTCCCCGAGCAGGAGGTGGCCTGCAGCAGGGGAATGCTGCAGGCGTGCATTAATTAAAAGCAGGGGAAGCCGAGAGACACTTTGCCTTACAAACCTCTCTACAATTGTATTTTTGCCTTTATATCGGTTTGGGGGGAGTGAGTCAATTCTTGATAAGGTTGTAAATTGTTGTGTTGTAGCTCCGGTGCACCCATTTCTTAGCAGCTAAACGTGACGGGAACTTCAGCGAGGATCCAAAAATAGTTATCAAGAAAGTAAAAAATGTGAAAATCAAAAATAGGAAAAAGGGAGCATAAAAACTAACTTTTAATCCATAAGGTTAAAAAGCCACGTGCACATGGGAAGGAGGAAAGCCAAGGCCCCTTTTTGGAAATTAATCCTTAGTCATACTGGCGTGTGTGCACGTAGGAACACAAGGCATTTAAAGTTTGAAGAGAAACACCCATTATGGAGGGGATAAGGAAATGACGTAGTCGGGCTACGGAGCATGAAAGAAAAAACACAAATATGCAAAAAGATCAGGTACCTGCTCCAAATTAAATGTTAAGGTGATACAAAAGATGGGTAAATGTTTGAAGCATACTGAAGTAAATAAGAACTTAATAAAAATACATAAGATCGGAGCATAGGTTCAGACCATGGGGATGACTGGTGTATAGGGTAAGTATCCAAAATGCCTCTCTAGTGAGTAGCCTGTGAGCCCTCTCCATGCACCCGTAGCCAACCCGTGACATGCTATTACGTCACATGTTGTTAAGAGGTTAACGCCACCTATTCTTCCATCTGCGGATAGAGTGACGTTTTGGCACAGATGTTACACATGTAACCACTAAATTTGAAGCATCCAGGGTCCACTAGAGGGTCTTTGCTTATAGTTCATCCTTCTGCATTATAACTGGAAATTCTGAATTTTGCTGGTCATCAAAATGCTCCATCTAAAAAAAAAAAACAAGCAAAAAGGACAAGGTTGAGGGGTATGCAGTATCGCTACCTCAGTATCCCTTTGGGATACAGTTTTCTATTTTAATTGAAATATAAATCATTACTATAACATGTCATGAAAATGGAAAGTCCCTCCTTAAATCGGGAGAGTCACCGGTGTCTTCTTCCAAGATTTGAGTTTCTTTGATTTTACTTCTCCATCCACCCCAGACCACCATGTTGACTCCCCTGAGTGCAGTTAGTTTTTGAGACATTTTTCGGTATGTAATTTTTTAACTTATCTAGTAACCCAAATAAATTAAGATCACCACAATAAACATAAACCAAGGCCAAATCCACTAAACTAATACTGGTCCACACCAGACCTTGAAGATAGACTTCCCCATATATAAACGTCTAGCCTATCCCTATATGTGTGGGGTTTTTTGACAGCTACATGAAATGGACACACTTGGTACACATACAACTGTTGCCGCTAAGACCAGCTGCAGGTCCTGCGGATCATTTTGCAGATCACGTTAGGACCTGCACAGATATTTAGTGGTAGTAACAGGACCTGTATACAAGTAATATGGTTTGCTACATGTGTAGGTCAAACAGCAGGACACAGAACTGCAGTGCTATAACAACATGTATGACATCTTTGGGCATTGATCATTGGTCCCCATGGAACCTTGTGCAGAGGATTACGAGTTTTCTCAACTTGTGTTTTTCTGAAGATCCTGATGATTTTGATGATCTCTGTGACCAAACCATAGACTCTACTCCTCTTCCTACTGCATATTTGTATCTTGCATACAGTATAACGCTATAGCAATGTATTATGGATGAGGCGAGCCGCCCAGCATAAATCTGTCACCTCTCCCAGTAACCACAATGGCTGAGTCCCCGTTTCTTCTCGGCACTGTAACGAGATGTAATTATGAAACGCTCTGTTTTCTTATCCCAGCCTGAATGACAGCCCAGCAAATTGTGGTGTAATCTCTTCATACTTGCAGTTAGTAAATAAACACGGGGAAGTAAATTATAATAAACAATGCTGAACCCCTGGGAGGGGAAGAAACACATTCGCATGCAAGGCAGACAATTCAGACGTTGCATCTGGAAATGGCTGCCAGGGGGCTCGGCAGATTTCACGAAAATGAAGGGAAAATAGCTCAACACCTGCTGGATTTAAGTTTTTTTTTCTATTTTATTTTGCTCCATTAATATTGTTTCTTTTTTTTTCCTCTTTTATGTTTGGCATGTACATTAATAATCTCACCAAGGCACATGTTTAAAGGGATGGTCTAGGATTTGATGGTGCTCAAGGCAGATTTTTTTTTTTTGTCAGACACGAACTTACTATTGAGAACAACAAAGTTTAGTTATATGAAGTAAATGACTCACATAGCAGAAAAAAAGTACTTGTGATTATTTTTATTGAGTCACCATTGTGGATACTTATCTCAGCAGGTTTTAGAGGTTTTACATGTACTGAGTGTAGGAATGAGTGGAAGAATGAGAAAGTGACTTGCCCGACATACTAGTTAGTGCAATGATGCGATAAACCTGATGCTTTACCCTGGGTTCAAAGCCCCACACCATGGATCCAGGTCAAATGTCTACTGTATTCAGTCGAGAAGAACAAATTTCCCAAATTTGTATTTTACATCCACTATGGAAGGTTCAATGAGACTTTTGGAAGTTCTTTCATCTGCGCATCCATGAGTAGTAATATTCAAATTCCCATACAGGCTCTTTGAACATTTCCCAGCCTGGAGGTCAAGTTATAACTGGTTCAATGAAGTTTTAATACAAAAAAAAAGGAGAAAAGTGTGCTCCCATAGAGTAGAAATCAGCTGAGATCTTTGTACCTATTGGTCACCAAAAAAATTCATGGTGACAAAATAAATTCAGTTGCGGCATTGCGGATCAGAATTGACAGCTCTCCAGGGTCCACTAAGGATCACTGAGGACTGGTCAGGACATGTGAAGGCCATTAAGATACTAATAAAACACACAAAAAAGAGAAATTCCTGCTCTCATATAGTAGTAATCAGTTGAGATCTTTGTAGCTATCGTCAACAAAAAAATCCGTGGTGACAAAATAAATTCAGTTGCGGGATCGCGGATCAGAGTCGACAGCTCTCCAGGGTCCACCAAGGATCACTGAGGACTGGTCAGGACATGTCAAGGCCTTTAAGATACTAATATATTATACAAAAAAGAGAAAATTGTGCTCTCATATAGAAGTAATCAGTTGAGATCTTTGTACCTATTGTCAACAAAAAAATCCATGGTGACAAAATAAATTCAGTTGCGGGATCGTGGATCAGAGTCGACAGCTCTCCAGGGTCACGATCACTGAGGACTGGTCAGGACGTGCGAAGGCCATTCAAATACTAATATATTATACAAAAAAGAGAAAATCACGCTCCCATAGAGTAGTTATAGGAATTTGGGATCAATTCCAAAAGTTTTTGGTTCGACAGAAATTTTGGTAATTTTGAAGCAAACGATTTACTTTGAATTGATGTTCTAAGATCTAGTCAGTGATATGAAGTAGCAGATTCCATTTCACCTCCTACCTCCGCCTTATGTCACGGCCTCCAAAGATGATCAGAGTTGTCTGACTCTAGAGAGCCTCAGCAATCAGTTATAAACTAATAATCTCAATCACAGGGGAAACAAAGGATGAAACTCTTGTGATTGAAATCAATAGACGACCCATTAATAACAGCAATGAGATGGTCCTCCTGGGTGAATGGCACTGTTTGCTCCGTTTCACCACGCAGACTAATGGATGAATAGAATTTAGGACCTCAAGAGACCCAAATAGAGTCTTTTATAAGTTTTTTTTTAACAGACATCCCTTTAAATTGCTTTCATTTTATAAACGTGAATAGTACAAAGTGTTCAATTAAATACTGTTCAATACAAATACTATCATGAGACTTAGACTTAAAGGAGACGCTGGAAGATGTCCTCATGTGTTTCTAAGTAGACATTCTATCATCATGTACCAAATGGGGAAATCTATATGGATGTGATTGTCTAACCCTCCCAAGATACTTTTCTTAAAGGGAACCCACCACCACGATTCTACCTATAAAGTTAGAATAAGTGGTAGGTGGATGTATTGGACGTGAAGATAGCCCTTTTTAGAGCTAATGCTCACGCCCCGCTATCTTTTAAAAAATTTTAATACCCTAATATGTAAATTTTCTAAAGTGGCTGCTGGGGCGTGGGGTAGCCGGACATGAGGTTACACGGCCTGGCTACTCCACGCCACAGTAGCCTCCTTTCTCCTCCTATCCTGAGATCTTGGTCGCGCAGCTACGAGGAGCCCTTGTTCGAGAAGCCGGAGTTCTGCGCATGCGCAGTAGCTCCGGCTTTGGAGCAGTGGTCGTGCAGCCACGGGCCAGCCATTCTGCGCTTGCGCAGAACGCCGGCTTCTCGGACGAGGGCGCACAGCTACGAGGAGCTGGGCGCCGAGGATGTCAGGGTAGGAGGAGAAAAGAGGCGTGGGGCAGCCATGACGTGTAGCCTCATGTCCGGCTACTCTGTGCCCCAGTAGCCGTTTTAGAAAATTAACATATTAGGGTATTAAATATTTTAAAAAGATAGCGGGGATGTGAGGATTAGCTCTAAAAAGGGCTATCCTCACGTCCCATACATGCACCTATCACCCGTTCTACATTTATAGGTAGAATTGTGGTGGTAGGTTCCCTTTAAAGATGACATAACCTCAGAATCGGTCATCAGGATATAATTGGTGGAGGTCCGACACCTGGACAAGGTAGAGCACCTGTTCCAGAACTTACTGTATACAGTGGATGGAGCCAGAAGCAGAAGGCACTTTCATATCCACAATGGATGGACCATTCCCCCTCTGACTCCATCCAGTGTTCAGGTTTCGGTGCCCGTTGGGTGTGTACAGGTGACTGGTGCAGAGTCCGGTTGTACAGGACAGGTGACCACCATCATTGGTATTACTGCTCTAATCTGGATTAAATTTGCAAATGACCCAAATGTTTTTTATCATATCCAGTCAAACCAATGATAACATCTTCACCATTTATAATATTTTGAAAACATTTTAAAACACACACATTTTTTTTTTCACATAACTTATATGACTCACCTCCAGCAAAGCGGAGGTAAGTGCACAGTGGTGATATTTGTACTATTTGGGAGATGACAATCTGATTCCCAGCAGGTAAAGAAGTGCTGCGCTGTATTATTTTACAACATGAACATCTACTTTCATTTATCTAAAGATTTCTCCTATTTCAGGCTGCCGCACCGATCATCTGTGAAGAATTGCAATATATTTTTCCTCCGGTTTCCTACCGAGAAAAACCCTGCCTTCCCCTTGTTAACATCAGTCAGTGAAAGTAATTTTACTTTTTGCTTTTTACCAATCTGGTTGTAAGGTCTAAGCTCACATTTCTTCTTCCCGTTTCCCTCTTTATATAAACTTCTCGTTAGGAAGTTCCTTGGCCCCGCGTCGGCCTACATTCAGCTTACATCTTGTTCCGGAAAATTCACCATGGAAAAAAATTGAGGGATTTTTTCTCGTAGAGAAACCTATTTACAAATATGCAGTAGTCCATCTCTTCTTGGTTCCATAGGTTTGTTCTTAAGTTGAATTTGTATGTAAGTCAGAACTGTATATTTTATCATTACAGATCCAGACAAAATTTTTTTTTTCCCCGTTGACAATTGAAATTTGTAAAATTTTTGCTGTAATTGGACCAAGGATTATCAATAAAGCTTCATTACAGACACTTTACAGCTGATCATTGCAGTCTGGGACTCAAGTAACGCAACCAGAGACTTTACCAGAGGTCACAGTGGGTAGAGGGTTCCATCTTTAACTTGGGGTTGTCTGTAAGTCGGGTGTCCTTAAGTAGGGGACCGCCTGTACAAAGACAAAAATCATAATTAAAGGGGTTGCCCCAGAGAATCTAAAGAGACCACATCAGGGGTAGTGCCTGATACTACCGATGTATAAAGACTGCGTGATGCATGTAGAAGGTGTCCCTGTCCCGTTATGTGTAAGCGGGACTCACTAGAGCGCTATCACTATACTGTGCAGCCAATGGATTGGGGAATCAGAGATCGGATATTCCTGATCTTGGACACGAGATATTTTAAAGGTTCGGACAACAGCTTTAAAAAGGCTTCACTAGGAGCCTCTATATCACACAAAGGCTGATTGTATCGGGACCACCACACCTTGACCCTGGTGTTGTGCACTTTGTGGGTGTCTCCCAGCATCATGGAAAACACTCCCCTATGTAACTAGTGTGGCAGAGGAGCATGTAGCCATAAGTACTGATCCAAAACAGATCCCTTTAATCTATTATTTTATTGGAGAAATTACCTTTAATGGGGTTATCAACTTTCTGGAAATATGGTAATTGATATTTTTGTGTAATGAAATAATATACAATTTTCCAATACACTTCCTGTATCAATTACTCACTGTTTTCTAGATCTCATTCAACAGGAAGCTTCATTGTTTACTACTTGTGTAAACCTGTGTGACCAAGGATATAATAAGCCCTGCACCTGTGTGACCAGGGATATAATGAGCCTTGCACCTGTGTGACATGACCAGAGATATAACTGGTCGTGCATCTGTGTGACATCACATGACCAGGGATATATCAAGACGTGCATCTGTGTGACATCACATGACCATATATATAACGAGACGTGCATCTGTGTGACATCACATGACCAGGGATATATCAAGACGTGCATCTGTGTGACATCACATGACCATATATATAACGAGATGTGCATCTGTGTTAAATTACAAGACCAGGGCAATGACGAGCTCTGCACCTGTGTGACAGCATATGACCAGTGATATAATGAGCTGTGCACGTGTGTGATATCACATGACCTGGGATATAACGAGCCATGTTCCTGTTTGATATCACATGAGCAGGATATAACAAGCTGTGCACCTGTGTGATAGCAAACACAGGCACAGCTTGTTACATCCATGGTCATGTGATATCACATAACCAGGGACATAAGGAGCCATGCACCTGTGTGACATCACATGACACTGGGCCGGTTGTTATCAAAAGTAAGTAAACAATGGGGGTCATTTACTAAGGGCCCGAATCGCGTTTTTCCAACGGGTTACACGAATATTTCTGATTTGCGGCGATTTTCCCTGAATTGCCCTGGGATTTTGGCGCACGCAAGCGGATTGTGTCGCATCGGCACCAGGTTGCACGCGACGGAAATCGGGGTCGTGGCCGTAAGAAAACTCGACGGATTCGGAAAAAGCGCCGTATTTTTAATTTTTTTAAAGTGTCGCTTGACACGCACTTACCTGCTCCCGGCTCGGCTTGGTGAACTTCAGTGCATTCAGCGCAGCAGCGACACCTGGTGGACGTCGGAGGAACTACCTTAGTGAATCGCCAGAAGACCCGAATCCTCCGCAGAGAACGCACCGCTGGATCACGAATGGACCGGGTTAGTAAATCTGCCCCAATGAAGCTTCTTGTTGAATGACAGCAAGCAGAGATCTAGAAAACCATCATATCAGCTATTTGCAGAAACTGGACAGCCCCTCTTATCCCTGAGATTCCCAACAATACTAGTGATCAATTTTTTTCCCCTAGAGTGCAAGTATAGTTATTTAATGACTTTTGAAAATTATTTTTGCATAAATATACTCAATTGTAATTTGGGATTTTTTATCTAGTTTTGTGTTTTCTAGATGTTTTGTAGATCATACAATAAAACTCAAATGTCTAATGATTGTTCTAGTCTTCAAAGCTCTTGTAAGTCTGTACATATCAACATCCCCACTGATATTTGGGTGGTCACGGCACTCGCTGCATCTATTAGTCCAGTCTTGGAATTAAAGACTACAGGATCCTGCCAAACCCCTTTAACTCCAACCAATACATTATTTTAAAGGAAATCTACCATCAGAATCCATCCTGATAAACCAGGGACATTACTCATAGATCCAGGCACCGGGACTGTGGTAATCTTCTTATATGTGTTATCCATTGCCTCATTCCTTCTAAAATCAACTTTTAAAATTATTCTAATGAACCAGAAGGGCTCTGGGGGGCATTACCAGAACCCCTCCATGCTGTAGCTTTACAGGTTGTTACAGTGTGCAAGAGCACTTCCCCCTCCCACTGTGTGTGATTACAGCAGGCAGAGGGAAGGAGAAATGCAGAGAGAGCAGGGGGGACTGAAGCTACAGCATAAAGAGGCTGAACACTCCCAGCCTCCAGAACCCTCATGCTAATGAGCCTCATTAGCATAATTATAAATATTGATTTTAGAAGGAAGGAGGCCACAGTCATGGTGCCTGGATCTAGGAATAATTGCCCCTGGTTTATCATACTTGATTAATTGATTGTAAATGTCTTTAATGGCTTCTGATATATTTCAGTGTATTTTGACATGTTATTAAAAAAAATTAAACAAATAAAAACATAAATAAATAAAAGAAAAAAAAAATCTAAAGAAAAAAAACCCCTGGTTCTGCCTGGAGGAAATGTGACGTATGGACACCATGATACAGATATTAATGGCTGGAGTTAGCGACTGTTCTGACATCTTCATTTTTAGATTTCTCCCACTTTTTCTTCCTTTCTGCTTCTATATAAATCCCATGATGCTTCAGAGCAGCATCACATGACCACTCGGAGACCATCTCTGCTAGCGGTGATGGTGCACCATGATTAGCCTCTTCCTTTGCATCTTCAATAAGTATACAGTCAGGAAGGCTGAGCTGAGAGTGTTAGGATTCAGAGGCAGTGGACCCTCTGTACCACCGTGGACGATGACCTAGCTGACACCTGGGAGTGGAGTCTAGGAGGCTGGTACCAACAGGTCGCTCCACAGGCACAACTTTGTCTGCGGTGGTGACCAAGGCGAAGTACAGAATCATGAGGCAGAACCATGGTCGGAGACAGACAGGAGGTAGAGACAGGCAGCACAGGATCAATGTCAGAGGCAGAGCAGGAGGTCAGGGCAGGCAGCAAAGGAACATAGTCAGGAACGGGACCGGGGTCTCAACAAGCTTTCTCTCAAGCACGAGGTACAAAGATCTGGGGGTGCATATAGCACGAGGCTGGCTATTTATTAAGTTACCAGGTGGTCAGCGCCAATTAGTGGTGCGCTGGCCCTTCAAAACTTGCAGAGCCAGTGTGCATGCTTGCACTAGGAGGCGTGGACACGCGCGCCGGACCGTGGGATCGTGGGAAGGTAAATGACTTGGAAGGACACACAGGGGAGCATGGGTGCATCTGTGACCCGAGACAGTGAGCTGGGGCACCCGGGACAGTGAGTTCCTGTTGTATAACTGTGTGGCAGGAACCTGTCAAATTATTTTTTGTGATAGGATAGGATTTCCTGCCTCACCCTCTTTGGAAAGTTGTAGTGGTACAGTCCAAAATATACAAAGAACTTATGTCTGTGATGGGCGACACAAGTATAGACTGAAGTATAGAAAGTGTGTCAACGGAGGAGATCCATCCCAACCCACCAATCTGATCTGAAGGACTGAATCCTCCTACAAAAACACCTTTCTAAAATATATTTTTTTTCCTAAAAACCACCATAAACTTCCAAGTCAGCTAATTCTTCATAGTTAGGCCGTAGTTGCAGGAAGTGTGTATAATATCCCATTGTAAATTGATTAACTTCAAAGTTTCTTTTACCACAAGCTGTTTACATTACTCATAGGTTGTAGACGTTGCAGATCTCAGCGTGTGGGAGATTGCTAAAGTGCCTGTTCACCTGTGAAATTGATTGCTGTTCTTCTAAACCTAGAGGGAATCTTCTAAATGAACACAATAAATAAAAAAAATGGACATCTCGCTTTAATTTTTGGTTCAAAGAAAGAACAAAAATCAATCATTTTGTTTTAAAGGAACAAATACACTGATGTTATACTCACCGAGGTGGTAAAAATAGATTCTTCTTTGGCTTTTTGCCTTTTGAACTAATCTCCTACTGTAAGGCAGAAGCAGAACCCCTACCCCATGCTATGTCTACAATGTGAAACCAGGTTTGTACCTACCTATGGCTACATGAATCCATTTTTAGTTGTAGGATACTGTTGAGTACTAGCAAGGCAAGGGCAGAAAACCACCCAAATCCTGGTTGGTTATTTGCAAATGGTGGCACCAGGGCTGGATTCCAGCTTTGAGCCAACTGCCGGACATTGCTGGTGGGGGCCCCCTTATAAGTAAAGTGGTGGGGGCCCTGGGGCGTGCACCCTGGGAGCCCTTCCCATAATCTGGCCCTGGGTGGGACAATGATACATTGATAAAGATCAAGCCCAAAAATAGAGTAAGTATTATTTTAGTGAACAATAACTGTTAACTGAGAGTGGCAGAATTTTATGAGCGATTTCACAATATTTTCAAAATTTTCTGTACATAATATTTTTGAGAGCAATACTAATGGCACTATTGGGGTATAGAATTTAATGGGGCTGTCCAGTCACAACAAACTACGTGCTATCCACAGGATAGGGGATAACTTGCTGATCTGTGGGGGTCTTGCTGTTTTAAAGTTGTATCCCTGTTGTAACACAAATGAACAGAGCAGGGACTTGAGTTCTTCTCTTCTATTCCTCGCTATATTGCTGATGGGGATAACCAAGCTCTGTATTTGGCTTCTCCATCAGTTCCATAGACAGTGAACGGACTTGCCAATCCATTCCTTTGGGGTGCAACGAGGGTACAACAGACCCCTATTGTTATAATACATGGGGGTCCCATCAGGTATTAGTCTACATTTTGTGGATGAGGAATTTACAATAGTATAGCAGTGTGATACAAGGGGGTTGAATGAGTTTGAGATCCTTCATAGCATGAGTATGCGTGTCAAAGTGATTGGCCTACACAAGAAGAAATCGTTATGGTAGTCTGGGCTGGATGGAGAGAAAGAGCTAGAGAACTACTCCAATCAGACTGTAATTTACTGTAATTACCGTTTACTCTATTCTGTATGTTATATAAAGCCTGTATGGATATTGCACCTACATGTAAGTAGTAGGTCACTTTGTGATGTTATTATTGGGAAGTGTGGTAGCATACACGTATGTACTTGACCTAAAATGTGTTGGATGAGTTTGAGATCCTACATAGGGAGGGAATGGATGTCAAAGTGATTGGCCTAGGACAGTGATGGCTAACCTATGGCACTTGTGCCAGAGGTGGCACTCGGAGCCCTTTCTGTGGGCACTCAGGCCATCACCAGAGATGACGCCAGGTATCTTCCTGCAGTCCCAGACAGCCCAGGACTTGCTGTGCACAGAGCTATTTTAAAGTGACAGCTGTACCTGTGACTATTTCCTGCTTTATTGGTGTCCTCAGGTGCTGGTATCAATGAAAACTGTGACAGAGAAGCGAGTATAAATCACAAATTACATTTCTGTGTTGGCACTTTGCGATAAATAAGCGGGTCTTTGTTGTAGTTTGGGCACTCGATCTCTAAAAGGTTTGCCATCACTGGCCTAGGATGTGCTAACAATTAGCTCTGCGGACACAAGGAGAAATGGTCATACCAGACTGGGCTGGATGGAGAAAAAGGGGCTAGAAAACTGTGTATCTACTTGTCAATATTTGGTCACTTTGTGAAGTTATTGTTGGGGAGTTTGGGTAGCACACATTTAGCAGGTAAGCACCTGACCTAAAATGTGCCCCTCACCCCATATCAGAACCATAACATCAGTACTTACTGCTGATTGGGGCTCATTTACTAAGGGCTCCGCGGACGCATTTTCATCGGGTCTCCCGCCTTTTTCCGTTTTGCAGCGAATTCCTGCGGGATTTTGGTGCACGCGATAGGATTTTGCCGGCTTTCACGTGACAGAAATCGGGGGTGTGGCCGTTGAAAAATCCGACGGATTCTGAAAAAACGCAGAATTTAAAAAACAAAGTGGGTCGCAAAATCAATGTGCCCCAAAGGGTCTAAGCAACAGATGTGTGAAATTCAAAATGGACTCCGTTTTCATTCTGACAATGGAGGAATGTCCACAGACATTGTCAGTAAATGATTTATTTTTTTTAGGATTTTGGTCTATAAGAAATGGAAAATCATAAAGGATATATTATTTTTATAAAGCAGAAAAAAGAATAATTCATCTCCATCTGGGCAATAATTGCATAATTTGATGTAATGTTGAAAATCGATGAAGACTTTGAAGTTTTTGATATTTGATAATAATACTGGGAATCATCTGGAATCATTAAACTAATTAAATGCTGTGTGGTCCCTTTAATCTATACACATTCAAATCGTGAATTTCTATATCTGCTGAAAAAAATTTACATTTTTAACCATCAGATATAAAAAGTTACTTTTGTCACTCAATTCAGATCCCATAAAAGCAGAGGATGAGAAGGGAAAATGGGATCCAATAACAAAGCCAAAAGTACTTGAGTTTAAAAACTTCCCTCATGATAAATTTCACCCATAATGCTTTCCATCTTGTTGAAGGGGCCCCTCAACTGCAGCTCAATCAAAGTGTCCACGATGGCCTTATTCCAGGACTTATAAAGGGTACAAAAGCATCAGATCAAAGCTATGGAGCAACAGAAGGTGGTCAAGTTGGATGGACCAGGTTTTAGGTCATTTGGATGAACGAGTGTGTTACCAGAACAGGATGACATGCAGGCTGAGGCAATTTGATATGATGGGTGAGGTTCTGCTGGAAAACCGTGTGTTCTGACCTAATATGGATGTTATTGTTCCACATTCATAAGCATATTACAATCCAAGCCCCCCTTCTTCATAGCAGCATTGCCACCTTATAACTCTGGACTATTCCACAGCCATGTTGAAAAATAATGTTCAAGAATGTTCTGAGGAACATCTCAAAGATCTAAAGTATCTGTAGGTTAGATGGGAAAACATGTCCAATTCATGGTTGCTGGAGGACTTCAAAGATCTGCTGTTATTGTCTTAAGGTTATGGTCCAGATACCACAGGACTCCTGATTTCTGAGGAGCTGTACACAAACTCGAACTTCTGGCTGAAGTCTATGTCAGGCATCCCAAATCCACAGGGGCCGTGGACACATTTTCGTTGGACTTCCCAACGTTTTCAGGTTGTGCACGGCTTTGACAGATTTTTAAATTGGGATTGTGTCGCACTTGATTGGATTTTGGTGCAGCTGAGACAAACATTGGGGGAAGGGGGTTGCCGTCGGATGATCCAACTGATTCAGACTGAGCGCGGGATTTAACTTTCAAATTGTGTCACAAGATCAAGCAGTTACATGCACCAGGAAGAAGAAGGTGAACTCCATCGAACCTGAGCGGGGAAGCGACACATGCAGGATATCGGGCGCAGGATCTTAGTGAATCGCAGCAGAATGCATTATCGTCGGACAATGCACTTTCGGGGCACTCCAGAGAGGTAAGTTAATCTGCCCCACAGGGTTTGGCATGGAACTCAATTTTGAGGTTCTGGTCCGCTTATCACTGGATACATTATTGTTGGAAGGCTGGTACAAAGTCTACTCTGTGCTCAATGAACACCATCGCAAAATGGAACCTACTTGATCACAATGGAGCAACCCAACAGTTAAATTACAACATCCTCGCCACAACATCGATTTCTTGCATCATGTCTACTTGATTTGACTGTCAGTCTGAGAGTTTAGCTTACAACCATTTAGCTCAAAACCAAAGTGAGAATCTTTCATATCAGTGGCGAGAGCTCCCAGCCTACTCTACAGATCTAACAAATAATTTACAGTGTAGGCACAAGATGTTCAGATCCTAAGGAAGAATTTATTAATAAATAATCACATAGCAGCTAACCAGACGTAAATCCTAACCTCTCTGTATATCTCGCATGTCATGTTCTCTGATAACAGCACCGGTATTTCCCTAAAGAAGTTAACCTTATCTTTCCCAGGAGCCCCAACAGATTGCGCTCTGCAAAATTAGAAATATAGAAAGGGAACGGGGGAGAAGGGCATAAAGATGGAGTTACGTATGCAGAATGCATTAGCTAACCGGGGGGACGATTCAGGCAGGAATTACAATGCTCATAACTTATGTATAGAGAATAGTGGGATGTTTATATAGGCAAGAAATATTCCAAGGTATTAGCTTTATAGGTTGTATCCAGTGAATATTCATCAAGTTCTACCTATAACCGGATATGTGGTCCGGTGTCAAGTCAAGTTACTGACGTCAAACATGGGACTGATGGCCCACCGATCAGACATTGATGGCCTCCATCAATATTTATTCCTGGAATACCCCTTTTATCATACACTGAAATAAAATAATCATGTATTTATACCCCGAATGGATTTCTGTTGAGTCTACAGTAGTGAAGGTCTTAAAGGGTTTGTCCCAAATATTTAAAGGGGTTGTCTGGTGTTAACAAGTTAGGACCATCCACAGGATAGGGCCTAACTTGCTAATTGGTGGGGGTCTCAGTGATGGGACCCAAAGTATAAGGAGAATGGGGGTCTGCTGCACTGGAGTTCACTGAAGCAGCCAGTCGTGAATTATCCAGCTGCTCCGTTCATCTCTATGGCACTCAGCTATCTCCATCACCACCATAAAGATGAACGAAACAGCCTGCGCATCTGCTGTGGTCAGCTGTGGTGAAACAGGGATGCAATGGACCCTTGTTTTTCTGATCCGTGGGGGTCCCGTATCCAAAGCATATTAGGTAACTAGCTAATCTGTGAGGGTCCAACAGCTGGACCATCAGGGGCCCTGCCACCCCATTTAATTGTATGGAAATAGTTGATCTAAGGACTTAGTGTGCAATAAACAATCTATTAAATGCAATATATTAATAAAATAATAATTAAATTAACCATCTGGCATCTGCTAGGACAACCAGACATATGTAATGTGTATATCTAACTCACTTTATGTATAGGTGAACCTCCAGTCTTTAGGTCTAGAATCATATTTCATAATGCAGTAAACCACAAAGCCAAAAGAGAGCGATGAAAAATCACAGCCGGCTCCAGTGTCCTGGGCTTCTTTCCTTCATGTCAGCACTTCTAGACTATCGGCTCTTCTTTATCGTTTCACGTGACTGCAGTTAGTAGATATCAGAGTGCGATAACTGCTCGGGAATAGCCATGAGACCTGGTGATGCTTAGTGCTATAAATGAGCAGAGGCCGGCCGGGCCAAGTAATTTATTACAAGCCTTCATAATGCGGAGGAGAACCTCTGGTAAAGCGGCCATGAAAGCAATCAGACCATGTGGCGTTCCCGTGATTAGAAAGCTGCAGGAATTGCCTTTAGCAGAGCAACAACTGGCTCCAGATCATCAGTTCATAATCACCCTGGGACCTGGCATGTAAGATTAATCCCTGGGTATGGCTAATTGATTATTCAGCTAAGTGGCCATAATTTTCTTCAGCTCGAGAAATGTTCAAGCAACAATGGAGAATTCATGGCTCAAGTTATTCCTCGAAAACATCAAAATAGATGCAATTTTTTGCACATATACTCCTTGTATGGTATCTGGATTTATGTGTGTAGATTCCATTGAGAAGGAGTCTTACTGGAAACCACTTTTTGCTCAAGTCCTCAGGGTTCAGTATTAGTGTTGAGCAAACCTGTTGAAGTTCGGGTTTAACAGGTTTTTACAAAAGTTTGGTTGGGTCCCCAAACTTGACATGAACCGTAATAATTTAATGGGCCTGAACTTTGTGACTAGAGATGAGCGAGCACTAAAATGCTTGAGTGCTCGTTACTCGGATCGAGCTTTTCCAGATGCTCGAGTGCTCGTATCGAATAACGAACCCCATTGAAGTCAATGGGAGACTCGAGCATTTTTCACTGAAAGAACACATTGAAAGAAGAACACTGAAGAACACATTGCAGATGTTTTCACTGAAAGAACGCTCGGCGCTCGTGTCTTCGGATAAGTTAGCAGATGTATGGAACATCTGCAACGTGTTCTTCACTCTGTTCTTCACTTAAATGATCCTGTGTTCACTGTTTTTATTGTATTCTTCACTGTTCTTCACTGTGTTTCGCTAAGTAAATGCTCGATCTCTAGCCTTTGAGATACTCGTCCGAGCAATGAGCCGTTTCGAGTACGCTATTACTCGAACAAGCATCAAGCTCGGAAGAGTATACTCGTTCATCTCTATTTGTGACCCAAAGATAGCTGTGAAATAAGGTTCATACGTGGGATAGGGCTACAAAAAGGGGGTATTAACAAGGCAACTGCCCTGCAAAAAAATGAGGCAAGGACAGCACCTAAGATTATAACAAAACGGCATATCATGGGTTAATGATAAAGGACAATGTACTTGCTTAATATTCCAGGGATTTAGAGCAGACTCAGTTGACCCCCTTTTGCCTTCAGAACTGCCTCAATTCTTCGTGGCATAGATACAACAAGGTGCTGGAAGCATTCCTCAGAGATTTTGGTCCATATTGACATGATGGCATCACACAGTTGCCGCAGATTTGTCGGCTGCACATCCATGATGCAAATCTCCCGTTCCACCACATCCCAAAGATGCTCTATTGGATTGAGATCTGGTGACTGTGGAGGCCATTTGAGTACAGTGAACTCATTGTCATGTTCAAGAAACCAGTCTGAGATGATTCCAGCTTTATGACATGGCGCATTATCCTGCTGAAAGTAGCCATCGGATGTTACAGGGTACATTGTGCTCATAAAGGGATGGACATGGTCAGCAACAATACTCAGGTAGGCTGTGGCGTTGTACCAAGGGGCCCAAAGAGTGCCAAGAAAATATTCCCCACACCATGACACCACCACCACCAGCCTGAACCGTTGATACAAGGCAGGATGGATCCATGCTTTCATGTTGTTGACGCCAAATTCTGACCCTACCATCCGAATGTCGCAGCAGAAATCGAGACTCATCAGACCAGGCAACGTTTTTCCAATCTTCTACTGTCCAATTTCGATGAGCTTGTGCAAATTGTAGCCTCAGTTTCCTGTTCTTAGCTGAAAGGAGTGGCACCCGGTGTGGTCTTCTGCTGCTGTAGCCCATCTGCCTCAAAGTTCGACGTACTGTGCGTTCAGAGATGCTCTTCTGCCTACCTTGGTTGTAACGGGTGGCGATTTGAGTCACTGTTGCCTTTCTATCAGCTCGAACCAGTCTGCCCATTCTCCTCTGACCTCTGGCATCAACAAGGCATTTCCGCCCACAGAACTGCCGCTCACTGTATGTTTTTTCTTTTTTGGACCATTCTCTGGAAACCCTAGAGATGGTTGTGCGTGAAAATCCCAGTAGATCAGCAGTTTCTGAAATACTCAGACCAGCCCTTCTGGCACCAACAACCATGCCACGTTCAAAGGCCTCAAATCACCTTTCTTCCCCATACTGATGCTCGGTTTGAACTTCAGGAGATTGTCTTGACCATGTCTACATGCCTAAATGCACTGAGTTGCCGCCATGTGATTGGCTGATTAGAAATTAAGTGTTAACGAGCAGTCTCTGTCTGACTTTCCCTTTCTTGTACTACAGCCTTTACTTACTTATTTCCCAACCTAAATGCAACTGGGCCATGATGTGACCCTGCTCTGTCTACAGCTGGATCACCTGTCCTCCTTGGACAATCACTGTCATGCCCCATACTGACCATGGCTGTTGTTTCTAGAGGCTAAAACTTGGTGGACTGGCTGAACAGCATGTCCATCATCCAGCTTTTCTGGCTGAGCCAAATGCCAAGCCCAAACACAGACATCTGGCTGACATCGGTGTTCAGGTTAGGAGACCTAAACCCATGATGTTTGGCACGGACTGTATGGTTTGGGTTCACTCATTCAGCTTTGCTATGTATTATGTAGTTACCCATAGTCCAGAACAGCACTATTTTGGACTACCTGAAATACCCATGAAAAGATAAAACTTTCCTGCCCTAACCAGTAAGAATCACAGTTGGTGGTTGGTGGCTGCTATTATGGGCATTGCTGCGGTGATGGGGGCATTGTGGATGTGTTGAGTGCCAGTTTGTGGTTATCATGGTGGGTATGTTATATTAATAATGCCTGGGTGTCAGTCTTTGCATGGGCATTGGTTTTATATAAATCTGTCAAAGGGTGGAACAGACTTCTTTGTTCAGTCTTGTACACGGACTTGTGTCTAATGTCGTTGCTAGTGAATATGACTAAAGACAGCTGAATGTTGCGCTTCAAGGACTGGTTACGCGGGGGCGGGGCTAAAAGGATCACCAAGAACCTTAGCAAGCCCTTACGGATATCCAATACAAAACAGTTGGGGCACATCGCTGATTTTGTACCGGGCCCATCATTTCTGTACAGCATGTGGTGGTATTATATCGGCATATACAATGTGGCACTATTATTTATGTCTACAGTAAGTGGTGTACTAAGTAGAGATGAGCGAGTATACTCGTCCGAGTATACTGCTCGGTTGAGTATTAGCATACTCGGACCGGCTCGTTACTCGAGGTTGGCTATTTATTAAGTTACCGGTGGTCCGCGCCAATTAGTGGTGGTGCGCTGGCCCTTCAAAAACTTGCTAGCAGAGCCAGTGTGGACATGCTTGCACTAGGAGGCGTGGACACGCGCGCCGCCGGACCGTGGGATCGTGGGAAGGTAAATGTGGACTTGAAGGACAACACAGGGGAGCAGGGGTGCATCTGGGCCCCGAGGGACAGTGAGTGGGGCACCCGGGACAGTGAGTTATGTGTATAAATGTGTGGCAGGAACATTGTCAAATTATTTTTCGTGATAGGAGAGGATTTCCTGTCCTCACCCTCTGGAAAGTTGTTAAGTCGGTACAGTCCCCAAAATTATACAAAGAACTTATGTCTGTGATGGGCGACACAAGTCTAGACTGAAGTTAGAAGTGTTGTTCACGGAGGAGATCCATCCCAACCCACCAATCTGATCGAGGAAATGAATCCTCCTACAAAAACACCTTTCCTAAAAATATATTTTTTTTCTCAAAAACCACCCATAACAATTCCAAGTCAGCTAATTCTTCTACTAGTTAGGCCGTAGTTGCAGGAAGTGGGTATAATATCCCAATTGTAAATTGATTAACTTCAAAGTTTCTTTTACCACAAGCTGTTACCTACTCATAGGTTGTAGACGTTGCAGATTCAGCGTTGTGGGAGTGTGGGAGATTCTTAAAGTGCCCTGTTCACCTGTGAAATGATTGCGTCCTTCTAACCTAGAGGGAATCTTCTAAAATGAACCACAATAAATAAAAAAAAATGGACATCTCGCTTTAATTTTGGTTCAAAAAAGAACAAAAATCAATCATTTTTTGTTGTTTAAAGGAACAAATACACTGATGTTATACTCACCGAGGTGTAAAAATAGATTCTTTGGCTTTTTGCCTTTTGAACTAATCTCCTCTGTAAGGCAGAAGCAGAAACCCTACCCCTGCTACGTCTACAATGTGAAACCACGTTTGTACTACCTATGGGCTAAAGAATCATTTTTAGTTGTTAGGATACTGTTGGTCAGCTAATAGCAAGGAAGGGAAGAAAAACCCCCCCCCACACCCAATCCTGGTTGGTTATTTGCAAATTTGGCACAGGGAGGATTCCAGCTTTGAGCCAACTGCCGGACATGCTGGTGGGAGGCCCCCTTATAATAAAGTGGGTGGGGGCCCTGGGGCGCTGCACCTGGAGCCCTTCCCCCATATTGGCCCTGGGGGGGACAATGTACATTGATAAGATCTAAAGCCCAAAATAGCAGTAAGTATTATTTTAGTGACAATAACTGTTAACTGAGGAGTGGCAGAAGCTGTTTATGAGCCGATTTTCACAATATTTAAAAATTTTCTGTACATAACATTTTTGAGAGCCATACCAATGAGCACTTTGGGGTTATAGAATTAATGGGGCTGTCCATTCGTCAAACAACTACGGCTATCCACAGGATAGGGGATAAACTTGCTGATCTGGGGGGTCTTGCTGTTTTAAAGTTGATCCCTGTTGTCACACAAGAAGAAACAGAGCAGGGACTGAGTTCTTCTCTTCTATTGCATCGCTATATTGCTGATGGGGATAATCCAAGCTCTGTATTTGGCTTCTCACCATCAGTTTCTATAGACAGTGAACGATTGCCAATCCATTCCTTGGGGGTCTTGCAACGGGGGTTTCAACAGGACCCCTATGGTATAATACATGGGGGGTCCCATCAGGTTATTAGTCTACATTTGTAGGATGAGGAATTTACAATAGTTATAGCAGGTGATACAAGAGGGGTGAATGAGTTTGAGATCTTCATAGCCTGAGGATGCGTTTTTGTCAAAAGTGATTGGCCTACACTAAGAAGAAATCGTTATGGGTAGTGCTGGGCTGGATGGAGAGAAAGAGCTAGAGAACTACCCAATCAGACTTGTAATTACTGTACTTCCCGTTTTTGACTCTATTCTGTATGTTTATAAAGCCTGTATGGATATTGCAACTACCTACAGGTAAGTAGTAGTCACTTTTGTGATGTTATTATGGGAAGTGTCGGTAGCATACAATTATTACTGGACTTAAAATGTGTTGGATGAGCTTGAGATCCTACATAGGGATTCTTTTGGGAACTGGTGTTCTTCAAAGTGATTGGCCCTTAGGACAGTGAATGGTAGAACCTATGGCACTGTGCAAGGAGGTGGCCTCGGAGCCCTTTCTGTGGCACTCAGGCCATCACCAGAGATACGCCAGGTATTTCCTGCAGTCCAGACAGCCCAGGACTTGCTGTGCACAGAGCTATTTTAAAGTGCAGCTGTAACGTGTGACTTATTTCCTGCTTTATGGTGTCCTCAGGTGCTGGTTATGCAATGAAAACTGTGACAGAGAGGCGAGTAAGAGAGAATTCACAATTCAAATTTCTGGTGGCACTTTTGCGATAAATAAGCGGGGTCTTTGCGTAGTGTTGGCACTCGATCCTAAAAGGTTTGCCATCACTGCCAGGATTGCTAACAATTAGCTGTGCGGACACAGGAGAAATGGTCATACAGAATGGGCTGGATGGAGAAAAAGGGGCTAGATATAGAAAACTGTTGAATCTATTGTCAATTATTTAGTCCCTTTGTGAATGTTATTGTTGGGGAGTTTGGGTAGCACACATTAGCAGTAAGCCCTGACCCTAAAATGTTGACCCTCACCCCATATCAGAACCATAACATCAGGACTTACTGCTGGATGGGAGGCTCATTTACTAAGGGCTCCGCGGACGATTTCATCGGGTTCTCCCGCCTTTTCCGTTTGCAGCGAATTCTGGGGGATGTGGTGCACGCGATAGGATTTTGCCGGCTTCACGTGACAGAAATCGGGGCGGGTTGTGGCCGGTTGAAAAAATCCACGGATTTGAAAAAAGCATGAATTAAAAAACAAAGTGTTGGTCGCCATAATCAATGATGCCCCAAAAGGTTCTAAGCAACCGATGTGTGAAATCAAAACTGGGGACTCCGTTATCCATTCTGACAAGGGAGGAATGTCCACAGCGATGTCAGTAATGATTAAATGTTTGTAGGATTTTTGGTCTTATAAGAAATGGAAAATCATAAAGGGAGTATATTATTTTTATAAAGCAGAAAGAGAAAGAAAAAAGGAATAATGCAGAATATAATTCATCTCCATCTGGGCAATATTGCCATGACTTTGATGTATGTTGAAAATCACTTGAAGAATTTGAAGTTTTGATATTTGTAATAATACTGGGAATCAATCTGAATCATTAAAATAATTAAATGCGTGTCATGTGTGGTCCCTTTAATCTATACACAGTAAAATCGTGAATTTCTATATCTGCTTTTTGAAAAAAAATTTACATTTTTAACCATCAGATATAAAGTTACTTTTGTCACTCAATCAGATCCCATAAAAGCAGAGGATGAGAGGGAAAATGGGATCAAATACAAAGCCAAAAGTACTTGAGTTAAAAATTCCCTCAGATAAATTACCCCATAATGCTTTCCATATTGTTGAAGGGGCCCCTCAACATGCAGCTCAATCAAAGTGTCACGATGGCCTATTCCGGACTTATAAGGGGACAAAAGCATCAGATCAAAGATATGGAGCAACAGAGGTTCGTCACGTTGGAGGACCAGGTTAGGTTCATTTGGATGTGAACGAGTGTGGTACCCGAACAGGAGAACGCAGGCTGAGACAATTTGATATTATGGGTGAAGTTCTCCCCCTAGTGGAAAACACCGTGTGTTTGTTGACCTAATAGGGATGTTATTGTTCCACATTCATAAGCATATTACAATCAAGCCCCCCCTTCTTCACTAGCAGCATTGCCACCTTATAACTCGGACTATTCCAGCAGCCTTGTTGAAAATAATGTTCAAGAATGTCCGAGGAACATCTCAAAGATCTAAAGTCTCTGTAGGTTGAGTGGGGGGGAAAACCTGCCAATATGGTTGCTGGAGGACTTCAAAGTTTTATCTGTGTTTATGTCTAAGGTTAAGGTCAAGATACCACAGGACTCCTGATTTATGAGGAGCTGTACACAAACCGAACTTCTGGCTGAAGTATAGTCAGGCATTCCCAAATCCACAGAGGAAGGGGAAAACATGTGGTGGTGGAGCACTATTATCCTGTTCCTCTCCTATTCCTTATCTGCTTCTGACCTCGTCTCTCCTTTTGCTGATTCGTCTTTCTGCCCTTTCCCGTCTCTCTCTTCTTTCCCTTAAATTATTACGGTGCCTTGGACCGGATTCTTGGCCTTCCCACGTTTTCAGGGTGTGCACGGCTTGACAGATTATTTTTTAAAAATGGGGATTGTTGTCAGCACCTTGATTGGATTTTGGTGCAGCTCAGCTGAGACAAACATGGGGGAAGGGGGGTTTGCGTCGGATGGATCCAACTGATTCAGACTGAGCGGGAGTGTTTATTTAACTTTCAAATTTGGTCAAAGATCAAGCGTTACATGCACCAGGAAGACGCAGGTGAACTCCAATCGACAAGGAGCGGGGAGGAACGGGGGAAAGCGACCCATGCAGGATATCGGGCGCAGGATCTAGTGAATCGCAGCAGAATGCATTATCGTCGTGACAATGCAATTTCGGGGCACTCCAGAGAGGTAAGTTAATCTGCCCCAAGTGGTTTTTTGGCTATCGGGAATTCTCAATTTTGAGGTTCTGGTTCCAGCTTCATCACTGGATACATATTGTTGAAGGTTTCTGGTACAAAGTCTACTCTGTGCTCAATGAACACCCATCGCAAAATGGAACCTAAACTTGATCACATTCATGGAGACAACCCAACAGTTTTTTAAATTACAAATCCTCGCAACAAACATCGATTTCTTGCATCATGTCTACTTGATTTGACTGTCAGTCTGAAGAGTTTTTAGCGTAAAACCATTTAGCTCAAAACCAAAGTGAGAATCTTTCATATCAGTGGCGAGAGCTCCCAGCCTACTACAGATCTAAACAAATAAGTTACAGTGTAGGCACAAGAGTTCAGATCCTCTAAGGAAGAATTTATTAATAAATAATCACATTAGCCGCTAAACCCAGACGTAAACTCCTAACCTCTCTGTATATCTCGCATGTCATGTTCTCTGATAACAGCACCGGTATTTCACTAAAGAAGTTAACTTATCTTTACAGGGTCCCCAACAGATTGCGCTATGCAAAATTAGAAATATAGAAAGGGAACGGGGGAGAAGGGCATAAAGATGGTATTTACTTTGTATGCAGAATGCATTAGCTAAACGGGGGGACGTACTTAAGGCAGGAATCACAATGCTCATAACTTATGTATAGAGAATAGTGGGGATGTTTAATATAGGCAAGATATTATATTCAAAGGGTAGTAGCTTTATAGGTTGAATCCAGTGAATATTCATCAAGTTCTACTATAACCGGATATTTGGTACGGTGTCAGTCAAGGTACTGACGTTAAAACAGGGACTGATGGCCACCGAGCAGACATTGATGGCCATCCATCAATATTTATTCCTGGAATAATGTACCCTTTTATGCATACACTGAAATAAAATAATACGTTGTATTTATACCCTGAATGGATTTCTGTTGGTCTTAAGTAGTGCAAGTGTCTTAAAGGGTTGGTCCCAAATATTTAAAGAGGTGTCTGGTTGTTAACAAGTTAGGACCTCCACAGGATAGGGCTAGCTTTGCTAATTGTGGAAGGTTCCAGTGATGGGACCCAAAGTATTAGGAGAATGGGGGTTCTGCTGCACACTGGAGTTCACTGAAGCAAGCCAGTCGTGAATTCTCACGCTGCTCCGTTCATCTCATGGCAATCAGCTATTCTCCATCACCACCATAAAGATGAACGAAACAGCCTGCGCATCTGCTGTGGTAAGCTGTTGGGTGAAACAGGGATGCAAGTGGACCCTGTTTTTCGGATCCGTAGGGGGTCCCGTTATCCAAAGTCATATTAGGTAACTGCTAATATGTGAGGGTACCAACAGCTGGACATCAGTTGGGCCCTGCCACCCCCTGTACATGTATGGAAATAGTTGATCTAAGACTAGTGTCTGCAATACCAAGCTATTAAATCTTATTAATAAAATAATAATTAAATTAACCATCTGGATTGCTAGGGACAACCAGAACATATGTAATTGTAATCGAACTCCCTTGATGTATAGGTGAACCTTCCAGTCTTTAGGTTAGATCATATTTCATAATGCAGGGTAAAACCACACAAAGCAAAAGAGAGCCCGATGAAAATGTGAAAAATCACAGCCGGCTCCGTTGTCCTGGGGCTTCTTTCCTTCATGTCAGCACTTCTAGACTATCGGCTTCTTTATCGTTTCATTCAGTGACTTGCAGTAGTAGAATCAGAGTGCGATAACTGTCGGGTAGCCATGAGAAAACCCCCCTGGTGTGATGCTTTTAGTGTATAAATGAGCGATAGTGCCGGCCGGGCCAAGTAATTTATTATTTTCCAATGCCCTCATAAATGCGGAGGAGCGGAACCTCTGGTTAAAGCGGCCATGAAAGCAATCAGGACCATGTGGCGGTCCCGTGATTAGAAAGCTGCAGGAAGGCCTTAGCAGGCAGCAACAACTGCCTCCAGATCCATAATCATTCATAATCCCCTGGGGAGCTCTTTGCGCATGTAAGATTACCCTGGGTTTTTATATGGCTATAATTGATTATTCAGCTAACTTCCGTGGCCATCAACTTACTTTGTTTCATGATCACGAGAAGAAATGTTAAGCAACAACTGTTTCCTCTGCAGAAGTTTTATGGCCCCACCAAACCGTTCCCCCTATTCCAAGCGCCAAAACCATCACAAACCACCCCCATAGCTGCAATTTTATGCACATATTACTCCTTGTATTGTATCCGGATTTTTTTTATGTTTCCGTGTAGGGCAATGAGCAAGGTTTTCTTAGTCCCTCCCACTGCGAAACCCACCTAGGTTTTGCTACATTTTCACGTTGTTCCTAAGGGTCACTACCGTATTGCGTGTAGCCACTATTCCTGTGTCGACGTCGCGCTCTGTTGGTCCACTACCACAGGTTCTTACAAAAGTTTAGGTTTCGGTTGTCCCCAATTTACCTTGACATGTGACAACTGGTGTTCCAATAATCTTCAACTGGCCTCTGAATTTCTTTGTGCCACATATAGTGTTCCCCCATGATCGCAGCAACTTACCCTTGCCTTGCACGTGCTCCGTTACTCGCTCCGCATCGAGCTTTTCCAGTTGCCTTCTAGACTCGTGCTCGTATAGTAAGAAAGAAACCACATTTTGAAGTCAACTGGGAATACTTAGCATTTTTCACTTGAAAGAACACATTGAACAGACGAACACTGAAGAACACATGTGCAGATGTTGCAGATGTTTTCATGAGAAGAACACATTGAAAGAACACTGAAGAACACATGGCAGATGTTTACGCTACATCTGTCGCACACTTATCCGAAGACAAGATGCCGCTAACACGTGTCTTGAACATAGTCTACGTTGTTTACTAAGATACGAATTGTATGTGTGTTTAGAAACATTGTTACGATGCTTAGTGCGAAACACTGCAATTTTGTTGTTATCATAACATATTGTCTCTAACAACTATTGTGTGCCCAAGACACGTTTCGGATATTTTGTCGTGTCTTGTGTCATATCAGTTAGCCCGACTGTACTTGGATATCCATCTGCGACAAGTGCCTTTCTTACACTCTTGCTCTCACTTAAACTGCATCTTCTGTGTTCACTGTTTTTATTGTTATTAGTCACTGTTCGTCACTGTGTTTCGCTCACCAGTAACTTAGACTTGTATCTCTCGTAGCTTTGATCGAACACTCTTTGTTACTCCTCCCTCCTCCGAGCAGAGCCCCTGTTAGAGTACGCTATATTTTTTTTTTTTTTTCATTACCAAACGACGCATCAAGCTCGGAAGAGTATACTCGTTCTCTCTTATTCCCGTGACCCTTACCAGATTCAGCCTCATCGTAAATAACGTTGCGTCTCATACCGTGGGATTTTAGGGCTTTTTCTTTTACCTTTTAACAATACCCGTGTAGTGAACATTAGGACTTATCAGCCCCCGTGCTCAGCAATTGATGAATATTGCACCGGCCCTCAATTTGGACAAGAAATAATGATTTTTCTATTATAACCAAAACAGCGTACTTATCAGGTCGTCTAATGCACCCTAAGGACATGTACTGTTGCTTTTAAAATTCCAGGTGATTAGAGCAAGACTAAGTTTTTGACCCCCTCCTTTTGCTTGCGCCATTCAGAAATGCCTCAATGTTCCTTCGTTGCATATGATTACACACAACCGGTCGATGGAAGCATTCCTCACGCACTTGATTTTGCATGTCGTCATATTAATGATTTTTGGAACCCACCACAGCAGCATTTTGCCGTCTATCTCGACGTTGTCGGCCTTGCCACATCACATTTTACGCATCTTCAAGTGTTCCAACCACATCCAAAGATGCTCGAGTATTGCGCATTGAGATCATTCTTCCGCACGACTGAGCCGAGGCCACTTCCGCTTTAGTACACAGTGAACTATTATTTTCTCGTCAATGTTGTTCAACCGGAACGAAACACCCCGTTGAGATGATCACGCTATTATTGACCTCATGGTCGCATATTATCATGTCTAACGTACGTGTAGACTCATCACGGATTGTGTTTCAATTTCCAGCGGGTCACATTGTGTTGCCTTCTTTCTATTTTTTAAATAAATCCGGGTATTGGATCATGGTCACCCTAAGCTAACACTTACTTATACGTAGGCGCCCCTCCCCCCCTCCCCGGCCGTCGGCATCCCCCCCCCTCTCTCTTTTCTCTTCCCCTTGTGTACCACCCAATCTGGGGCCAAGTTCGCAGTTGCCTAATGACACAATCATTCTACCCACACCACTGACACCATCTTCAATACCACACACTTACGGTTATTCCTGAACGTTGTATAGCCTAAGGCATGTGTATGGATACCAGCCTTCATTCTGGTTGTTTGACGCCAAAATTTCTTCGCACCCTACATATCCCCGTAACTGTCGCAGCAGAAACTTTCTCAGACAGAAATTTGAGCTTTCCTCTATCTTATCAGACCCTTTTCCGGCAAAGTCTTTGTCCCAATATCCCCTCAACTTTTGTACATTACTTTCTTCCGCCATGAGCTTAGCGGTTCAAACTGTGCTTCTAGACATCAGTTACTTGTCCTTGCGAAGGAGTGGCACCGGTGGGTTTCTGCGGTGTAGCCATCTGCCTCTCAAAGTTTCGACGTACGTTGTGTTCAGATCTGATGCTCTTCTCTGACGTACCCTGTGTATTTGTGTAAACTGGTTGGACGTATTTGCGCCCTCACTGTCTGCAATCCCTTTAAATCAGCTTGAACTCTTAGTCGACACCATTCTCCTCTTTACACCTCTTGGCATGTCCAACACCAGGCATTTCTGTTTATGCACAACAGCCACACAATGCAGCTCACATGTTCGTTTTTTCTTTCTTTGGATCCATTCACTCTGGAATCTACACTACGAGAGGGTCGTTTGCAGTGTATATATCCAGTTTTTTTATAGTTAGATTAGCTTAGTTCGAAATAACCTGTCATGACCAGCCCTTTCTGGCTTCTCCCCATCCAATCACACATGCACCACTCGTTCAAAGCGCCTCAAATCAAATATCTTCACACCAATACGATGCTCGCGTGTCCCTTTGAACTTCAGGAGATTGTCTTGTACCATGTCTCCATGCCTAAATGCACTGAGTTGCCGCCAGTGATTTCGGTGATATACGCAAATTGTAAGTTGTTTTTTATGAGCAGTCTCTGTCGGATCTTTTCCTGCTCTTCCCTTTTTTTCCTGCACTCCCTACATTCCATCTTTTATTATCATTCTTTGTCTAGTTTTAACAACCATTCCCATATAACACGTCCAACTTGTGGCCACCCCCCCATGCACCCTTTGACCAACCTTGCTCTGTATATCAGCCTGGCTATTACTAACCCTGTACCCTCCATTGGACCCAATCTACTCTGTCATTCGCACCCATTAGATGTGACCCATGGCTGGCCGATTCTAGACTTTGGCATTCTAACTTGCGTGGGACTGCCCTTGACTACAGCCACTGTCCATCATGCACCATGCGTCCTTTTTGTCTGGCTGGTTCAGCCAAATGCAATTTAGCCATAATCAGATGTTACAATCTCTGCGCGGACCCTTTCATCACGGTGTTCAGTTATGGAGACCTAAATTTACATGATGTTGGCACGCGACGTCTACTTGGTTGGCCTCGTAGCCTAATTATCAGTCAGCTTCTACCTTGCCCTAATTATGTGTGTTACCTTTACACGTCCCAGACAGCCCCACTATTTTGGATCTACTCTCGAAATAACCCCCATGGAAAAGATTTTAATAATTCCTTTCCTCGCCCTCCAATCCAGGTATAGAATCTTATATATAGTGCCTGGTTTGGTGCGTTCTAGCTTTATGGGCATTGGCTCCGGTCGCATGCGGTCTCTGCATTTTGGATTTTTTTCCCTTTCTTTTCCTGGTGTTCGTTCTTTTTTCGTGTCCAAGCTTTCGTGCCGTTCTATCAGAGCTTGTGGGTTATGCTTACATTAATAATGATTTTCGGGTGTCAGTCTTTGCAGGGCATGCGTTTTAATAAATATGTCAAAGGGTGGACAGACTGTATATGATTTATTTCGTGTCTGGTACAGATTTATGTTTATGTATCTTTATTTGGTTACTATTGGGTTCTCTAACCCAACTTGGGTCAGGAATCAGAATCTTGACGGCACCAGCACTTACCTTTTTGTCATGTTGTGAGGATCCCTGCATGCTCTTTTCAAAGTAATGGCCAGGTTAGTGTCTCATAAAATTAATGAACCATTCCAACGAAAAACAACCTTTCGGACTTCTCCCGTCGGTGCCGCAAACTTTTTTTTACTTTGTAGCGGGTTTTTCACTTGTTTTATCAAACAGTTGTGTCGGATGATTGCATGAACAACACAACATCTTTTATTTATTCCGTTGCTCCCTACTGTCGGTTCTTCTTATGCCGCCACCCTTTTCATGCGTCGGCCCCAGTCACCACATGTTAGTAGTTCCTTCCTATATAGACTCCCCAAGCCTCCCACGTACCGCCTCTCTATCACCGGCCTAGCGAGAGACCATTGAACCCTTTTCTCCCTGAACAATTCCATACAAGAGATGAATCCCTCCAAAATATCATTTTTGTAACCAAGAATACATTTTTCTAGCTTTTCTCACCAACAAAATTCTTTTCTTCAAGCACCGTAATCGGCACTGACTAAGCAACACATCTAAATCCCAGCTTCAAAGGCCTGATGATTTTAATTCCGGCTACAAATATTTAATCCGTGATCCACCACATTCACCTCGCCATAGATGTTTCAATGACTGGTTATATCAAATAAAAAAGATAAAACTAAAAGACTTATGATTTCTGTATCCAAACCGGTACAGGTTTTGTTGTATAATACCTCTAAGGTTTTATTATTTAGTCCTGGATCAGCTGCCTTTTCTTTTTCCTTCCCTTTTTTTTGCGCTTTTTTTTTATCAGCTGTATGGTCCCGGTGCTTTAATACCCTCACGTAGGTTTTGCTGTCTCCGAATCCATAATCTATATGTAGACTGGTCCATTTAGAATTTATATGTTCGACTATCGTTTGCTCTCGTCTATGGTCAACAGTTTACACCCTGGTCACACATAGCTGACGCTCACTAGCTCGTTAGTGTTGATAGGAAAGTTACTGTCTATTCAGCCATATTTATGCAAAAATGCTTCTCTATGTATGCTTAATTAGCACCCTTTTTTTTATATAATGGTCTTATTTTTTTTTTTTCCTTGGTCTTCTGGCCCACCATATCACGCAGCCCGGGAAATGAAGCCCACTGCTTTCTCCCACCATTGTGCGTACTACATCAATATGAGAAGGAGAGTCCGATCCACGTTGGCTCCTTAATGTATCAACATGGAGTTATGGTCTTGGAATAAGCAGTAATGGAATATGGTCATTGGAATATGTGTTCATCATTGTGTTAATTCCCATAAGGCCTCTGCCCAACTGTGAGCAAATAGGGGCCACAAACAGGGGAATGTATGTGGCGGACCGGATTAGTGGCTGGGACATGTGGCGGTGTGTAATGTGCTTGCTCACCATCTGATCTCTCATACGGAGCTTGTTTCGAGAGAGAGTGGTGAGGAGACTGATGGCCCTCTAATTCACCGTGGCTGTCTACTAGATAAGTCAACGGGCAGCTGAATGGTTGTGTGCTGAGACCTTTAAAGTTTCAGTACCAAAACGATACATACATTTGTTACGAGCTACTGAGCTTGGGATGCAACGTATAACATGGGCCCCTTCTGTTGTGCTAAATACCCACAAATAAGCCCACACCAAATACTGCCATCTCAACGTGCTGTTGAACTCATACTAGCTGGGATAGACCTGTTCAATGGTGGGAGGTATGCAGTGTGGGTAGAGGTTGGTTGAGTTAGTGATGCCCAGCCCTGAGGGGTGTGAGCTAAGTCAACTTGGTTTTGTTAGGTGAAACCAAAGGTAATACTGGAATCCTCCTTTGATTCTGATGTTTCAGAGTTATAGGGAGCACCACTATATAATAGAGGGTGCCGAACTGCGGCATACTTCAATGGGGTTTTCCACTATTTCCCAAAATGCGCCACATTTAAAGTAGGGTTTTGGCACTCGACTCGGATCTATGCCACTGAGCGCATGCGACACATATCGGGTGCGTTAGCCAGACGGGGACACAACCGATGATCGGAATATGGTGAGTGATGTTCATTCAACTGTTGTCGCAAGACATGCAATATCCATACACCGGGAAGAACGATAGAAAGAAAAGTGAACACGTGGGGACCTCAGCGGGAGAGGAGGAAGTCACACAGCAGAAAAATGGGAGACACAAACTGTAAAGAATTGACCAGATTTCATACTCATAGGAGAAAGGCACCTCAGGGATCACGAAAGGACTGGTAAGTAAACTGTCTGCCCCCACAGAGAGTCAGTTTGTACCAATAGGAAGTAGTCAGATGTTTCTGGATGAGAAAGGAATCTTTGTTGTCGACTGAACAGAACCTTTGTGACCATATACAAGTCTCAGGGCTTGTGCTGCTACAGTAAATGACATTAAAGAGGTGTGTCTCAGGAAGAATAATTCGCTACTTGAGAATCCCTGGAGAGCACGTTTGGGGAGCCTTGTCCTCATACTGAGTGAGTCAGCAGTGCAATTCTCCATTCTCGCAGAGTGGCCACACTACATCAAAAGTCAGAAGTAGATCTTCCTGCATTACAAAAAAAAAAAATCATGGTGACCCTCCCATGTTATGACCCCTTTCGTGTTTTGTTCCAGGATTAACCCGCTCTGTCATGATTTTAAAAAACATCCACTCTTAATACGTTATAAAAACAGTTAATTGCCCTCTGCTACGTGGCTCCTCTGCATCTTCCTATGAAGAAGAAGGCGATTCCTCTGGCAATGGCAGATTATTATTCACCGACTTCCCAGAGGAAGTTATTCCTCGAAGTTATTACAATAGAAAGATGATAATGGCGAGGCCTCATACACCGCATCACAGGAACATGAAATATACGCTACACAACAAAGACCAAACATAGACAACCGAGCCGGGTGGTTTTAATTAACATCATCCAAACAAAAACCACAATTGGAGTAATTGATGGAAATTCCTGACATGACCCAACCCCCCTTCTTTTTTTTTTACATTGGATAATTTCTACAATGCATATTTGCATATTTTATGAATGCCACGAGGTTAGCGGCTCAGTTATTGCCACATACAAGGCGTGAGAGCGTCTCTTTGTGCAGGAGGAAGTATAACATTCCCTGACATTACAAAGCAATAGAACCATGTTCCCCGTGTTAATTTTCATACTCGCAGATACGATGAATTCTTGTACAGTTCTCTGGCAGAGTCACTGTATTTTTTTGTTCAGTCTTGTACACGGACTTGTGTCTAATGTCGTTGCTAAGAATATGACTAAGACAGCTGAATGTTGCGCTCAAGGATGGTAGCGGGGTCGGGGCTACAAGGATCACCAAGAACCTTAGCAAGCCCTTAGGATCATCAATACAAAACAGTTGGGGGCACATCACTGATTGTGTACGGGCCATCATTTCTTGTACAGCATTGTGGTGGTATTATATCGGCATATACAATGTGGCACTATTATTTAGTAATGTACAGTGAGTGTACTAAGTAGAGATGAGCGAGTATACTGTCAGAGTGTTACTGCTCGGTTGAGTATTTGAGTATTATTAGCATACTCGGACCGGCTCGTTAATCGGACGAGGAAGAGTATCTACGCAGGCTGAGACGAGCAGTAAATTAATAAAATAACATTGAATAAAAGTATTTTATTGTAAAAAAAAATATTACACAGGTTGCAGATGTTTTACTTGTAAGAAACATTGACAATTAACACTATTCGTCACTTTCCAGGTGTTCGCGCGTGTTCCCGCTAGGTTTGGAGATGTTCGGAACATCTGGAATGTGAAGAATAGTGTTCACTTCAATGTGTTCTGCACTTAAATTGCTCCTGTGTCACTGTTTTAAGGTTTTCTTCTATTCTTCACACTTTGCAGGTGGCACGCGTATCTCCGAACCTATCGGGAGATACGGCGCGCACACCTGCAATGTGAAGACGGAGAATTAAAACATTAAAAAACCAGGAACACAGGAGCATTTAAGTGCAGAACACATGAAAGAAACCAATATTCTTCACATTCCAGATGTCGTGCACATATCCTAATTCGCGGGGGACACGCGCAAACACCTGCAAAGTGAAGAATTAGTGTTATTCAATCGTGTCTTACAAGTAAAACATCTTGCAAACACGGAATTTTTTTTTTTGCATGTTCTATTATGTTCAGTTTTATTAAAAAATGCTTGGTCTCCATTGAATTCAATGGGGCTCGTATTCGAGACGAGCACTCGAGCATCTGGAAAAGTTCGTCTCGATAAAGAGACCACGAGCTTTTTTTTAGTGCCGCTCACATCTCTAGTACTAAGCTATACATTTCATGGAAGTATGGTGGATATCCTTTATACTAACATTATGAAGCAGCACTACACATATAGGGTATAGGGTTGTATAAATTATATGAACAGTATGTGGCACTATTATATGTTTAGGGGTATATAGCAAGCATTATTATATGATATTATGTGTTGTAACAATGTATATGTGAGTTCTGTTGCCTATAATAGCAATAGTGGCACCCAGGGCGAGCCATCAGGGGGGTTTTAGTAGAACTCAGTTGGGTCGTCCTGTAGAGGAGAGCGCCCTCTGAAATGTCTGTTCCGACACCCCAACTTCCCTCCTCGCTGATACGTGTTATAGGTAAGTCGAGAGGCATCACTGTATTAATGGGTATCAGTAATCCTAGAGGCATCGCTGTATATACTGGTGTATAACAGTAATTAGAGGCTATCGCTGTATATACTGTGTATACGTAATCATGAGGCTATAACTGTATGAATGGTGCTATGCAGTAATCCTAGAGGCTATCCTTGTATCTTTACTGGTGTATACAGTAATCCTAGGAACGCTATATAGTATTGGTATATAGCTAGGTGTTTATACTGTGTTATATACCTAGAGGCTTACTGTTATATGGTGTATACAGTAATCCTAGCGGCTATTGGCTGTATTATACTGGTGTATACAGTAATCCTAGAGGCTATCGCTGTATATCGTGTTGTATGTATTCCTAGAGGCTATCACTGTATAACTGGTGTATACAGTAAATCTCGTAGAGGCTATGCGGTATATACCGGTATGTTATACTAGTAATCACTAGAGGAAGTATGCTGGTAGTATATACGGGTATACAGTAATCCTAGAGGCTGATACGCTGATATTACCGGTGGATACAGTAATCCTAGAGGGGTCGATGTATATACGTGGTTATACAGTAATCCTAGAGGCTATCGGGTCTGTATATACTGATGTATACAGTAACTAGAGGCTGCGCCATGTAATATACAGGATGCTTACAGTATCTAGAGCTATCGCTGTAGATATACGGCTGTATACAGTAATTCCCAGATGCTATCACTGTATAACTGGGTATACCGTAACCTAGAGGCTAGCGTATATCGTACTCATGTTTAACTAGCTCAGAGGCTGCGTTGTATATACTGCGTGTATACTGTAATCTAGAGGCTATCGCTGTATATACTGCGTTTCTGTCTCCCTCTACAGTATCTAGAGGCTATTGCTGTAATATACCGGTGTATACTGTAATCCTAGAGGAATTGCTGTTATTACCGTGGAACAGATCCTAGGGCTGTCGAAGTAAAATGGTGTATATAATACAAGTAATCTAGAGGCTGTCGATGCATTACCGTGTATATGAATCCTAAGAGGCTATTATCGCTGTATATACCTGGTTGTGTACAGTAATCCTAGAGGGCTATCGACGTATATACCGGTGTATACAGTATCCTAGAGCTATCCGTTGTATATACCGGTGTTATACAGTAATCCTAGAGGCTATCAATGATATAATGGTGGTATACAGTAATCCTGAGGCCTAATCGCTGTATATACTGATGTATGACAGTAATCCTAGAGGCTGTCGATGTTGTATATAATGTGTATACAGTAAGTAATGCTAGAGGCATCGCTTTGTATATACAGGTGTATACAGTAATCATAGAGGTATAGCGGTATAGACTGGCTGTATACAGGTAATCCCTAGAGCTAATCGATGTATATACTGGTGTATAAGTATCTGAGGTATCAGCTGTATATTACTGGTGTATACAGTACATCCTAGAGGCTATCGCCTAATGTATACGTGGTGTTAGTACAGTAATCCTAGAGGCTATCCCGCTGTTATATACTTTTGGTGACTATAGTAATCCTAGAGGCTATCGCTGTATATACAGACGTGTATACAGTAACCTAGAGGCTCGATGTAATCGTTGATAAGTTAATCCCTAGGAGTGTTATACCGGAGTATAAAATCCTAGAGGCTATCGTATATTAATGGGTGGTTACAGTAATCCTAGAGGATAGTTCGGCTTTGTATATACTGGATGTATAAGTAATCCTACGAGGCTACATGCTGTATAGTACCGAAGCGTATATACAGTAATGCTTAGAGGCTACCGGTATTATATACGGGTATACAGTAATCCTAGAGGCTATAGCTGCTGTATATACTGGTGTTGTATACAGTAAATCCTAAGAGGCAGTACGTGTATATAATGGTGGTATACAGTAATCTTAGAGGCATGCTGATCTGATATAGTATTAATCTTGTATACTGGTTTTGTATACAGTAATCCTAGAGGTGCTGGAATGCGGTACTGTATTACGGCTTATCGCTGTTGATTCCCGGTGTATACAGTAACTAGCTAGCATGGCTATACAGTGATACAGAATTGACTACCTTATAGTGTGTATACAGAATCCTTAGAGGCATATGCTGTATATAGTGTTATTAAGAATCCTAGAGGCGTCGCTGTATATAATGGTGTTGTATACAGTTAGAGGTAGCCATACTGAGGTATCTAATACTGCCTTGTATATACTGATGTATATCTAATATCCTAGAGGCTATCGCTTGTATATATGTGTGTATACACGTAATATAGAGGCTAGTCGACTTGTATATGACAGGTGGTATATTTTATCCTAAGGCTATCTCGTGATATACAGCGTGATTCTACAGTAATCCTAGAGGTCTATCGCTGTATATAAGTGTAACAGTACTCCTAGAGGCTATTCTGTATATATGGTGTATACAGTAATCCTAGAGGGCTATATTGCGATATACGAGGTGTACTTACTGTATATCCAGAGGCTGATCGCTGGTATATAGGTGTTCAGTAATCCTAGAGGCGATTGCTTGTATATACTGGGGTTATACAGTATTAGCGGTATCCGTGTATATGTAATCTAGGCTGTGCGTACTCCGGTGTATACATATTGGATCTGTATATTTGTATATAGTATATCCTAGACGTGCTATCGTGTTGTATATACTGGTGTGTACACTATCCTTAGAGGCTATCACTGTATATACTGGTGTTCAATTAATCTAGAGGCTATCACTGTATAACAGTTGTGTATACAGTAATCCTAGGGCTATTGTTATGATACTGGTTGATACAGTAATCTAGAGGAAGAGGCTATTGCTGTATATACTGGTGTATACAGTAATCCTAGAGGCTATCGCTGTATATACCGGTGTATACTGTAATCCTAGAGGCTATCACTGTATATACTGGTGTATACAGTAATCCTAGAGGCTATTGCTGTATATTCTTTGTTCAGTCTTGTACACGGACTTGTGTCTAATGTCGTTGCTAGAGAATATGACTAAAGACAGCTGAATGTTGCGCTTCAAGGACTGGTTAAGCGGGGGCGGGGCTACAAGGATCACCAAGAACCTTAGCAAGCCCTTATGGAAATCCAATACAATACAGTTGGGGCACATCACTGATTTTGTAGCGGGCCCATAATTTCTGTACAGCATGTGGTGGTATTATATCGGCATATACAATGCGGCATTATTTATGTCTACAGTAAGTAGTGTACTGAGCTGTACATTTCATGGAAGTAGAGTACATGGTGGAATCATTTATACTAACATTATGAAGCAGCACTATATGTATAGGGTATGGGGTTGTATAAATTATATGAACAGTATGTGGCACTATAATATGTTTAGGGTGTATATAGCAGCATTACTTATATTGATATTATGTTGTAACAATGTATATGTGAAGTTCTGTTGCCTATAATGGCAATATGTGGCACTCAGGGCTGCCATCAGGGGGGTTTAGTAGAACTCAGTACAGGGCCCGGGCAGGAGAACGGCCCTCTGGAGTATCTTTCCAACACCCAACTTCCCTCCTCGCTATTTATATAATCCTAGAGGCTATCACTGTATATACTGGTGTATACAGTAATCCTAGAGGCTATCGCTGTATATACTGGTGTATATAGTAATCCTAGAGGCTATCACTGTATATACTGGTGTATACAGTAATCCTAGAGGCTATCGCTGTATATACTGGTGTATATAGTAATCCTAGAGGCTATCGCTGTATATACTGGTGTATACAGTAATCCTAGAGGCTATTGCTGTATATGCCGGTGTATACTGTAATCCTAGAGGCTATCGCTGTATATACCGGTGTATACAGTAATCCTAGAGGCTATCGCTGTATATACCAGTGTATACAGTAATCCTAGAGGCTATCGCTGTATATACTGGTGTATACAGTAATCCTAGAGGCTATTGCTGTATATACCGGTGTATACTGTAATCCTAGAGGCTGTCGCTGTATATACCGGTGTATACAGTAATCCTAGAGGCTATCCTTGTATATACTGGTGTATACAGTAATCCTAGAGGCTGTCGCTGTATATACTGATGTATACAGTAATCCTAGAGGCTATCGCTGTATATACTGGTGTATACAGTAATCCTAGAGGCTATCGCTGTATATACAGGTGTATATTTTAATCCTAGAGGCTATCACTGTATATACAGGTGTATACAGTAATCCTAGAGGCTATCCTTGTATATACTGGTGTATACAGTAATCCTAGAGGCTATTGCTGTATAT